>JAVLUX010000004.1:31260986-31860986 GCA_032164185.1 Moxostoma hubbsi
CACACACACACACACACACACGCCAGTCAGACCAATTGCAGCAATGCATCACATATGCTTAAACTTTTATGTAGCCACGCAACAATAATTTCAGCATGCATTCACTGTACACACCAGGACGTGATGGAGGAACAAATATTGTATTGCAGTCTTTGCGAGACCTTGTTTGTATTTCACGTCTGCCAAATAGTTACAGACAACAACAAAAATTAAACACCCCAGCCTGTTGGTTTTTAATAAAGATTCGGAGTACTCATTTTTCAGTTAAAACGCACGGAACAAAAAGTGCGTCAGCTTTTACTGCGTGTTCAACAACAAGTCACGTTACAGCTCTTCTTCAGCGTTAAACTATAAGCTGTTGTAGAATCAATCTGAAATCTCTCTCTCTGTCTCTCTCTCTCTCTCACTCTCACACTCACTCACATTTTTATGTTTGTTTTTGAGATTACATCTTATTATTTATAATTGTTTTATTTAAAAAAAAAAAAATTTAAATAAATTTTATACATTGTGTATCTGTTTGGCATGATATATTTTATATTAATTTTTTGTTCTCAGGTTAACTAAACTAAATTTGCAGAAGGTGCAATCCTTTTTTTGTAATGTTGTGTATTAAGAAGACAAAAAACTAAGTTTATATTCATATTAAGTTTGTATTCATACATGTTACAGTAAGTTCACTTAACTGTATGTTGTTATATAATTGTTGGCAATGCCAACTTGGCACTTAACGTTTGGAGCCAAACTTTTGAACTTTTGGACTTGGAAATAAATACCTCTGTTGAGAAATAAAAGCCAAATGCTTGATCATTTTACAGCCACATAATTTTTGTTATGCATAATTTGTTTTGGTTGTTCAAAAACACACCAAAAAAAAATTATCCGATTAATCGATCGATTAAGTGCTAGATTAATCGATTACAAAAAGAATCGATAGCTGCAGCCCTAAACTACAGATATTGTCAGGAGAAATAGACAATGAGAAAAACAAATGGGAAGCTTACTGTTATAAGGAAGAGGTGGAGAAGTGAGACAACTTAAAAGGTGGTCCTCAATCCGCCCTCCAGGGAACAGCTTGGTGCAGAAGGGGCAACGAATAGCTGATAAGAAGGGAAAACAATAATTGTATGAACAAATCAAAAAGTAGGTCTGCACAGAAATGATGCATAGCCAATGGGAGACTTCCATGCCACGCAGGCCACCTCATTATAGAGGATGGGACAGCAAGCACCCATATGGCTCACTTTTCCAATCCCTCTTGCTGGACCGTGGCCAACTGACCCATATAGTACATAACAATATACTACACATACAGACACACAAACCATCAGTAAACCGGGTTTAGCTTTGGTCTTAGCCTGCCAATCGATCATGGGTCATCCTTTCATCAGGAATGCCTGAAATATCTATAAACCCAAAGCCTAACTCCACCACAATCCCATTGCTCTTGTGCAGACCCATTAATCTCTTTTAAAAAACCTTGAAATGGAAAAATACGTGCCTGAAAAACTAGCATAAACTGTAAAGATGAAAAGACAATATTTGGGGTTCCTCTGCGGCCACAAACGGGCAGAGCCCTCTGAAAATTCTTCAGACATCCTTTCAGTTTTTGGAGGGACTTTTAATTCCTGCAAGAACTCTGAAGGCTCCTGCACACTTCCTATGAAATTGAAGAACGAACAGGTGACGTCATTTAGAACAAAATCTGATCACTGTGTTTTTGTTGACATTACCGTGGTTCGTAGCAGCTTGCTAGAGCGGTCTTTCAGGAAAAATTCATACCAGATGTTAAACACCTTCTTACTGCCATTAGTCCAATCTTACCTACATCTGTATGGCGGCTGTGACTCAGGTGGTAGAGCAGGTCAGCCACTAAACGCAGGGTTTGGTCGCGTGGCCCACACGACTCCACATGCCGAAGTGTCCTTGGGCAAGACACTGAACCCCAAGTTGCTCCCAATGGCAGGTTAGCACCTTGCATGGAAGCTCTGCTGCCATTGGTGTGTGTGAATGGGTGAATGAGTCACAGTGTAAAGTGCTTTGAATACCGTTAAGGTTAAAAAAGGCACCATATAAGTGCAGACCATCTGTACGACCGTTCGTGTAGAGACATTTTCCAAGAACAGGTCATGTAATTTTTTTTGTTTAATTAGTCTACAAAAGCAATCAAATCTAATCAAATTGTCTTAAGTGCCCTTTCACTCATGTGCCATCTGCAGCCGAAAGCCATACACACGGCCAAAGTATGATATGCCTATCATTGGGCTGCAACGGTACACAAAATTCACGGTTTGGTACGTACCTCAGTTTTGGGGTCACGGTTCGGTACAGCAGGGAAAACAAAGAATCTTTCTTAAATTAGGGCTGCACGATTTAGATATAAAGTCATATTGTGATTATTTTGAAAAATATTATGATTGTGCTTTGAAATGTGATATGATAAACAACTAATAAGTGATTCCTTTTGAACAAACTGTTATAACATTTTGCACATGTTCCAGTACCAATAAAAGACTTAGAGGGATCACACTTGAGTCCTCTTAAAAATATATATAAATAAATTCCAACCTTTTCAATTCAGCCACAAACAAATTAATAAATAAATATGTGAAAGAAAGAAACACTCATCTTCATATTTTTGTATACAGAATTGTATTTTCCCACCGTGCAACTGTTTTTGTCCACTTTGTGATATGGTCTCAGCCCACTATTCTTCACTATTAGTGATGATCTGATCAGGATTTTTAGAGCCCATACATTCACAGATTTTCTTTTCATCTGATCGGCCGATACAGATCCTGATCATTTATCCTTTTATCATCAGCTTTGTCAAAACTGGTGATGTGTAAGATTTCTGCTCATTGTTAACAGAATGTCCCTGTTAGTAATACCAGAGTTGATGCATAGTTTTTGCTGACAAAAATACTGTAGGCTGGTTAAATAATCAAACAAATTTAACTAACTCATTGGTGTAATTAAACTTAATGTGAAAGTTTCAATTATTTATTCTTTGTCATCATTTAATTTAATTATTTTGATTATTTTATTTAAAATTATATTTGACTTAAAGCAATATATTACAGTATCTAAATATTGTATATATATTTATTTTATTTATCAACGTTCCTTGCCTATTCATTTTGATGGATGTTGGTAATACTACTTCTGCATTCACTTGTTCCCCCTGGGACTGTAAAGAGAGGAACACAAGCTCTCTCGTGAGGTAAACAGATGACAGAAGAGTTGAGAAATACAGCATGTTTTTGGACTCTACATGTGATTATTAAAGATGCTTGAATTAAATCTCATCTGTATCCCGTGTAATTCATATGATACCCGTGTCCGGCAGAGAGTGAGAGGCTGCTGCCGTGAACGGATAAAAGACCACTTGCTTCTCACGGGATACACCAGTTTCCCTTTGTCTAAATATAATACACTTATTGCACATAACGAACTGAACCAAACCGGGAGCACAAAGCCTTTGGAACACATCTGTTGCTCTGAGCATGAAATGGAGTTGTGAAAATCCTGTTTAAACACTGTAATAATGTACGCACACAAACAGGACAGAGCAGGGTACATAAACATTGTAGAGCAATGCGAAGATCATTTATATAGTTAATTAAATTGTGCGATAATTAAACCGCAAAGGGCTGCAATGTCATATCACAATTTGTATTTTATTTAGATGAATCAAGCAGCCCTACTTTAAATTATTTATTTTGAAAACACAGTGGCTGATGGGCAACAATTCTTATTGTGAAGGCTCATTTTTTCATGACTGCACCAAGCATATTTCTTCAATTTAATTACAATACAAAACTTAAGAGCCTCTTATATGGACATTAAGGCTGGGGAATATATTGAATATTAACAATACAATTGAGAAATTTCTGCTTACGAATGTAAAACTGACCAATATCATGAATATCACGATGATTTTAATGTGCTTTTATTTGGCAATTAAGTTTCACAAAGAGCGCATCAGTAAACTAATTTCACGATCCTTCAGGTCTGCACAAATAAATCTAAATAAAATCAACATGGCGAGTTGGTCATATGCAATTATTAATCCACAAATGGCTGCCATTTAAAATGTCATTATGCCATAGAGTTGTGTATTGGTACAGATTTCCTGATACAATTCCGATTCACAAGCTTCTGATTCGATATAGATTCAAATGGGTATATTTCAGTTATAGGGTCTGTCCCAAAACTTAGCACAAGAAAAACTCAGCAATGGAGGAGTTCTGCACCTCGAATGGATGGGGTGCTTATTTGGAGAGCGAGATGATGCATCTCCATTTTTCCCACATCTGTATTGAAAGCATCGTCACGTGGGTACGCCTACGTTGTTACCAAAGCAACACATACAGATAGGTTGGTTATGTCTGAATGTGCAAATCTGATTTGATCACTTGCAATTAATAGTGCAGACCGTCAGCCTGAAAAGATCTGATTTGAGAACAAATTAGATTTGCCTGCAGTCTGAACATCTCTTAGTCGCTCTCTTATGGGGCTCTATTTCAGTTAGTATGCTGCCATAGAAGACAGCACACAAGTAGGCAGGAGATAGCAAGGCAGCTTACTAAGTTTTGGAACAGACCCTATAACTGAAATATACCCATATGAATCTATATCGAATCAGAATCTAATCAGGAAATCGGAATTGAATCAGGAATTCTGTACCAATACCCAGCCCTATGGCATAATGCTACATTTTTTTAAAAAGCACTTACAGTATACGTATGCACTTACAATGGAAGTGAACAGGCCAGTCCATAAACACTAAAATAAACATGGTTTCAATAGTATATCCACAACATATACATGTTAAACTGATTTGCATGATAAAATATCTTACTAACATAATCTGTAAAAAAATAACCAAAAATTACAGGGTTTTGTTGTCGTGACAAAGGTGTAATCTTGAAAATAACTTTACACAGATATGGTTAGTAAGTGATTTCAGCCCACTAAAAATCATGTTAACATCTATCATTTTTTACATCTTGTGGCTTTTCTTGTAAAACAGTGTGTATTTAAATGTTTATGGAAGGATGGATGGTCCCCATTAACTTCCATTGTAAGTGTCCGACTGTAACTGCAATTTTTTTCTTATTTTTTTTATTATTTTCTTAATTTTAAATTTTGTTTTCTCATGATAATCAACGCTGTTGATTGAGACATCCCTTTAATGGAAGTCTGGAGAGTCTCCAGAGGATTTCCCAAATGGTGCAAGTTTCTTTTCATTTTACAATGAGCAGGTCAAATCGGGCCACTCCAAATGTGAAATAGCATACATTTAATAAACCTATATAAAGTGGCATATATTGGTTATCTTTGTGTTTTGTTGAAACCTTGATCTCTGGACAAACCTGTAGGCTGCATTTTTCGGAAACAACTCATCATAAACAATGCGGTTTCAATGCAACAGAACTGTAAACGGTTAATGAATAGGGCGAAAAGTTTGAAACAATTGTTTAGGGAACGGAATGCTTTTCAACTTACCACCGTGGCGGTTGCTGACTCTGTAGAGGCCGATCCACGCCTCGGACACCGGTCGAGCGTGGGTCCCTCTCACCCGTGCAGACCTCGCATTGACGCCGCTCCAGGAAGAATGGCGTCCAGCAGGCAAACGCTCCGAGAAAGTGCGCTGCGGTGCACGGCCCATTTCCTCCCCGTTGTCAGGGCCTCCCGGACTGCAGTCCTCCTCGCGATTCTCATCGCCTCCATTCTCGTCAGTCGGCGAGACCTGGCTGCTCAGCGACGGCGACGTGTGGCGATCTGCGGGGCTGCCGTCGCTGCTCGCCTGCTGCCCGGTATCCGAGTCACAGCCCTCCTCCTTTGCCTCTGATTCATGGTCGAAGCTACCGGAGAACTCCACCATTAGGCTGGTGGGCCTGGTTCTGCGGATTTGTCGACAGGACTCTCTCTTGATGCCATCTTTATCGAAAGAAGAGGAAACAGCCTCCTCATGTAAACGGCTCGATCTCGTCCCCATGATCAACCTCGCGCACTCCCTAATACCGATCGATCGACGCCTGATCAGCTAACCCGTTTACTTCCGTCACTAAGCCTCTAGGCCATATAACCATCCGCCACATTTATTTAAAAGTCATAAAAACAATACTGAGGTGCACTATATATTTTTATATTCTCTTTCAGTTATGACAACCGTCTACCGCATTTTCTTTTCAATTATGTTCTATGGTCCCAGTTCAACTGCAACGCACCAAACCGGAAATTCGCTCCCTTCTTCGCTCAACCGATCGTGTGACGTTACGAACTGAATGAACTTTTTATCCAATCACAGAACAAGCGCATGAATCGTTTGAAAAGTATGTGATTTTGTTTTACGAGATATAATATTAAGCTTTATGTTGCTCATACCAAGATAGTTTACTAGAAGAAACGTCAGTGATTTCCTCTACAAGAATGACTTGGGTAAGACTGGGCATCTCAGAATCAGAAACAGCTTTATTGGTTACACACAATAGGAATTTGTCTTGATGACAGGAGCTTCCAGTGCACAACAATACAAAAAAAATAAAATAAATAATAATACAAAAACTGCAGCAAGACATAGATAATAATAAAAAAAATAATTATACATATACACACAGACATACGAGATCTCGACAAAACAACAAGTTGTTTTCAATAAGGATATCTGGATGCAACAGCTAAACGCACTGTAGCATAATGGATGACTGAATACATCATTAATTGATCAATGACTCACTCAAGCTGATATAGCTGTATGTCTCTCTGTCATGCAACTTCCAGATTAGTGTCAGACACCTTAGAAGAAGAAGACTATCACGTCTACAGCTTTGTCGTAGACAATAAAGTGACCCTGAACGTTTGGTCAATTTCATTGCAAGCCAACTTGATGGGCCGGGACGTCTGCATGACTGCGGTCAAGCCAGCCGCGATTTAGATCCGAGTGCGCGTATATTGCAGTTCTTGACTCTTGTTGAGTGCAGAAGAAAGCGAGTCTTGCTATATTGATGAAAACGCGTTTATTAAGTGTTTGTGACGTGCTGCCTGGCGTTTAGTAATATGTTTGATTTAGCCTATGTGAAAGGTGCCTGGTTTAGAAGACTCTTGGATAGGGCAGGTGAATATTTTATAACCAAAGTGCAATGAATTAACATAACTTTACATTTACATATTAAATATAATAAATTGTACTTTTCTGCCAAGGATCTCTCATTGTCCTTCATACCTTGTAGGTCAATTAAAAACTGTATAGAAAATTAAAGGCAAAAACAACCTTAGTTATGTCGAGATCACGAGAAAACGAGGCAAAAAAGTACAGGTGCTGGAAGTGAATTTCCATCTGCCCTATTAACCTCAAAAATATTTAATGAAGAAGAATGCAGCAGAAGATGATTAAAGCTGAGGTATGTTATTTCTGCACCACTTTCTTTACCATACAGAATTACAAAAATAAGCCTTTTCAAACAGGTTTCCAATACTCCCTCCATCTGCCATTGATCAAAAATACAGATCGTCCCACCCTAAACTTATGCCATTGGTTAAGCAGATGGCGCTGTGCCAAACTTAGAGAGGTCGATCAAACCAACAGCAATTTTGGAAAGTGTACAGAGCTGCAGTGTTTACTCTTTTTGTCGAAATAACTTGTCTCTAAATATCGAAGGTGCACTCAACGATTTTGTGTTTATTTAGTCTTGGACTTACACTGACACTTAGGGGCATGGAGGCATCATCATTCACACGCAATAGTTTTCAGTTATTGATGCCACTGTTGAAACTGACTTTTCACAATCAGCCAATATTAATTTAATCCATGAGTGAAATTGTAAAATAACAGGGTAGTTACTAAGATTAAGCAAGTGGTTTTTGGCTAGTCATGTGATCACATCATGGCACCCCCCATGATGGGACCCTCTCCATGTAGAATAAAACAGCTTTTACAAGGTTACTGATTTGACTGGAGTCTTCATCTCATGTGAGTGCTGGACATGTGGAAGACCACTCAGTGATACCACTTTTTGGATCGAATCTTTGTTCTGTAGAAGGCGATGAGAGAGTCTAGTAGATCAACCCCTCCCATCCCTTTGTTGTAGGATTGAAATGTTTCATGGGGTTTTTCCCCCCTTGAATGGGACAATTTTTTCATCCACACAAAGATTTCCATCAATTAGGATTGTTTGGAACTTCTCCAAGAGGGATGTCAGCAGTGGGCGCACCTTGTACAGCTTGTCATTGGAGACCCACATGGCCTTATGCGATTCCATTATGGTACAATGTTGCCTCAAGGCAATTTTTTTGTAATGTCCTATGATACATTTGATGATATATAATGTTACGTTTTTGAAAATACTTCTTTACTTACCAATGAAGGTGAATCAGATTTTTTGAAGGCGATTATCTGGACAAAAAGTAGTGAAAAATGCACTTTTCAATGGAGAAAATATAGAGCCATGTGACATGTGCACATGTGCTGAAGGAGGAAACAAAATAGACCCCTGTGGGTCTTGTGACCACTTTTTTTTTGCATTTTCATTGGTTAGTATTTGAGTTCTCCTTCCTGATATTGTCTCATTTTATTAAAAAACAACTAAAATAGGCTGTGTTGCCTGGAGGAAACACGGTACCATAGAGGGTTACTCAAAGCAAAGAAATTAGTTAAGTATTCATAATTACTACTCATTAAAAAAAAAAAAAAAAAAACAGTGTTTTTTTGTGTGTGTGTGTTTTTTAATACTTCCGCCCCAGTCCCTGCTAAGGTCTGTGCACGTCACTGCTTAAACCACTCAAAGCATTCCATACATCTAACACATGCTTAAATCACTCAAAGCACGGTGGTGCAGCGGTTAGCACTGTCGCCTCACAGCAAGAAGGTCGTGGGTTCAAACCCCGGTTGCCCCAGCCTTTCTGTGTGGAGTTTGCATGTTCTCCCCGTGTCTGCGTGGGTTCTCTCTGGGTGCTCTGGCTTCCTCCCACCATCCAAAGACATGCAGGCTAGGTTAATCGATGTCTCCAAAAATTGCCCTAGGTGTGAATGTGAGTGTGAATGGTTGTTTGTCTATGTGTGGCCCTGCGATGGACTGGTGACCTGTCCAGGGTGTACCCTGCCTTTCGCCCAATGTTAGCTGGGATAGGCTCCAGCCCCCCTGCGACCCTGTACACAGGATAAGCGGTTGTCGATGGATGGTTTTCCAGTGCAAAGTTCATGAACAAAACAAACTAAAATACTACATAATTGGAAACATGGCATTTTCAGACGTCAGTGTCGTGTTTTTCTTTGAATATGTACGAATTTGGAATGAAAAAAAGACCTAATACGATATATATATATATATATATATATATATATATATATATATATATATATAATAGAGTCAGTCTGATAAACTTAAATGTATGTAGATTCTCAGCCTCATTAAAATATCTGGGCCTGTGAATACTATGTTTAGTGCACAATCAGGATGGTGGAAATCACTTATAATGCCAGAATTCATGTATGATACTCCAAAAGCAGAACAGATATTACAGTTCAAGACTGTTTAGAAGGTAGCATCTTCAGTGTGGTAAAAATCCACCTCTCATATCCAACAACTTTATTCTGACAATAATTCTAAGCAAATTCATGAGTAGAAATCAGAGGCTTAGAGACTGTTAGCTATCATGACTCAGGGGTGTAGCAGTCGTGTTTTGCTTCTGTTTTACACATGACAATAAAAGACTGAGCACAAGCTGTTCTTAAATAAATTATTTAATCAATTACAACAATGAAAACTGAGCATGTGCACAATTTACGTTTTAAATGTATCCAAGTGGATCGAGTGTTTCGTTTATATTCACCAATGATTTGTTATAATCATAATGATTATAATCATTAATATCATAATGATTTGTTCAGTGGCCATTTCCGGTGATGCCAGAAGGTGGTGACAAATGAGTGTCTTGTGTGAAATGAGTTAGTCACTGAATCAACGATCAAACGAAAATTTGAATCCTTTAAAATATGTATGTCTACAGATCTACAAAGAGACTTTAGTAGAGGTTTTAAGCATTATAAGAACAAAGCAAATCTATCATTTCCCTACAGTTTGTGAGCTTCTCGACCTATCAAAAGTCTTATAATAAGAGTTTGAATAATGTCCGTATATTTTAATGTATAAAAAGCGTGTCTACATGTCTATTGGCTTCTAACACAGCAGATCTATCTTTTTCCTACTGTTTGTCGACTGCACAACAACATAGACGTAAAAAAACAGGAGCTGATAATAAAAATAGCTTTAAACATTTATCACGGATCCAGTAAACTGCTTAAATTGGCAAAAAGAACCGATCAATCTATTACCTCACAAACATAATATAAAAAGAACAACTTATTGAAGACTCATGCGCTGATATAAACTCCACTCACAATATGTGCTTTAAAGAAGGATTGTCCTTAGTTTTTTTTACTGCAGTGCATTTAACGCAACGTAATAATCAAGAATGATATGCCGATTAATAACTTTCATTTGTGTGTTCCTCATCTCTAGATTATTCATTTAGATCAACATCAATGCAGATAAAAAACATGGATGAAAGCAGCTTTGTAGAAATGAATGGAGCCACGTTGATTAGATTGTCTGACTGCGGCCTATTATGTAACGGATGTTTCGGCTCATGAAACTCACCTGTGATTGGCTGGATGGTCGCTCAATCTGCTCAAAATGCAAAGAATACTGTATATAAATCCACCTTTTGGACTCGATATGGGATTAGTTTGAAAAAGTGCGGGGGACCAAATCACCTTTTAAAAGAGTGTCGGGGACGGCTGCTATGCCCTTGTCACAAATAAAACATGTTAACTTGTGATTCATGTTTAAAACGGTTTATTTATATAATACATATTTGCATTATTACAATAAACATGTTTATTGGTGTGGTAGTTCACACACTACATTCCATTTTGAGTTACAAGAAAGGTCATTCCATACACCTTCACTGTGATGTGCAGCACAGTCCTCTACCCCTTTATGATCGTTCGGTTCATTTATTTTCCAGTTGGTGAAAGTTAGAGGTTGGTTGTCCAAATCCACAAAAGTCCCCTCTTTCTCTATGTCTGTTGTTCCAATCCATATATAGGTAGATCTAAGGTCAACATGTATTGAAGATAACACTTTATTTTCTTCTTCATTTGTTGGGAGGACAATTTTCCCCCCACCATCAGTGCAGAATCTTGATCCATCATCAAAATTAGCCACCAGCCCATTAGACACGTAGTATTTCTCTCCAGTACTCTTAAATATGCGAAACCTTAAAACTTAACATAAAGCATTAAAAGTTTTAGAATGACAGTGTAACATATTACTGGTTTACATTACAATATTTGTCAACAATAAACAAATATTCTTTTTTATTTTAGAAGTAACCTTCTAAAACCTGCCAGACTCCATGTCTGTCAAATAAATCCCAAAGCATAAAGTGAGGCAATGACTTGTTAACAACTCAAAAAGCACCATTGGGATGTGGCATAATTAACATTTTTATTCACAGTTGCAAATGTTAATGTTACATTTATGTATTCAACATAATTCAGTTTAGTGTTTCATTTTTTGTCCAGCTTTCCTTTTTACTTTAAAAAATTAAAACCTAAGAAATCACAAGTTAAAAAAAAAAAAAAAAGTAGAAATTGGCCTATATCACATGAATGTCTTAACTTTGTATCATTTCTGTATAAATGAGCTCTAACATGCTTGGTAGCTACAGTGACAATTTGAATCATAATTGGAATAATTTTAGATTAGTTTACCTTTTTCTATGACAGCGAGTCTTTTGGTTAGATGGCTAATGCCTGATTGAAGATTCTTAATTAAACTGCTGTCTGCAGGAGCACCTATGAAAAAGGTCCAGAATGAGACGGTGAAGTAACACTTCAAATAGGAAAATGACAACTTGACTTCAACCATCAACAGAGTTTGTATGTATTAGAAGGTGTAAACATTCAATTCACATCTACAGTAAGTTATGCCATCATTGTGTCTTGACTGGGTTTTTTTAATAGCAAGAAAAATAAGACACTACAAAAAGTATTTTGGTTTTATATATATATATATATATATATATATATATATATATATATATATGAAAATGAAGTCTACATTTAGGACTATGCCTTGATTTCTTATTACTGCAGTGTGTCCGGACATTTTACTTTTACTATTCCCACTGTTTTCAGTGATGATTCTCATTACCGTGAGACAGTCCTTTTTTAACGCATTACAGTAAGGAAGTTGTTCAAAGATTTTTGAAAACATACAGCAAAAAAATAAAAAGGCTTTACCAAGTGAGTACTACATTGATTTCACACAGAGGCAATAATATCATGAGCATCTTTTTTTTTTGGCATTGCAGTAATGTGAATCGGGGGGTAAAATGTGTGTAACTGTGATGAAATTAATGTCACAATGTAAAAAATAGCCTTCATTTTCTACATGCAAAATATGATTTATTTATTTAGATTTTGGCATAAAATAGCTGCAACCAGGTCATTTTCTTGTCAAGTTTAATGAGAATCACCCTTACAAAGAGAGGGGGGGATTTTGGCTGTTTTGTCCTGTTTAAAATGTATTTTCAGTTTCTTTTACCTGGTGGCCCTGGATTTCCTTTCTCTCCTTTGGTGCTGATGGCACCTACTGGACCTGCTGGTCCCATTTTCCCTGGAGGTCCCTGTGCACCAACACCTGCATTGATAATTAATATTAATCTGCCACCACCTTTCAGGAAAAGGAGAGCTGACATCGAATTTCTTTCTCTAATGAATGATGTGGATTTTATATAAAATATATATTAATAAATAACTGCCTTGTATTGACTAAATCCAAATTATCAACACTTAGGGCCTACTACACACTATCAAAGGAAAACATTTATAGACATAACCAGAAACAAACAATGAAACCTGGATCTCCCTTTTCTCCTTTTGGTCCAGGACCCCCATCTCTTCCATCCCTGCCAGGGCTGCCATTGTGTCCAGGTGTGCCTGGCACCCCAGCAAAAGCCGGACAGCTGCTCTCAGAGCCAGCTAATAGATGCAGCCCAAACTGCATTAGGAGCAGCGCAGCACAAAGGTAACACTTAAACAGCTGCATTTTCAGTTTTTGTTTCAGCAATGTTTAAAGTGTTCAGGCTTCAGGGGAGATGTATAATGTGCTTGTGTCTGCAAAAATATTACAATTATTTAGTCCACACTAATAGGATAAGGTTTTCTGGTTGAAACGTTTTCGATTTTCTCACATTGACGTGAATTCTCAAATTTTATAACTGTATGACATTTAAAATGCATGGGACAAACTGCCCCAGTAAAATGCATGCCCCTTCCTGATATTCATTAAAAATACCTTTGTCCTAAGAACACATTTAAACCTTTCATTTCATAAAATTTGCCTTAATAGTTGACCCTTGCCCTCGAATGTATGCCAATGTGGTTTCATTATGTCTGCTTGTTAACGCAAGAGCTAACAAAAAACACTGCTAGAGAAAACATACATTTGCGCAATTGGCAAATCTTATCATTACTGAGATATGGCCCATGTGACAAATTCCAAGTGAGACTACTAACCCTGGTCATACAAATGACATTTGTTTCAGCTTGATTATAGATCATTTTTATTAAGCTAAAAACTTTCAAACATTAAGTTATTTTCCACTATATATTCTACTGATTCTATGGAAAAAAGCAAATACAAAACTTGAGGTATAGCTTATGATAAAGAGTTTACAAGTTTGTTCATTTCTTTTTAAACTAATAACCTAAATTAATAAAAATACAAACTTTAATAAACCGCCTTACCTAGGCTTCTAAAAATATCACCAACAAGAGAGATCCGGTGCTTGCTGCGGGAGCAACTTATGTAGGGATATTTGTGCACACCAAACTTTTCACCAGAGTGCAACAGGAGGGCAATCTTTAAAAATGTTATGTAATCTCACCAGCTATTTGAAATCAGTTTACACAATTACAGTTGCACACAATTTATGTCAGATTTGTAATTAAATTAATCACACACTCTCCGATTCATGGCAAATGATCTAAATAGGCGCTCAGTGTTTTACTGCATATGTTGTTTAAAAAAGAGTTTTGATTTTAAAAGGTTTACAAAGGTTTGAACAGTTGAATGAGCCACAGGGCATAAAACACATAATCTTCTTTGTCTTAAATTAGTTAACTGTTTTATTGTTAATTTGTTTTATACAGCCCACCTTTGCTATATATCATTTGCTTTCTCAAAAGACTGAAAGAACATACTGCCAGTGACATATGTTGTGATATTTGCGTTTATGAATTTGTCACACAACTTTATCTGTAGTGATTTGAGGAATACAACACAAGTAATAATCATAGTCTTATAATAGTTACCTATTGCTGGTCTACCTACATTTTCACAAAACATACTGTTACATACTCCACCATACGCTGTTGGTAAGTCACCAGCAACCCCATGTGCATGTCCACAAAACTCCCTCTTTGTTTATTTAGCTACTGAGACCATTAACATTATGTAGAGAAAGCTGTACTTTGAAACAAAAGGTCAGTTTTCAATTTCAGGTCTTAAAGAATTGTTCCAGATTCAGTAAATTTGTGGCATAATATTGATTACAACAAAAAAAAAAAGAATTCAGACTTGATACATTCCAATATTACAACTTTGGTGTCATGACAACGTAAGGTTGGTAAACACTTTAATCAAGTAAGCACTGTAAAATAGTCAAATCATGTTAACACTTATAATGTTTATATATAATTTGTATGTATTGTGGCTATACTTTTGAAACAGTTTTTGTTTATGAACTAGGACCATTTACTTCCATTGTAGGTGCCTTACTCTATCCGCAATTTTAATTGTGGTATTCAACATTATTTCACAAATGCTAATGGTTTATCTTAATTTGTATAGAACCCAAAACATTCCTTTAAGGCTCCAGGTCAACTTTGAAATTAGAAATGCTACAAGAATGTTATCTGCTGTTCTGTTTGTGTAAAGTAATCCATACGACTCCAGTGGTTTAATCCATGTCTTCTGAAGCGATCCAATACATTTTGGATGAGAACAGACCCAAATTTAACACATTTTTCACTTTAAATCTTTAAATCAGCAGTCTCCTTGGCGATCATAATTTCAAGCTCGACTACAGAAATCATGATTGTGCGTAGAGACTGCAATGGCAAGATGTTCAGTGAAAAAGGAGTTATATGTTGATCTGTTCTCACCCAAAATTAATTAGATTACTTCAGAAGACATGGATTAAACCACTGTTGTGTGGATTACATTTATGCTACCTTTATTTGCTTTTTGTTGCCGCAAATGGGCCGCCCACTGGTCAGGCGGCCATCTCCACTCATCGGCTGTCTTCTCGAAGAGGTCAATGTAGGATTGGAATCATTGGCAGGCCCCATTTTTACTAGGGTAACTGGTTGGATGGTCGAGGTGGGCTCCAGAGTCGCAGCAGCAACCCCCTTGTGGGTGATCAGGCTCCGGAACGCCTGTCTGTCTTCCGCTTGAGCCTGAAGCAGGAGTTGAAATGCTGTTCCTGCTCCAGCCGCAGTTTGACGAGGGCTTGGTGCTGGTTCTGCTGGATGCCAGCAAGGGTCTTGATCATTTCGCCCAGTGGTGAAGATTCCATGACGACGGATCTCCTCAAAGATTTTCCTGGGTTTCGGCACCAGTGCAACACAGCTCAAGGTTCGGATGCAGAAAGGAGGAGTCAGGGAGCAGTGACACAGTTAAATTTTTCTGCCTTTAGCACACTTGTTCACACTCTGATCTGTGTTTTTTTTTTAACACTAAGGTCAGTAACAACAACACTAAGCGAACACGTCAACGCTGCACTCTCATGTCCCCTTTCTGCCTTCTCTGGCGTTTTGGCTGCATTTGAAGGTCTCTCCCCACCATCAGTGTAACAAGAAACAGCTGTTGGAAAGAGGAATGTCTTAATGGGAGAGGAAGAATGACCGCTGCCCCACCACCAGGAGATGTTCTGTGATTTATGGTGTGAAACAACCGTGATAGATGTCTCCCAGCTGATGACCCCGTAGCTTGACAACTGAAGGCACCGGCAGAGGTGCGGCAAGCAGTATGTCCAGCAGGTTTAGACATTTATCTATGCATCTGAGCCACTGTTTTTACTGTAATTGTGTGAACTTCAGAAAATCAGTTATGTAAATTATGCAATAAAGTCATTTTATGTGAGCAAAATACAAATGTAACCAGAACAAATTCCATCTCATATGTAGTGGTGGATAAAAGTGATTGTAATTATGTTTTTTCTATATTGCTGTATCAAACAAACATCCATAATAGCCAACTTCATTAGTCTCATGCAAATACAGAGGAATGTAATTTTTCATTGCTCCAGATTGGTGGGACTTGTATACAGGAAATATCTGTCACATGGGAAGGCGGACAGAGGCAAGTTACATACAGAGTCTTTTCGCAAATTAAAATGAGAGTTGCAAAATTGCACCTCATGCATTAGTTTGCATGATCAGTTTGACAATAAATACAGTTCAACATTTCTTTACCCAGTCATTTGGTTCAGGTGGATATCATCATGCATTTGCATCGATTTCTCGCTGAATGAGTTCATGCCACTTTATTGAAGTTCGCTGTTTCCTGTTTTTTTCTTTTTCAAATGAATTTATTCTCAGCTATTTTCAAATAACACTCAGTATATACCAGTGTGTTGGAAGAGTCCAGGTGAAAGCAAAGTCCAATGTCCAACAAGTCAGCAAAACTAAAATCACACTAACTGGAGAGAGGAGGGTCTTCTGTTTTTAAATCTGAGAGGTTTGTTATTGTTAAATCTGATGTTCTGGAAAAACTGACTTCGAACTCAGGGATGCGACCCACACAATGTGCGTATGTCCAATGTGTTTTCAGACATGAAAGCATCTTGTCAGTCTGAAGAAGACAAAGCCATAAAAATAACTAATTGTTCACCTTACCATTTTGAGGAAATTGGATTGAAAATGAAATATACTTCATTATTACTGAAAAAACATAAAGTATGGGGGCACTATTCCCATTTATTATTTGTTTGTGTACATATATTGCCTATATGAATGGCTAATGTAATGTGATATTTTAGATTTTGTCCACATATAACATATTTTGTTAATAGCATATTATTATTGCAGAATTATGTTCTCAATTTTATCTGAATGTTGTATATGGCCAGTGTAGTTGTGCACATTTTTTTTATCCAGATCTTTTAAATTATTAAAAAAATTCACACAAAATTTGAATACAACTCTGCTATGATGAACATAGTTCAGAGTTCAGAGTCATTTTGATATATTTTCTGGGGCTTAAAGTAAAACAATTATGGTGCAACCATCCATAGACAGTAAAAAAAATTAAAAGCATGTTGGCATGAGTAATACAGAATAACGTTTAATTAATATTTTTGGGTTAATATGATTAATATTTAAAAAACTTTTACCCACCAAATCAAATTCATGTGGTGCTGTAACGATCCACACCGTCTTTGGTTTGTGTACCTTTCATTTTCCATCCCCTAGACCTCCTGACCCTGTCTTAGCCCTGTGGCAATCCCCGGTCTCCGGCAAGTTTCTCCATGGGCGGATGGGTACACCGACCCTATACACTTCCTTCAGCACATGGTCATTCCAACTGGAGTAGCTGGCCACGTTGGAGAAGAAGTAGGTGAACTCGCGGATGGTTAGGTTCGCCTTAGCAAGCTCCAGGAAAAAAGCCGTTGGATCCATAGCGGTTGGTCGTTCTGTGACGAAGTGGGCAGACGAGGGAGTGAGGATCCAGGTACAGCTTTATTTGAATACCATGAAAAGTAAAGGGAAGTATAAACACAGGAACAAATGAAACATCCACAAGGGGAAAACAAAGGTACACAAACCAAAGACGGTGTGGATCGTTACAGGTGCACCCAACATGTAGGTAACCATTTTACTGTTGATGTTGACAAACAACCTTGACCCTCAAGATTTATGAGTTCAGGTAAAAAAAATAAAAAAATAAAAAATAAATTATATATATATATATATATATATATATATATATATATATATATATATATATATATATATGTATGTGTGTGTGTGTGAGACCAGGCCAATAATAGCCTGCAATTGGACTACATATCCCTAGAGGTCACACTTGTGAATATGTGTGGTGAATTAGCCAAAAGAGAGGTTTTTTTTTAATTATTTTATTTTATTTTATTTTTTTATTATTCATGCCAAACGTCTTACATGAAATTGTGTCAAAAGTTACAGAACAAGAACAGTAAAATAAACAAATACAACAATTATCAAATAATAATAATAAAAAAAAGCCAGAGGGAGAAAAGAAAACAAAATCTATATAAGGTTAAACAATGAAAGCATTTTTTGACTTTTCAATTATTTTTAGTTTTTTATGCCCATCAAAGACATAATATAGAAGTTATATAATCCAAAAAAAAAAAAAATCCAATATAGAACCAGAAAAAGTGACAATAGTGGATTCTTACCCAAAAATTTACATTTGTGTGTAAAACATTTAGCAAGAAAAGAGATTAACAATGTACTGGATACGTGAATTTGCATTGTAATAAAGAAAAATTATTTTGAATATACTTATGGAGTCTGCTATTACAAGGGTAGCATCTAAGTCATATTTTAAATGTGACTTCTTTTAACTTATTTCTTAATAGATATTTATGGGGAAGAGACCAGACCAAATTCCAATTAACACTGTATTGCATCATCCATTGAAAGGAAGATGCTGAATAAATTTTCTTCTGATGTGATTGCGAACAAAATGGTTATTGAATTTGTCATCAGTAATAAGAATTCCTTCCATTGAAATAGAAGTGTTATTCAGAGAAATAGGATCGTAGCGTTGACTACAATATTATAATCTTATGACACCTCAAAATCTAATTTACTGGAGAATTCTGAAAAATAATAAAACTAACCATTGTCATCTATCAACTGATTAACAATATAGATATTATTTAAATACCATCTCTCAAAAAATAATGATTTATTGCTAAAAGTAATATTTTGATTATACCAAATAAAACAACGGTGAGGTGAACAATTATGTTTGTAAAGCAATAACCATGACAGTAAGGCCTGTTGGTGAAATGACAAAAGAGAGGGTGATGTAGTTTATGGGGGCTGTCTGGTGTTGGAGACCTGTGACATGTTTGAGCTTTGTCAGTATCTTAAAGCACTGGAGGGTATACGAAACACCAAAGCAAAAAAGACTATAGATTGTTGTAAAGCCTTGAAATATGATCATTTTTTGATTTTTTTTGTTTATTTTTTTATTTTGTAATTAGAGATATGTTTTTGATTTTAATACTCCTATGTCTATACTTCTTTTTGTATTATTTTGTTTTTTAAAATATTTATTTATTTGTAATAACTTGTATTAATATTATTGTTATTTTTACTGATTTTCTTGCAATTATTATGTTATTGTCATTTTGTATTTGATTATTGTGTGATTTGATACTAAATAAAATAAAAAATAAAAAGATCCCTGTGCGTATGCGTCAGCTGGTTTTTGTGTGTTGGAGGGGAATAGAGTGAGAGGAATAGAGAGCTCACTCGGGTTGTTTAAGTGTGTTCGCTGGGCGTCATTAATGCTGTGTCTTTCTCGAGCGCGGTCGGGAATAAAGAATCCCTATTAGATGTCTTCCTGTCTCTGTGTCTATTTAAAAGTAAGCACGTTCGCACGGCCATATATAAATGATTATATAATGATTATCCTTTTTTATAGGTGCAATTTTTTAAGGTCATGTGGAGTATCCCAGAGAATTTTTTTTTTGAAATTATGAACTCAAAAATGTATAATATGTTTAAAAAAAAAGTCATTTTTTTAAATGAATTAAGTTGTGTTCACGCATGCATTCAATGTGCAAGGAAAAGTACTTTAATACCTTTTACATGATGGTTACACCTGTCACGATTCACTGTTGTCTGCCCTGTGTTTCGCCTCTGTCATCGGTTCCCTATGGACTACACTTCCCATCATCCCCTGCTCTGATCACCTCCAGCTGTTCCCCATTGTTCTTCACCTGTGTTTAATTTTCTCATTTGTATTTGTGTATATAATGCCCTGTTTTGTGTTCAGTCTTGGTCAGTTGTTAAATGTATTCATGTCTTGTTCCAAGCCCTGTTCTTGGTTTCCTGTGTTTGTTTTTTGGTTTAGTTTTTTCTTTTTTTTGTTGTTGTTGTTGTTTTTTTTTTTTGTTTGTTATATTGTGAGTTCTTTTGTTTTTTCATTAAAAGCTGTAGTTAGATCCTCTTTCCTTGTTACAGAACAACTGACCAAGACTGAACAGAAAACAGGGCATTATATACACAGATGACAGAGGCAAAACACAGGGCAGACAACACCACATTACATTTTTTATTTTTTTATTTATTTTTTTGTAGGAAATGTATGTTTTTCAAAACTTTATTAAACCAAATTCTACTCAAAGATTACATTTCTACAAACTTAACATGGTTTAAACTTGATTTTTAAAAGATGTATCACCTCAGACAACCTTATTTATTTGACATATAAGGTTGCCAGAGGTGATTAAAATAACATAAATCCCTTAAATGTATACATTCTATTTGCAGTCTGTTTCACATATGATAGGACGTAACTCATCACAACTTCCATCGTCCCAAAAGCCAGAGTCCTCTATGACACCACAATGTTGTATTCCCTTATAATTATCAGGCTGACCAGTGTGCCAGACAGTATAAGTCAAGAGCTTCCCTTCGATGTCCACAAACTGTCCCTCAATTTCTCTGTCTGTGATTCCAATAAATGGTTTTTTACCTCTTAAACCACTGGCTACTAATACTTTCAATAAAGCTTGATTTTCTACTTCATCTCTTGGCAGAACAATTGTTCCACCAACATCCTTGCAGAGTTTTATCCCATTCTGAAAAGTTGCCGCAATTCCGTCAGTATAGTAGTACTTCTGTCCAACTTTTCTGAAGTAGCTGAAACTTGCAGCTTTCTCAATCACAGCAATCTTGGCATTTAGACGCTGGATCTTAGAATTTAGGGTTTCAAGCACACTTTCACTTCCAGATGACCCTAAAAATTTTTAGAATTACATATGAAGGTCTTAAACAAGATGAACAAAAACCCGTTTTTTTGTATCTTTTAAAACTGTGCATGGAAATATCTACAATTCTAATAACATTCTAGAACTTATACACTACCTGGAGGACCTGTGCCACCCCTCTCTCCTTTGGCTCCAGGTGGGCCAGGCGGTCCTGCTTTACCTGATGGTCCCTCCACACTCACTCCTGTGACAGAGGCAAAATAAAACCCCATCTTTCTCCATTTCTTTATTTTCACTAACCAGCTTGCTTCTCAAACAGATTTTTCACACACACTAACCTTGGTCTCCCTTCTCTCCTTTGGGTCCATACTCCCCGTCTTTACCATCTCTTCCATCTCTACCAGGCAGACCATTGTGTCCAGGAGTTCCTGGAACTCCACCATAAGCAGGACAGTTCATGTTCTGAGGTTCAGCTCCATCCAACAGTTGTAATACAATCTGAAGGAGAAAAAGGGTGCTGAGGGACAGCTGTAACAGCGCCATCTGGAGGTACACAGTGAGAAACTTTTAAATAATAAAAACACTTGTTTAGATACTTTTTATTGTTTATTAGATTTTTTGAGATTGTGTGATGGGACAGATAAATTACTTAACATTGATGAACCACAGTAGTCTCATGTGTGACACTAAAGCACTTTTGAAAGTCACAAAAAAAATGTTGCCATATGCCTTGACAGGGCCACCCATAATGGGGAAAGGGGACAGCTTTCAGGGACCCAGCCACAAAGGGGGACCCAAGAGAGATAGATTAACACCCTGCCGGAGATTGCGCGCACGCATTGCCGCAACAAATACCCGTGCTGTAACAAGCTCCAGAGCAGGGGTCGTCAACCTTTTTGACATGTAGTGCCATTTTTTATTTTCCTAGTTAATGGCTGTGTGACGTCCCCCCAAATAAAAAAAGATATTGGCAAATTCAAATCGAAAGTGATCGTCCCTATGCCCTACTCACTACAAATGATAAAGCTCTTGATGTGGGCTCTCTAAAGAAAGCATGGCATTACAGTTTGATTGTAGCCATCACAAAACATTTTTTGTAAAAGGGCCTTTTGTGAAAAAAATAAACGTTCTTTCTTTTGTTTGTACCAAATCTTCAAGTGACGTCCACCTTCCCGGAGTGCTCTTCAAATGTAGTTTGGCAAACACCCCATATATACAGCTCTGGAAAAAAATTAAGAGACCACCCCAAATTTTCAGCTTCTCTGGATTTACTGTTTATTGGTATGTGTTTGATTAAATTGAACATTTTTGTTTTATTCTATAAATTCCTGACAAATTTCTCCAAAATTCAAAATAAAAAGATTGTCATTTAGAGCTTTAATTTGCAGAAAAACAAGTAAAAAAAACCCCCAAACAAACAACAAAAATAAAAACAAAAAAAGATGCAGTGTTTTCTGACTTAGAGTGATGCAAAGAAAATATACATTTTTAAACAACACAATACTAATGTTTTAACTTAAGGAAGAGTTCAGAAATCAATATTTGGTGGAATAACCCTCATTTTCAGTCACAGCTTTCATGTTTCTTTGCACACTTCACACCAATTTTTCACTTTGCTGACTTTATGTCACTCCTGGCACAAAGATTCAAGCAGGAATTCATCAGACACTGGAATGGAATATTGCGCGCCGTTGTGCAGCCCTCTTCAGCCTGTCATGACCTGTTCAGCTTATCGTGGCCCATTCAGCCCGTTTCTCGGCTGTCCCACCGGGTAAAGTTCCGGTTCTCTATATGGACAGTCCGCCCCAGAGTAGAGATGCTGATTTAAGGAGCATTTTAAGTGGTCTCTTAATTTTTTCCAGAGCTGTGTATATATATATATATATATATATATATATATACAGTGAGGAAAATAAGTATTTGAACACCCTGCTATTTTGCAAGTTCTCCCACTTAGAAATCATGGAGTGGTCTGAAATTGTCATCGTAGGTCCATGTCCACTGTAAGAGACATAATCTAAAAAAAAAAAAATCCAGAAATCACAATGTATGATTTTTTAACTATTTATTTGTATGAAACAGCTGCAAATAAGTATTTGAACACCTGAGAAAATCAATGTTAATATTTGGTACAGTAGCCTTTGTTTGCTATTACAGAGGTCAAACGTTTCCTGTAGTTTTTCACCAGGTTTGCACACACTGCAGGAGGGATTTTGGCCCACTCCTCCACACAGATCTTCTCTAGATCAGTCAGGTTTCTGGGCTGTCGCTGAGAAACACGGAGTTTGAGTTCCCTCCAAAGATTCTCTATTGGGTTTAGGTCTGGAGACTGGCTAGGCCACGCCAGAACCTTGATATGCTTCTTACAGAGCCACTCCTTGGTTATCCTGGCTGTGTGCTTCGGGTCATTGTCATGTTGGAAGACCCAGCCTCAACCCATCTTCAATGCTCTAACTGAGGGAAGGAGGTTGTTCCTTAAAATCTCGCAATACATGGCCCCGGTCATCCTCTCCTTAATACAGTGCAGTCGCCCTGTCCCATGTGCAGAAAAACACCCCCAAAGCATGATGCTACCACCCCCATGCTTCACAGTAGGGATGATGTTCTTGGGATGGTACTCATCATTCTTCTTCCTCCAAACACGGTTAGTGGAATTATGACCAAAAAGTTCTATTTTGGTCTCATCTGACCACATGACTTTCTCCCATGACTCCTCTGGATCATCCAAATGGTCATTGGCAAACTTAAGACGGGCCTTGACATGTGCTGGTTTAAGCAGGGGAACCTTCCGTGCCATGCATGATTTCAAACCATGACGTCTTAGTGTATTACCAACAGTAACCTTGGAAACGGTGGTCCCAGCTCTTTTCAGGTCATTGACCAGCTCCTCCCGTGTAGTTCTGGGCTGATTTCTCACCTTTCTTAGGATCACTGAGACCCCACGAGGTGAGATCTTGCATGGAGCCCCAGTCCGAGGGAGATTGACAGTCATGTTTAGCTTCTTCCATTTTCTAATGATTGCTCCAACAGTGGACCTTTTTTTCACCAAGCTGCTTGGCAATTTCCCCGTAGCCCTTTCCAGCCTTGTGGAGGTGTACAATTTTTTCTCTAGTGTCTTTGGACAGCTCTTTGGTCTTGGCCATGTTAGTAGTTGGATTCTTACTGATTGTATGGGGTGGACAGGTGTCTTTATGCAGCTAACAACCTCAAACAGGTGCATCTAATTTAGGATAATAAATGGAGTGGAGGTGGACATTTTAAAGGCAGACTAACAGGTCTTTGAGGGTCATAATTCTAGCTGATAGACAGGTGTTCAAATACTTATTTGCAGCTGTATCATACAAATAAATAGTTAAAAAATCATACATTGTGATTTCTGGATTTTTTTTTTTAGATTATGTCTCTCACAGTGGACATGCACCTACGATGACAATTTCAGACCCCTCCATGATTTCTAAGTGGGAGAACTTGCAAAATAGCAGGGTGTTCAAATACTTATTTTCCTCACTGTATATATATACATGTGCATGTATGTGACTTTTCCAAAGTTTGAGTCCACTTGTGAAAATGTTTCTATTTTGCATTTCCTATTTTAATCGTTGTTTTTTTTAAAATTATTATTATTATATCAAATGATATTATCAGCATAACGGTTTGAGTAAAACCCCAATGATTATGATAGGCTATAATCATGATCCTGCATGTGAATTTTCACAGAGCATCGTAAATGTTTAATGAAAGAAAACCTTCCTTTTGGAGGCTACTATACAGTTAATGTCACAAATTTGCTTATTTGATTACTGATATCTATTTTACTTGTATGAAGTTTTTTGCACCTGCATTCCAGTCTACATCTTGACGTAATCCTTCCTCATGCTCATGCAGCATGTTTTCATCAGCTGAATCGGAGACTAAACAGTATTAAAGTGTGACAAGACTCACGCTGAGTGCAAGCCATTCGCACATCACAACTATTTAACCATTTTCGGTGAATCACACCAACAAAACCCTAAAACTTTATTTCCAGGTTTAATTTATATTTTGATTAGACTCAGTTTTTTATGTTTTCTCTTTTAATCGTTTAATGTAATTTTGAGTGTGACCATGGTTTAAGGAGGGTGTACCTGTATGCTGGGTTGGAAATCTGAAGGATTCATAGTGGTGTCTGAATGCATTATGAAACAAAAGAAACACAGAATGTAAAGCAAAGCGGGTGCGTTTACTCGCGTGCTTAACAGAACGTGAAGCGCTGCCGGCTCATGATGTGTGAATGGCTTGCATGGGCTGCACGAGTCTGTTGGGTATAATGAAGTCTCATCACATTTTAACTTTTTGTTCCCATTCAGCTCATGAAAAATGTTGTGTGATCATGAGGAAGGATTACACCAAGATGTAGACTGGAATGCAGGTGCGGAATAGAAAAATAAAATAGTTTACTCCTCTCTCACTGTTGCTGGCCTGCCAGTGAGTACCCCTCCGCAAGCCAATGCTGGCACCTGCTCCAGAGGCTTTACATTTTTAAAGCTTTCTCATATTACATTTTGAGACAATTGCCCTGATCAGTTTGCTTGAATTGATAAAAACTGAATTAACTGAATAAGTAGATCCGCACAATGTTACTCCTTTTTATTGATTAAAACCAAAAGCAATGTCTCGTTCTAACCGATGTTGGTCAAACACACACATCAATAGGCAATAGATCATTATTGTCACCACCAAACACATTATTGTGTACACCTGTAATCAGGGTCTCAATATCTTATGATCACTCATTATCTTAATGAAAACTATTATGCAATGCACATTTTAATGCTGATGTGCTGAGATAATGTATATCAACATGAAATATGCAGTTTATTATTTTACCTATTTTAATAAACAAATTCAACATCATACCGTGTTTAGCTAGAAGTTTCTTACATCTTTAATGCTGATCATTAAAATTTTCTTCATGTCCACTGTATCATTATTTTCCTATTATATTTGTACATGTTGTAGGAAATGTACTGCATTTATTCTCATATATTTTTAAAAAACATTCAGTTACATACCAGTTTAATGGAAGAGCCCAAGTGACGGCAAATGTCCAATGCCCAACAATTCAGGAAGACTGAAATCACACAACTAACTGCTTTAAATCTGAGCAGCTTGATATTGTTACAGTAAATGTGATGTTCTGAAAACAAACCTCTCAGGAATGTGTAAGGGAGTACAGCTTGATCCATTAGAAAGAATGTATCAACACATGCCAGGAAAGTTGAGTTAAATCAGTTGAGGGGGAGTTTATTGAAGACAAAGTTCTCCACATTTCCAAGGGCAGAAGAGAGCATTGCAGAAAATTAGTTGAGGATCTAACCTTGAACTATATGCAAATTAATTGACATTATCTCTTTCACATTCAGAGAGTTTTGATAGTTGCAGTAAAGATAAAAAAAAAAAACATCCAAACATGGTCCACGGAGTGGTAGTGCACATAACTGTTAATCAGAAGGTTGCTGGTTCGATCCCCACAGCCACCACCATTGTGTCCTTGAGCAAGACATTTAACTCCAGGTTGCTCCGGGGGGATTGTCCCTGTAATAAGTGCACTGTAAGTCACTTTGGATAAAAGCGTCTGCCAAATGCATAAATGTAAATGTAGTCCTGTTCAATTACAATACACACATGCAATCACTGAAAGATGAGCACAGACAGGGACGTCGTTAGGCCTATTTTAGGGGGGCTGAAGCTACCCCAAAATGTTCCTAAGCCCCCCTAAATGATAATAAGAACAACAATAACAATTAGATTTATCAATAACTGTATCCTCATTCATATTTCGTCTCGTCGTTACTCTAGTTTGGTCTGAAGTTGAACTCGCTATGCACCCTCCCACCCACACACACACCGATACACACGCTAATGGTGAAAGTGTCGTGATACAGAGTGAAATTGTAAGTTGTTTTTAATGACCTGCTTACCTTTAGCTATGTTTTCTTGAGGTAAAGGAAAGGGGATATATTGGTTTGCTATATATGGAAAACTGTAGTCTAGCTAGAGTGAACAAGCAAAATACAAGAAATGGTTAACATAGCAAGCTAATCACAACTCTTTATTCTTTGCCAATAATATAACCTATCTCTATAATAGGCATATAAAACAATATCAATCCCCATAGAATGTTGTTGTCACTGAAAACTAAATGTCATAGGGTCCCTGTTAATGCTATTACCGTTGTATCCTTCAATTCATTGAGCAGATGAGATGGATATTCAAAGACAATAAACAAAAAGTAACTGTTGACTGTTTTGAAAAAGATTTCATTCTTAATTTTCCTTTATTTGAATACTGCCTTTTTGTTGATTTATATCATACATTGTATATACATCATTTGGCAGAATAAATCATCTTTAATTGAGAAACGCTCAAACCTGTGTTGTCAAATTTCACTATGACCTTAAAATTCTGGTTCTTGGGTTAAACTGTATGCAAGCCAAACTACAAAGCGAAATTACACTCTGATTGAACCAGTCCACAGCGCAGTTACAGTAATTAGAGTCATTAAATATCATTCTGTGGACAACTTATCTTATATAGAGAGGAATTAGATATAGTATGCTATTACTTTATCATACATTTACATGAGCAGACAGATAGCATTTAAGTCATTGCTTATAGAATAACTCATCAGGAGCAAAGTCTGGCCTAAGTAAATGCCCCCATGCAGCTTTGATGTGTCTAAAAGCAACATTACAGTAACTTTTCTTTAACAGAGTAGAAATGGAAGAAGAGGATATGTCTGTCACGTTTTACTTGTTAACATCTTGGTTTCTTGACTGGTTGTTGACATAAGTGTAGCTCTAGATGTGAGTGCAAAGATTTTGCAAACGCAAGTTACAAATACCCTGGGGGCTAAGCCCCCCCTGTCTTCCAATCCTAGTGACGTCCCTGAGCACAGATACAGGTCAGAGTTGAGTCAAACTGTATATTTAGCGGGCTTTTCTCCTTTTAGAGTCCAGTTCCTTTGGCTTAATCACATGACTCTCAAAACTCCAAATAATTCTTGCAAAATAACAATTAGAGAGAAGACATTACACAGAACAAACAGAGGACATGTCATCCCATTAAGGTTAAGTCAGGCCTTACTGGAACAAGCATGAAGATAGAGCAATTAGTCAACAAGCAACAGAGCAAAATTAATCTGAAATATACTTTTTATGACTGCTAAAAATGTGTGTCAGTAAATACATGGGATACAATAGTAACCTATGAATAAACAATGTATCTCTTGATTCATTTTTATGATCAATTAATTAATTACAACTTATATGTTCTCTCTGAGCTGGGCCAAACAAGTACGCACTGTTACAGCATCCCTGACATGGGTCAGCAGCCAGTTACAAGAAAACCCTTAGTGTCAATAGCCATAGGATTATAAAGTTTTCTGAATTAAAGTTTTTTTTTTGATTATCGATTGCTAGTGAATGTATTAAACTCATAAATAGGCCAAAGTGAAAGCAGTAAATCCACTTCTATCGGGAAGACACGCAGGCTTGAGTGAGGTTTATGATGCCATTTATTTGATGAATGTAGAACAGAAAAGTGGCGGTCCGAGGGAGTTGTACTCGGAACCATCATATCCTGCCGAAGATAGGAGGCAGGGGCGAGGAGCCTACCCCTGTGCGGGACGGGGCTCGACTGGTGGTGGTGGGGTGGTGGAGGTTGCCATCTTAGCGCACTGAAACAGCAATGTGATAGATTGTGAGCAGACTTATAAAGCAATGGCTTACCTGCGATTGGCTAGGAATTACCCAGCTAATAGTGTGATGATGTACAGCTGCTAATCTTCCCGCTAGAAATATGCTGCGCTCACATTTCTTCATAAGTGACCCACAGAATGTGTGCATGTGCAATGCTTTTCAGAATTTAAAGCATCATGTCTGAAGGAGACTTGTTGACCAAACCATAAGAATAAGAGGAACACTTTAAATAATGGATGGAAAATGAAGGAAAATAAAAGGTTTCTTACTGCAGAAACAATTGTTGTTCTGTTGAGATTCATCTCATACATTGTCTTTTGATGCTCCTAAAACACATAGCTCAAAATCTACTGTTAAAAAAACCTAAAACCTCAGAGTTTACCTAATTTTCTAGAACCTGGTTGATTTTGAGATCAATTAAAATGGCATTAGTTCAAATGCATTTTTTTTTGTCTTATAGTGGCAAATAATTTTTCAAAGGGGCTCAATAGCCTACAACAAATTGTCAAATTGGTTTATTGAGTTTACACACAAAACTAGAATGAAGATAAAATCATTAGTGCCTCACAAAACAAACATTAACAGTGCAATGGACAAAAAGAAATCAAGGAATGAGCTATGTATTGCAGCCATTAGCACAAAGGCACTTGTTAACACAATAGGCAGTTGGTAGTCCAATTATTTATATATATAAATATTACTCTTATGATTTAATCACTTTCGTCTTTTCGTCTGAACTTCAAACCTATTTAAAATACAACTTAATATTTCATTTGGCAAAAATAAAACTTATAATTCAAATTCAAAAGTCTATCATTCAAATTTACACAATTCAAATTCAAATTGTTTTGTCATAATTCTGGCTCCATAGCTCCGGGGGGATTGTCCCTGTAATAAGTGCACTATAAGTTGCTTTGGATAAAAGCATCTGCCAAATGCATAAATGTAAAAACTATAGTTTTAATTGACCTACAGCATTTACAATTCAAAGTTTATTACAAGGTATGAAGGACAATGAGAGATCCTTGGCAGAAAAGTACAATTTATTATATTTAATATGTAAATGTAAAGTTATGTTAATTCATTGCAATTTGGTTATAAAATATTCACCTGCTCTAGTCAAGAGTCTTCTAAACCAGGCACCTTTCACATAGGCTAAATGAAACATATTACTAAACGCCAGGCAGCACGTCACAAACACTTAATAAACGCGTTTTCATCAATATAGCAAGACTCGCTTTCTTCTGCACTCAACAAGAGTCAAGAACTGCAATATACGCGCACTCTGATCTAAATCGCGGCTGGCTTGACCGCAGTCATGCAGACGTCCCGGCCCATCAAGTTGGCTTGCAATGAAATTGACCAAACGTTCAGGGTCACTTTATTGTCTACGACAAAGCTGTAGACGTGATAGTCTTCTTCTTCTAAAGTGTCTGACACTAATCTGGAAGTTGTCAATGACAGAGAGACATACAGCTATTTCAGCTTGAGTGAGTCATTGATCAATTAATGATGTATTCGGTCATCCATTATGCTACAGTGCGTTTAGCTGTTGCATCCAGATAGCCTTATTGAAAACAACTTTGTTATGTCGAGATCACGAGACAATTAAGTCATGATCACGAGAAAACAACATTTGTTATGTCGAGATCACGAGACAATTAAGTCATGATCACGAGAAAACAACATTTGTTATGTCGAGATCACGAGAAAATTAAGTCATGATCACGAGAAAACAACATTTGTTATGTCGAGATCACGAGAAAACTAGACAGAAAAATAATAATAACGCAAGGCCTCTTTGAGCTTCCGTACATTAAAGTGTATTTACATTTGTACTTTTTTATTATGTAATTGTCACCCCACATTTTTAAAAGACTTAAGTGTGATTAAAATAGTTGCAAATGAAATACAAAATAAAACGCTTTTTTCAGCATCAATACTCGCTGAGCTAGCCCTGTAGGCCCCCAACGGATATATTTTTAATGACTTTGTGTGATTGAGCACAGTGGCATATCAATACGTTCACAGCCTGAAGGGAAGATCTTCAGTGTTTATGAATCAAGTTTTATGTTGAATATGTTTTAAAATCTCCCCGCTCTGCTTCCAGTTTTTATGATATCGCCTGAACATTTAAAAATACTGACAATAACCTTTGGCAATTCTATTTAAATCCACTTCGCTAATACAATTTTGATATTAAAACCATAGAGATCTATGTAGCAACCACTTGACCAAAAGTTCAAAGACAATTTTCAAGATGGCTGCATGCTAGTTTCTCAGGCACATTATGATCAATACACTCCCCTCACAGGTCCTTTAAGGATTACTCTATCAGCAAATAATTGTTGCCACAAATTATAAAGACTGTAAATATTGTTTGAGCACACAAGACCTTTTTCAAATCAAAGGTTCTTTGTTTGATTGTGTGTGTGTGTGTGTGTGTGTGTGTGCGTGCGCGCGCGTTAAATTTTCACTTACAATGTGAGGCCCAACATTTCAAAATATCCACACAAGGAAGAAAAACCTGAAATCACCTACGTTGTGAAATTATGAATGGTCCCCACAACTGAAACAGCTTAAGGTGACAAAATTACGATTGATTTAAAATCTTTAAATGCCAGAAAATTTCTTTGAGGGTAGGTTCAGGGTTAGGTTAAAGGAACAGAAAATATTGTTGGCTGAGCTCTACATAAAACCAATAGAATTCAATGTGTAATCTAATCTGATTAATTTTGGATATCTCATTGCATGTTTTCGGAAATGTAATAATTCATTTTTAATGTCTCATATGTATTAAATCAACACTCCTTTTAGTGAACATTAGTAAACATGGAAGCAAACTGCAACTTGCTATTTTTCAGTCGAGGAGTAAAACATAGGGAATACTTAAAGGGTTACTTCAGGATTTAGCATTAAGCTTTGTATCAGTAGAAAACCAGTAGTATTTTCTAATTACCGAGCTCCCCCCCCTCATATCCCCCTGAGACGAGAGATTTATTTATTTTTAGTCTGGAAAAAAATCCTCCGATGACGCAAAAATCGTCATTTTGCGTCATCGGAGGATTTTTGGTCCAGAGGCTTAAAACTACAGCCAGTATTCCGCATATTTTCACCACGCCCATATGGGGCGGGATCTCACTCACAGAATGTGAAGATAGTGTCAGCCATCTTTCTGTAGAAGCTAAGAAAACAGGCTCTTGCTCTGTGTAGAAAGTTTGTATACAAGTAGACTAATCACGATGGCAGAAGGTAGTTTTGAAGTTGAAATGGCAGAAGGGGATTTCGAAGATCTGTTGTGAGAATCTGATGCTCGCGCTACCCGTACGTGCCGCAATACAGCGATGAACAGAGGCTGGAGCAGCTGCTGTAGCAGGGGAGCAAAACCTGCTTGGCAGGCAGGAGGAAGAGTGTGTTAAATTATATTCAGACTCGAGTTGGGGCGGACTGGTGGTGTCAGTGCTCTCGCTGTGCGCCTATGGAAACAGATAGAGAGTCCTGCTGTCGCGAATTTCAGCGATACTGGAAGAGATCGCTGAATCCGCTGATGAAACTGCACCGATAACATGAGCATGTATAACTGAGCACCCAAGTTTTGTATCACACATGGACAGGGGAGTCCTGGAAACTTATTTTAGGATCCCGAAGATAAATTGGAAACGCCAGCCAAAGCCCGCAGGGACAAACGGACGGCTTAGTGTAAAGTGAGTATTTTGTTTGTTTTTCTTTTTTGTTACTAAGACGTCATGTACAGAGTTTGGACACACGGAATTATCATAATGTTCTTCACGCGTAGTCAGTCAATTTATCAACTAACTCACGATTTATAGAGTCACGATGTATCATAGTTGTATCATATTTTCAGATACTGCCTCCTGTAACCGGTAGGCGTGGTTTGGGAGTGGCCTCATAAGGGCAGCAAAGCAAGTGCATTCTGGGAGTTGTTGTCTTTCAGCCACATGTGTAAAAAATACATTTTCTGCCTTTTCTCTGTCTAGAATGCTTCAAATTCAAAAATAATTTCACATTTATACTATATAAATGACCAATTTTAAATACACATTCATCTTCCCAGAGGTGAAGTATCCCTTTAAAAGGTCCTGAATAACAAACAACATGTTACACAAAATGGGAGACAATGATAACATGCATGTGTTTTACATTTCAAGATAATTATTATTATTCAGGACGTTGGAAATGGGGATTGCACTTTTTAAATTTTTTTTTTATTATTATTATTTATCTGGCTTTTAAATAAATGAGAGGTGTACTGTACAATTTGTACCTAATAATTATTCATGAGAAGGTGTGGCCTTATTCAGTGGACCATATTCATTTTTTTATGTGAATGTCAAAGAATGGTAAAGATTGTGTTGCTCTGTTATTTTTCGCCCCTTTTTTGTACATGGTCAAATGTGGAACAGGACTACACTGTCTTCAATGTATGTACAGTATCTGTCATATAAAATGATTGGAGTTTAATAGGTAAATGTCTCACCAATTATTTCCTGATGGGTGATATATAATATTATGAAGAATACAACAATGTAATGTAATCCATAAAAACATAACTGTAATTGGATTACATGCATTTTTAATGTATTGTAATATAACTACATGCATTTGTTTTTTGTAATCTGATTGCATAATCCATATTACATGTTATATTTTTGTGAATAAACCATGTTTCAATCACATGGGGAAAAGCAGGTGTCCACTGAAGGTACTGTGATGGTGTTCATTGTCAAAAATCCAATGTCCAGAATAGAGATTGACATATACTCTATCCCCCTTTTCTAGTAAGAGAGAAACTCCATTCGAAGAGCTGATAAAACCACCTTCTTGGCGTGCATATGTTGAAAATACATGCTGGCCGTTCTTAAACAGGCCTGCGACAACACCCTTATCTCGATTTCCATAAGCCTTAGAGAAGACCCTGAATACATAAACTCCTCTTATAGGTGTTGTAAAGATTCCTGAATGAGACAAAAATAATTATAAACAAAGATATAAACAAACAGTTCACTCTCATTCTATTTTTGAGCAATGAGCACTGTAAAAAATTACATTGAAACAGGCATTTAATTACCTGTGTCTGGATCATAGGCATTTCCAGTATTGAGGAAGATGTGTTTGTAAACCAGGGTCTTTAAACTGCTTTGCGAACCATGAGAGGACAATAGAGAAGCTGAGAAAGCCACTTTTGAAGCTAAGAAATAATATATGTCAATTAGATTACAAATTAAATGTTAAACAAATTTAAAAACAATTTATGCATTTAAATGAGCATTTTTAACATTCCCCTTCAATACAGAGAGCATGGGATTTTTTAACAGAAGTACCATAATAGAAAGCTTCTAATGAATATCAAACATGAATATAAATATGATAAAACACACAAAAAAACACACAAAGTAACATCACTGATATTTGTTTTATTATCATTATTATTATTATTTTAAAGGTTTTAAAAAATGACAAAATGTAAAATTGTTACATTACCTTCCAGATGTTGTTTTAGTTCATCCATTATTATCTTTGTGTCATTCATTGTACCATACAAGGCTTTTAGCTCCTTTGCCTGTGCTAAAATAATAATCATATGATACATGAAGCCAATAATTCATGTAAAAAAACAAAAAAACATTTAAGTTACATTTGGCAGTTCCCCGTCTGTCGCTCACTTCGACGTCGTGTCGAAGAAGCGACACTAGGGGTCTCTCTTGAGCGCTGAAAGATGCCTCTGATCTATGAAAAAAGGCCATTGAGAGTTGGCGAACAGTATTTGCATACCCCGCCTCCGGATACGGATATAAAGGCGAGGGAAATACGCTCGTTCATTCAGTAATTTTCTTCGGAGCCGATGGCCGTGTGTATGCAGCCAGCTGCGAATATCACAACTGATCCTGCTTCTGAACGCTCTGCTTTCCTGTTGGATATATGGCGCACTCCAGCGGCTTTTCTCTTCTCTGCCGGCGTGCAGCTTTGCCCCTGGGCGCTTCGAGTTTATTTCTCTAAAAGAGCAATACACAGTGGTGTTGAACGTCCTTTTCAGGACGCGTCTTTATAAAGATGCCATTCAACCCCTGTGTAGTTCCTGGATGCGGTAGAGTGCTCTCCGCTTCTGACGGCCACAGGCGAGAACATGACTATGGCAATGTCGCGGTCGCGGCTCGCTTTCAATAGAAAGCACGCCACTCCAGCCGCCCCCCGTATCGCTCCTTCTTCCCACGGGATTGAGGACGATTCGGCTGGCGATGGAGGCGATTTGGGGAAGGCAGCGGGTGCAGTTCCGCCGGGTACGCCCCCTCGGACCACCCGCCCCCCAACACGCTCGTTGACCTCCGTCCAGCCTTGAGGTAATGGCGACTTGCCTCCGGGCCGGTCTGCCTATCCTCTAGAGCTTGAGGTGGATGAGCCCGCCGCTCCATCGGAGAGCACGGTGTCTGACGCTGACTCCTCCCCTGGGCTGCCACCTTCGGGCCAGCACGCCCAGGCTGAGGCTGATGCGCAGATGTCCGACATGCTTGCCCGGGCCGCCGTCGGAGTGGGGCTGGATTGGAACCCTCCATCCTCCCCACACCCGTCTCGGTTGGATGACTGGTTCCTGGGGTCTGGGCGCCGCTCACAGCCACAGCCCCCCCCCCCGGTCCCGTTTTTCCCAGAGGTGCATGACGAGCTGACATCTTCATGGAGAGCACCCACGGGTACACGGCGATTCCCCAGGTGGATAGGGTGGTTGCGCTCCATCTTTGTCCCGGTGACCCTACCACCTGGCGTGGGCGCCCTGTACCCCCTTCCAAGGCCTGTAGGACGTCATCCTCGTTGAACTCCAAAGCCTACAGCGCCGCGGGACAGGCCGCAAGTCCACCAGGCCAAGGCGCTCAGGGATCTGCACGAGGGTAGCCCTGACCCCGATGTGCTGCAGGAACTGCGCTCAGCGACCGACCTCACCCTCAGAGCCACGAAGGTCACCGCGCAGGCACTTGGACAGGCGATGACCACCCTTGTGGTCCAGGAACATCATCTTTGGCTCAACTTGCCGCCAAGGCCACTGCCCCATCTGCTCGCCGAGAGCGTCCCCCTGCGGCTAAGAAACCTGCTCCGCCTCAACCCGGGCCCAGCTCTCAGCCCCAGCGTCGAGCTCACCGCAGGAAGCAGACACCCCCCGTCGCTCAGACCCCCTCGAGGACCCGTAAGGCTCCCAGGCGCTCCTGAGACGGACGACCCAGCGACACAGATGTTAGCTCCGGAGGTGGTAAGACCGCTCCGTCCCCCGGTGGAGGGCCAGGTGGAGAATCTTTTGTTCTTAAACAATTTCATTTGCCGCCCCTCCTTAGATGTTGTTGCGGTACCCACATTCTCAATAAAAGATCTATTTCCTATGTCTCTGGGTCACCTGGCCCGCAAATGCCATTCTCACGGCACTTTGCCTCTAGATCTCAACAGTCCCGGCTCCCTGGACACGGACCACCTGTCTCCAGCCCCACGACTGTTCCCCGGCCGGCCGGTTCCGACGAGTTCATAGGACGCCTACCCTGGACCTCCTCCTCAGTCGCTAACCCGCCCCCTGCCGGGTGTGCGGAGCAAGGTAAGTGCTTTGAGTCTTTTCTCAGCACCCCAATCTTGGACCTGCGAGTTCTCAACCGAGCGTTGCACAAACTCACATTCAAAATGCTCACGCAGAAGCACATCTTAACCTGCGTCCGGCATCTAGATTGGTTAGCAGCGATAGACCTGAAGGACGCATACTTTCACGTCTCCATCCTGCCCCGACACCGCCCCTACCTGCGGTTTGCATTCGAGGGCCAGGCGTATCAGTACAAAGTCCTCCCCTTCGGCCTGTCTCTGTCCCCTTGCGTCTTCACGAAAGTCGCAGAGGCAGCTCTCGCCCCGCTTCAAGAAGCTGGCATCCGCATACTCAATTACCTTGATGACTGGCTTATTCTGGCCCACTCACGAGAGTCACTATGCGCCCACAGAGACCAGGTGCTTCAGCACCTCAGCCGTTTGGGGCTTCAGGTCAACTGGGAAAAGAGCAAACTTACTCCAGTCCAGAGCATCTCTTTTCTCGGTATGGAGTTAGACTCGGTCTCAATGTCGGCACGTCTCACCAACGAGCATGCCCAGTCAGTGTTGAAGTGCCTCGCCGCCTTCAGGCCGGGCACAGCGGTCCCCCTGAAACTTTTCCAGAGGCTCCTGGGGCATATGGCGTCCTCTGCGGCGGTCGCGCCGCTGGGGTTGATGCATATGAGACCGCTTCAGCACTGGCTCCAGACTCGAGTCCCGAGATGAGCATGGCGCCACGGCACGCATCGGGTGACAATCACCCCCGCCTGCCGTCAAGCATTCGAACCCTGGACAGACCTCTGTTTCTTATGGGCAGGAGTACCCCTACAGCAGGTGTCCCGAAGTGTCCTGGTCACGACCGACGCCTCCAGATCGGGTTGGGGCACCATTTGCAACGGGCACGCAGCCTCAGGCCGTTGGAAAGGGGCCCAGCTGCGTTGGCACATCAATTGCCTGGAGTTGTTGACCGTCCTTTTCGCCCTGCGGAAGTTTCTCCCGTTAATTCGGGACGAACATTTCCTACCACTGTGGTCGCGTACATAAATCGCCATGGCGGCGTACGCTCCCGCCACATGTCACAACTCGCCCATCGTCTCCTCCTCTGGAGCCAGCAGCGACTCAGGTTGCATTTTTTACAGTGTGCCATCCCAGTACTGAAAAACGATAAGGTTCCGACTGTAACCATGGTTCCATAAATTGAGAGATTGAATGCTGTGTCATAGCTAATGCTTTGGGGCTATCCCCACAGGTGTAGCCAATCTCTAAAACTCACATCGCTGCGCTCCACTCACAACCCTGGCAACCTCAATGTGATAGCGGACGCGCTGTCACGACAACGCTTGCCTGGCGGAGAGTGGAGTCTCCACCCCCACACGGTCCAGTTGATCTGGGAACGGTTCGGCAAGGCCCAGGTAGACCTGTTTGCCTCCCAAGAGACCTCCCACTGCCCGCTCTGGTACGCCCGCTCAGAGGCCCCCCTCGGGACGGACGCACTGGCACACAGCTGGCCGGTGGGGCAGCGCAAGTACGCTTTCCCCCCAGTGAGCCTTCTTGCACAGGTGCTGTGCAAGGTCAGGGAGGACGAGGAGCAAGTCACTCTCGTGGCTCCTTACTGGCCCACTCGGGCCTGGTTCTCGGACCTCGTACTCCTCGCGACAGCCCCTCCCTGGCGAATTCCCCTGAGGAAGGACCTTCTCTCTTAGGGACGGGGCACGCTCTGGCATCCGCACCCAGACCTTTGGAAACTCCACGTCTGGCCCCTGGATGGGACGTGGAAGATCTAGCTGGTCTACCACCCACGGTCGTAGCCACGATCAATTAAGCCAGAGCCCCTTCTACCAGGCAACTCTACGCCCTGAAATGGCGTCTGTTCGTGAATTGGTGTTCTTCCAGGGCAGAAGACCCACAGAGGTGCGCAGTTAGGTCGGTCCTCCTGTTTCTACAGGAGAGGATGGAGGGGAGGCTGTCCCCTTCTACCTTGAAGGTGTATGTTGCCACTATCGCAGCTCACCACGACCCAGTAGACGGCAAGTCTCTGGGCAAACACGACTTAATCGTCAGGTTCCTAAGAGGTGCCCGGAGGTTGAACCCTCCCCGGCCAAACCTGTTCCCCACCTGGGATCTCTCGGTGGTCCTCACCGGTCTTCAGAGATCCCCTTTCGAGCCGCTAGAATCAGCTGGACTCAGGGCCCTCTCTCTTAAGACGGCCCTGCTGATTACGCTCGCCTCCATCAAGAGTGTCGGGGACCTGCAAGCGTTCTCTACTAACGACACTTGCCTGGAGTTCGGTCCGGCAGACACTCATGTGATCCTAAGACCTCGACCGGGCTATGTGCCCAAGGTTCCTACCACGCCCTTCAGAGATCAGGGAGTGAACCTACAAGCGCTGCCCCGGGAGGAGGCAGACCCAGCCCCCTCATTACTGTGTCCGGTACGTGCTTTGCGCACCTACCTGCAACGCACCCAGAGCTTCAGGCGCTCTGAGCAGCTCTTTGTCTGCTTCGGGGGACAGCAGAAAGGGAATGCTGTCTCCAAACAGAGGCTGTCCCACTGGGTCGTGGATGCCATTCAGCTGGCCTATCACACTCAGGCCGTGCCCCCCCCTCTACGGGTCCGAGCGCACTCCACTAGGAGCGTGGCGTCCTCATGGGCACTGGCCAGGGGCACTTCCCTAGCAGACATCTGCAGAGCTGTAGGCTGGGCAACACCTAATACCTTTGCGAGATTTTACAATCTCAGGGTTGAGTCAGTCTCGTCCCGTGTTTTCTCAGGTCCGAGCCCGTAGAACTCAGTACACGCCCACGGTCTGACCAGGTGAATCGCTTGTTCCAGCGCCGTTTCCGTCTGCCGAGGCAAAACAGTGCGCTTCTTTCCCAGAAGACCTAGGTCCCTGGTTGATTCCTCCCTAGCCCTTTGGGCCCGCAGCAGTTCAGCGGAGGAACTTGCTGGCCCAGTCCACTATGGGTACCCCAGGCTACCCCTACTGGAATTGGTGCTCCACAGGTTAGGCTTCCTACACGGACTCCTCCTGTGTGTACTTCCGCGGTACGGTCACCTTTCGAGCTGACCCGCGTCTCGCTTAGGCAGTCCTTCGCTGCCTTCCGGTCGCCGTGTTGTAGCAACTCCCCCCTCTTCGAGGCTGGATCTACCACCACGCCATTCTTCCCACATGTGACCCAAGAGGCCATGTGATGTATTTTGCCACCCCTACCTCCCCTTTCGGGTGGGTGTGGCCTCCGCAGGGTCTTTTCCCCCTGAAAGAATAGGAATTCGGGTAAGACCCCCTTCCCTCAATGCGGTAAGGGCCCCGGATGCTCTTGCTCTATGCCGAGAAAACATAGAGAGAAAAGAGGCCCAGCCAGGCTTGGCCCGTTCCCTAGTTGGGAGCGTCACCTTGTTCCCCCCCTAGGGTAACCAAAAGGATTCTGACGACTTTTTCGGGGCATTGGGGAAGAGTACGTGCAGCCTGAACACAGTTGGTCGCTTGTGCACGGAGAAATACCTGCCCGCTTCTGTGTAAGCAGCACACGTACACGGCTCAGCGCATGGCGAGTTTTGAAGTGGACCCCTAGTGTCGCTTCTTCGACACGACGTCGAAGTGAGCGACAGACGGGGAACGTCTCGGTTACGTATGTAACCTCCGTTCCCTGATGGAGGGATGAGACGTCGTGTCTTCCCGGCCATGTCGCTGAGCCGAGCCGCTGAGGTGCCCGGAACACTCCCGGCTCCTCAGAAAAATCCTGAATGAACGAGCGTATTTCCCTTGCCTATATATCCGTATCCGGAGGTGGGGTATGCAAATACTGTTCGCCAACTCTCATTGGCCTTTTTTTATAGATCAGAGGCATCTTTCGGCGCTCAAGAGAGACCCCTAGTGTCGCTTCTTCGACGCGACGTCTCGTTCCCTCCATCAGGGAACGGAGGTTACATTCATAACCGAGAAGTTTTTTTTAGAAATGTAGCCTATTTTGTTTGTATTATTTTATTTTAAAATGACTTTTCAGTGGGAAAATTGTAATTTATTACCTTCATTTTGTGCTGTTAGTTGATCCATATTGATCTTTCTGTCATTCATGATACCATGTAAGGCCTCCACCTTCTTTGCCTGTGCTAAAATATTAACCATAGAGCATTCAAGGAAAGTAAAGGCCAAAGAAATGCCAGTTCACTGTTTAACCTGCACTGTAAAAACAAAACCTGTACATTTGACAGCTTAAAATGGTTGAAATTTACACGCTGGCACTGTAAAAAAAAATTATTCTGTTAAATATACAGTAAATTTTTTTTTAGAAACATGCCTTTTAAAACTGTAAAAATCTTTTGTTTACTTTATAAGGTATTTGATAATTACCATAGTAAGGTCATCAGTAGTGGCTCTTCCAGGAGTAATGACCACTCATTACTCCAGTCAACACAAACACTAAACACCATCATGGTAAAACATATGAGATTTAAATAATGCAGTAAACATGAACTAAACTACATCAAATAGAACACAGAACACCCCAGTGTACGTAACTGATATAAAAAATATGATGAAACATAACTATGCACATTAAAAATAATGAAACGTAATGGGTCAAGCAGGGAATTGTGGGAATGCCTGATTACTGTTTTTTTACTGTAATTTTAACAATAATTTACTGTAAAAAAATTATATGAACTCTCTTGTTCTTTTTACCATTAATTTTACAGGAAAATCTTACTTTTTACATTTAAATAATGTAATTTTTACATAATTTTATTGTAAAAACTACTGTATTTTTTAAAATATATTAAAACATTTTACTGTATATTTTACAGTTAATATTTGTTTATCAATTAACATTTTATTTCTGTAGCATTTTTACATTATTTTACTGTTTTACATTATTTTGTTGACCGTCCTTTTGGCCCTGCGGAAGTTTCTCCTGTTAATTCGGGACGAACATTTCCTACCACTGCGGTCGCGTACATAAATCGCCATGGCGGCGTACGCTCCCGCCACATGTAACAACTCGCCCGTCGTCTCCTCCTCTGGAGCCAGCAGCGACTCAGGTCGCATTTTTTACAGTGTGCCATCCCAGTACTGAAAAACGATAAGGTTCCGACTGTAACCATGGTTCCATAAAATGAGAGATTGAATGCTGTGTCATAGCTAATGCTTTGGGGCTATCCCCACAGGTGTAGCCAATCTCTAAAACTCTTATAATCTTCCCAATTTTTTTTCCATCTAAACATTTCAGATGAGTGCTAAAGTGTTAGCACTGTAAAATGGTAGAAAACCAACCACTATTTTCCCTAAGGCAGATAAAACTGAATTTTACACACATTAGACAAAAGTGAAATGACAAGACACCTCACGTATGCTCTTAACCAAGGTTAGCAGTTAAAGGAAAGCTGTTTAGATATGGTCTTAAAAAAACATATGTGTCAACAGGGTTGTGTTACCTGTGTTCTCTGTCCGGAGTTGCTCCATTTCAGTTTCCATTGATTCCATTCTTTTTTCCATGCTTTTTATCTTCTCCAGTTCAACAAGGATGTTTATGTTTGGTAAAAGTATATCTTCTGCTGGTATGGCCCAAACATTAAGCATTAAAACTACAATCAGCAACAACATTTTTGATAGTTCTGTCTGTTACTATTGCTCTATCAACTGAAATAACATTCTCTGTGTCTTACAGGAAAAACAACTTGTGTAATTGTTTAAACTGTCCAATAGACTTTGGACTGCAAAATCTCCAATTTGAAGCAGTATTTGGCATGAGCCTTCATTGAGTTTGTAGAATCTTGTTTGAGATAATAAAATCAGTTCCCCTTCTGTCACTCTCTCTCGACGTAGTGTCGAAGGAAGTGACACAAGGGGTCTTCTCGGACACCGAATAGTACCTATGAACCTGAGAAAAGGCCAATGTCAAGTTGGCAGACAGAATTTGCATGCCCCGCCCAGGACATACGGGTATAAAGGGAAGCGGGGCAGACTAAGGTGGATATGCTAAAACTCTTTGAGGGGGCGTTGGGGAGGGCGACGTGCATTCGGTTCAGGTGCCTCTAACACGCAATAGCCTGCTTTGCCCCTGCTCCGACAGTCATGTCACACGGTCAGTGTGTGGCGCTTTTATATGGACCCCTTGTGTAACTTCCTTCAACACTACGTCGAGAGAGTGACAGAAGGGTAGTGTAGTGTCCCTCCTGCCACGGCACTAGACCTAGCACTGTAAATGGCTGTGCTTTATCCTTCGGCTCCTCAGTGCAAAATCTTGACTGGCATTCGCTGCCCCGCTTCCCTTTATACCCGTATGTCCGGGGCGGGGCATGCAAATTCTGTTTGCCAACTTGACATCGGCCTTTTCTCAGGTTCAGAGGTACTATTCGGCATCCAAGAAGACCCCTTGTGTCACTTCCTATGACACCAGGTCTCGTTTCCTCCCTCGGGGAAATGGAGGTTACAACAGTAACCGAGGCGTTAACAATGTGGAAATACAAAAAGAGTGGATTTCATGAAGATGTGTATCCACTGCTAAAAGTTAAAAAACACCCACATAGTTTTATAAATTTGTTTTATCATATGATCATATTATGCTAATAGTAACTGGCAGGGCAGTGGTGGCTCAGCGGTTAAGGTTACTGACCAGAAGGTTGGGGGTTCAAGTCCCAGCACTGCCAAGATGCCACTGTTGGGCCCTTGAGCAAGGCCCTTGACCCTATCTGCTCACTCTCACAGTCACAGTTGACCTTGCACTCTGACCTTAGCTGGGATGTGCAAAAAAAAAAAGAATTTCACTGTATATTTTCAAAATGTATAATGTGTGACAAAAATAAAGGCTGCATATATATATATATATATATATATATATATTTACGGCCTGAACAAAAAAATTGTTGCCATTTGCTTTTAAATAAGCAGATACTTAATACTTAATAAGCTTATGATTGGATAATTATTGCAGTGATTAATATGTTTCATCTTGCAACAATTATTTTAACCCTAACTGTTGCAGTGTGTAGCTTCTCATTTCTTAAACAACCATGTCGGAAGACATATCCCATGGTCGTGGAAAAGATGTTACTATATTTCAGAAGGGGCAAAATATCGGCATACATCAAGCAAAGAAAATAACCAAGGAGATTGCTAAAATCACTGGAATTGGGTTAAGAAATTTTCAACACATACTTAAAACATGGGAAGGTAGTGGTGAACAGTCAGCTTCATGGAAAAAATGTGGTCATAAAAAATCTTGAATGACCATGATCAGAGATCACTAAAGCGGTTGGTGGTCACATCATAAAAATCAACAGTAGAACTCATTGCTATGTGTGAAAGTAAGAGCATTTACACACGCACAATGCGATTACTAATGCACAATGTACTAAAGAGCTGTGTGTCCACAAGAAACAACTTTAAAATGCTAAGGAGCATAAGGATTGGACTGTGGAGCTATGGAAAAAGGTAATGTGGTCTGATGAGTCCAGATTTACCTTATTCCTAAGTGATGGTCGCATCAGGATAAGAAAGGATTTTTTCTTCCCTGATGGCACTGGTATATTCCAGGACGACAATGCCAAGATTCATTGGGCTCAAATTGTGAAAGATTGGTTCAGCGAGCATAAGGAATCATTTTCACTCATGAATTGGCCACCACAGAGTCCTTACCTTAACCCCATCAAAAGTCTTTGGGATGTGCTGGTGAAGACTTTACAGAGTGGTTCGACTAACCGTCATCAATACAAGATCACAGCCAAAACTTGATGCAACTCTGGACGGAGATAAATGTTTTGATGTTGAATAATGTCGTTGAAACAATGCCATGATGAATGTGTGCCGTAATCAAGCTAAAGGTAGTCCAACAAAATATTAGATTATGTGACTTACTTTTTGTCCAGGTAGTGTGTGTGTGTGTGTGTGTGTGTATATACACACACACTATATATATATATATATATATATATATATATATATATATATATAATCAATATCCCACATGCAAGAGTGCGATATGTCCCTACATCAGCACTGCTATGATCTGGCTGCAGGCCGAGTGCCATAGGTAATCACAGCAGTGCTGATTTAGGGCCATATAGCACGATTGCGAGTGTGATATTGCTAATATTCAACAGTTCAATGAACGGGTAAATGTAAAAAAATTAGGAAAAACAGTATGGTCATAAAAAACTAATTTGTGCATGGAACTACTTTCTTACGTGACAGATCAGAATCTGCCATTGCTGGTTCAAACCAAATGATGCGTCCAAGCCTTCATTAGTAATTAAAAAATGTCACTTCAGAAATAGTATCATGGCTTTTGCTGTTTCTACCGAGTTATTGGATAAGCAAGAATGTATATGAGTTTGTGTGTGTGTGTGTGTGTGTGTGTGTGTATGTGTGTGTGTGTGTGAGAGAGAGAGAGAGAGAGAGATGGCGTGTGTGCCATCACCTGTTGCCACTCCCAAGCAGAGATACTGTCAGCTTTCTGAAGATCTGCTTTCTCAGTGGAAAAATAGCCTTCCAAGCAGGGGTATTTCTCCCTATTTTGCGGTAGCCGGTGCACAAGAGACATTCACTATAGAAACCGCAATCTTCTCTGCCATTTTATACAGTATATCCTCTCAAATGTGGAAAGTCCGGTAAGAGGTAAGTGCCTTGAGTTTGTGTAATTAATTTGTTTGTTGTGTCTCTCAACTGTGATGAGCTGTAATGCTGAAGTTGTTAGTTTAAAGCCGTTTAAAGCTATTTCCTTGCTTTAGTAATAGTAGATAAATTACATTATCTTCAGAAAGCTGATTAACAGACTACTACATCATCAACAGGTGATTAGTTAGTTTGTTTGTTTTTTTACAAATGTTTTTTTTTTTATTATTAGGCATATTATGACAGGGTAATACAATTTCCAAAACAAGGTTTTTATTATTCAAAGGTAGGCCTATCTTGTTTTTTGCTAATAAGACTAGCTTACTATAGTGCATTGTCAGGTAAGACAAATCAATGGTAGTAAGTTCAGTGTTATAAAACTGTTCTGTTACTGAAGTTATTATACTGTTCAGTTACTGAAATGTAATGTTTTGTTAAAGTTTGATTAAAGTTAATTTGATTGTATTTTTGATTATTGTGATTTAATTTAATTAATTTGTTTGCAAATGGAAATATTGAAATGTTAATATAATAATACATTTAATTTATATATATATATATATGTACCACACTGTCTTCAATCAGTGCTTGAATTACTCAATAATATGCTCAAAACATTTAATGGCCAGAAATTTTACACAGTAAAATTAAGATATCCACTGAAGGTGTTGCATTTAAGTATATGTCTCCACCCATCTATCTACACAGCAGTTCTCAATGAGCTGTAGATAGACTCGGTCACCTTGTTCCAGAAGAGGGCAGGCAGAGTTACATGTGGTGTCCTCACTGTCTTGCCCAGGAGTGTTATCTGGTATAATGACCACAGATTTGCCATTCAGTCTCAGACCAGTTGAATTATCAAAAACATTAAAGAGTACAAAATTGAAGTAATACACTCCTTTTACTGGTGATGTGAAAATTCCTGTTGATAACCAGTAAAGAATGACAGAACAATAATCAAGAAATGATACTAGAGTTATATTGTAAGAACATTATGAAAACAAACTAGAAAAACTGGCAATTATTTACATCATTTACAGTATTTAGTGACAAACACCCCCCCCCCCCTCTCTCTCTCTTTCTCTCTCTCTCTCTCTTTCTCTCTCTCTCTCTCTATATATATATATATATATATAATACTGTATATACTGTATATATAAAATAATAAAAAAGTTTATAATTTGTTGAGTAGCAAAATACCACATGTTTGTCCAAGTCATGAAAGTTTAATTAAAGGATTAGTTCACCCAAACATAAAAAATGATCTCATCTTTTTCGCACCCGCATGCCATCCCAGATGTGTATGACTTACTTTTTTCTGCAGAACAAAAATTATTTTTAGAAGAATATTTCAGCTCTGATGGTCCTCACAATGCAAATGAATTGTGACCAGAACTCAGAGGATCAAAAAAGGACATAAAAGGGAGCATAAATTAATTCATACGTAGTTAAATCCATTACTTCTGGAGCAATATGATAGGTAGAGGTGAGAATCAGAGAAATTTTAAAAACATTTTTTTTTTTTTTTTAACTATAAATCTCCACCTTTGACCAGCCCAACAAGTTGAATGTGAAAGTGAAAGTCTGAAAAGTGAAATTGTAGATTTTCAGCAAAAAATACATTCACGACAATTTACTAATTTGTATGCAATGAAGCTATAAATGGTCATATTGTGTGCCTGTGGCAGGATTAGAACATTTGGAGCAGAACGTTACCCTTTGTGTATGACCATGCGGTACACGGACGCATTTCGCTGTTGCACACACTGTCTCCATGTTCATAGGGTGAAGTCCAATCGATTCACCCAATCATCCCTATGCCCTACTCATTACGAAGGGAGCATGACATTACAGTTTGAATGTAGCCATCACTAAAAGTCTTGTGACAGGGCCCTTTGTGAAACAATTAGCTTTCTTACTTTTGTTTGGAACAACTTTTCGAGTGGCGTCCCGTTCTTGAAGTATCCTTTAAGGGTGCAAAAATGCAGTTTGGATCATCAGCTTGATGTTTTGCTTGCATGGGCCCCCCGTAGTAATCTGGCCCCCAGGGCATAAAACCCACTGGATTATCCGCCCCTGGCGTGTGGACTCATTTGTATTTTTTGTTTTTGTTTTGTTTTACATTTTGGTTTTTAAATAAAGCCCTTTTATGTGCTAGACCTTAACATGGCAGGTTGCACTCAGCAAACAATTCATTGATTTTTAAACATGTGCCCATTTTAATGATCCAATAATTTCACTATAGCCTCAACTCTGTAGCAATTCTCCCACCATAGGCTACTTGCACCCACATATTTTTAACACCGTGTTTCATATATGAAATGTGTAATATATTGACTAATCCATATTTTTGTAATAATATTCATAAATGTAGTGAATAACTCAACCCCATCACAGGTTGATAGTGCAGAAATGTGACAGGGTTTTCTGTGACTTAAATTGTGGTTTGTTGTTCAAAAAGACCTCTGTTCCTCGTGTGGTGTACAGAAGACCACATAGCATGCATGATATTAATAAATTCCCTATATATTTATGGAATAAAATATAATATTGAATAGTACTGATTTAATATATTAACTTCAAGTTACGGGTTGAAATGTTGAGTTTGACGAAACTTATAGGCTACATATAAAAATATGAATATAGATTAAAATATTTTTGTAAGTTATATACAAAATATTTTTATCTGTTTCTGCACTACCCTGTTGAAGAATGCTGAATGATGTCACTTCTGGTTAATAATGTCATTTTGGGTGGAACGAAAGTTTTATGGGTTGAAAATGGTTGGTGTGACGGGGTTGAGTTTAGACTGAGGGACAAAACTTTATCGCCTGGTTAGATTAGCACGCTAACAGAAAATAAAATGAAAATAGTTCACGTTACACACATCTCTTTCATTTAACAGGTCTTTATGTTCCTTCACAAACTACTCTTTGAACGCAGTTTTCTCCTCAGAGAAGTTCGCGACAAAGTTGGCTTGAAGTGGTCGGCAGAGTGCGGTAAGTTACATCCTAACCGTTTAAGGACAAAATCTTATGGACACATTTTACACACGTCAATAGTAAAAGTTATAAAATAATACAATATAGAATCCTAGAGAACCAAGTAGCCAACGTTGCTACTTTGTCTCACACTTTTCAAGACGTACTGTAAATTTACCCCAAGATGGTTAAGCAAGAACTGTGAGCTGGATGTTTTTATTTGTTATAAAGTATGTTCCGATTTTACTCTGGTAAATGGATGATGTAGAAGAATGACCTTCCAGAGGCATCTTTACTAACAAAATATAGTGACGGCATTACTTCGATTTAATAGCTCAAAGCGAAATGGCCCTTGTGCTGAAAAGTCACTTGTGACTTTATCTCTATTTTTCCTCAGTGGTGTTTTTTCCCGCTCAAAACCTTTAGTGAAACACTTAAACGTGTTATTCAGAAGTTATAGAAGCGTAATATGCATTTAGTGCATACATATTTTTCTAAGCTTGTCTGTAATCAATATCAGCATCTGTTATCAAACTATAAGCGTTGATCTATTACCATTAGAAAGTATGCTGATGAATAAAAGCATGTTTAAATTTGGCAAGCAATGATGATCTGTTCTAAAACAACAGTTCTAACACATAGGCTGTCCATTTTGTTTTTAATCTGGAGTAAAGTGGGGTGTTTAGTGGCAAAGAAACCTGCTGCTGATCTGGGGTCTGTTTAACCCCACAACATTCAGTCTTTACATGAAGCTTATTTCTAACAACAACTCTTTTCTTTCTCTGTCTCAGGATGACCTCTCACTTCAAAGACAGCTTTCAGCATGTGACCATATTTGGTCTGACCATAACATCAATTAAGTCTTTAATATCCCTGTTTATGCTCATATGACACTGTCTCTTTTTTCTCTTTATCTTACTCATTCCACCAAGGCATTCCCATAATGGACAGAGAACCTTCTCAAATCGATGACAACTTTGCCAGTTACACCACTGCTGAAGTAAATCTCACCTTGACTGTCTTTCACATTTCTTTCACATTTCCTTTTTCTTTCAGTTTTGAAAATTGTTTTGAGGCTACATAGATGATTAAGGATTTATTACACACATTCTTGGATGGATCTTTGAAGGTTTTGTCGTCTCAGTAGCTAATCAAATAACTAATCAAAAAGTGGGTGAGGCTAAAATAAATAAATAAAAAAGATCTGGTATTTCCTTGGATTCTCTACACATTCATCATTTTATGTTGCTATCCTATTTGGCAACCATGACAGAATACCTAACATTTCTAATTTGACTAACAAATTATGTTTCACTGTTCTTTTATTTTTTTATAAATCAGTTCATTATTTTTAACTCATTTTAAGTAGAATTTCTTGTTCTACCTTCGTTTTTTTCCCACAATACAGCGTACAGGTCAGATAAACCCACCTTTATATTAACTTTTGAATCTATGAATTCTCTGAATCTTCTTCTACTGACCTCCACCTTTAGAGAGTTGTAAGTACTGTATATTGTTCACCCAATTGAACTGTTTACAATGACATTGTTAGGTCAGTGGGAATGCAGACCACACAAACAGGACAGAGAGTACATCTGAAACTCCACTCAATACTCCTAGTGAAGAGGTACTCTACAAACACTACAAAGGTTTATTCACCTTTTACACTTTAGCTAAAATCTTACCAAGGCTAAATGTATTTTACATATCTTTGCAGGGTGACAGCATTGAAGTTTTTGAAAAGAGGCATCACAATGAGGGTGAGATACCCGGAGAAGACGACAATCCTAAAGTAAACAACCCCACTCATCACTTTAATCATTACAGATCGCCATATCTGTGCATGTTTCAAAGAACTAAAGCAGGTAGTCTGGACCTCATACCAGTTGAAAAGCATCACACCATTTATTCTTTTCACAGCAAAAAGGGCAGAAGAAGACACCCAGAAATCCATTTATGCCTCAAGTTGCTGCAAAGGTAAACAAGTTTTGTAATTTTGTTTTGTTTGTTTTTGTCACGGTTCCTAATTTAAAGTATGAGCAACAGTATGACAATTATTAGTCAATGAAAGCACATGCTTTTATTTCAGAGCAAAACGATGCAGAAGAAAAATGGAAACCAAACTGAAGGCAGTGACAAAGACCTTGCAGAGGTACTAACAGTTCTTTCATTCACAATCAAACATCTCTTACTCTTTTCTCATTGAATTCTAGTGAAATTGAAAACTAGATCCACCAAGAACTGAGAGACTATTGTGGTATCATAAACATAAAATAACTGCTGAGTCCTTCAGTAATCTGATATTAGACTTAAATGCTGTTTTATGCTATAGGGCAAGTGACATATTAAACCAGCCCAGATAATGAGAGTTCTTAATTGTTTGCCCATACTGTTACTATTATGTGTCCATATTTGTTTGGTCACTTCATTAAAATAGTTGTGAGTCTGATTAAAATGTTCATTTTGCAATCCTTGTTTCTCTCTTTCTATGTTTTGTTTCTGACATTCAACAAATGAACTATGGTTTTATACTCAATAATGACTTTAATTTCAGCCATTTCAATTAAGTTTAAAGGCCCCTTTCTTTCTCTATTTGGCCAGGCACAACAAATTGTGCTTTTGAAGCTTGTGACACAACAAAACTGTCATTCACCATCTGGTTATCTTTTACATATTCCTCTTGCAGAAAACCTGACATTGCTTTCTATTTTCTTTTTAGACTAAAGGCCACAAGAAAACCCTCATGGAATGGCTGGATGAGTTCCGTATAAGTGAAAGTCAGCGGGAGTATGATGAGGTTAGCTGTGTAAAAATAGTTTCAGATACTTCTTTCCTTTATTTATTAAGATTTATTTATTTATGTTTTTTTAGTTATCCGGTTCTATCTTTCACAGGATCTTGACGGCCTTATGGATTGGTGGAGCACTGTGGAAAGTGAGTTTATTCCAACATGTTGGCACTAATTACATTAACATCATCTACATTTGTGTTTTTCCCATTCAGAATGTTTTTCCAATCCTGAACTTATTATTATTTTATACCTACCTTATTATACCAGCACTTAATCAAGTGAATCAGGTTGTTCTTCATGACATGGACCTCGTATTGTTAGCTAAATTTTCCTCCAATTTTGATTTTTACCTATTCAGAATGGGAGGACATGCCCAAAGGTGACAACATGACAGTGAAAGAGGAAGCCAAGTAAGTCAAAATTAATTCTGAAGGGTGAATTCACTTAACAGTTGAGCCACTTTTGTGTGTTGTAATTCAGAGCATATAACTGTCCTATTCGCTAACCACCACAATAGTTGCACACTGTTACACAATGGTAACACACCACAAAGTTTTTAAATTAAGTAAATGTAATTTCTTATCGTGCAAGCACGCCTCCTTTCTATGTAGATTACAATCATTATAGATGTATAGAAGAATCTATTAAATACAATATCGAGTAATGTAGGCCATATTGAGAGTTTGACAAAATAATACCTCAATTACAATGTGGGATCAGCCAGGAAAGAGATAAAAAAGATGAAAAAAAAAGATGCTGCACAACTGAAACTCTCACATTATTAATAACATTACATTAAAACATAGTCGCCATCAAGGCAAATCTTTGTTCGCTGGCAAATTTATTTCCATGTATACAAACAGCATAAAAGTACAGCTCCTATGTGCTTCATTCAAAAAAATTTAATTGTGTACATTTTCTATTGATCGGCAGCAGTAATTCATCAAATAATGATCAAGTGATGGAGAACAGCATTAGATCCTGGCATATATCCAGACGTGTGGTATAGTCAAGTGCACTTTCGCAAGCTAAACAGATTATTCAGGTGTCTGTATCTCAGTAGTGGAGTGATCCTGTACAGTCCTAGCAGAGTGTGTCAGATCATGGTGGTCTAATGCATCCTCCACTATCAGAATTAGCCTGATAAATTAAATAGTATATTTTATTCAGCCAGAAAATGTAGGCACGTTTGCGCCGTTGCCTGATCTGCATAATACCATTAACGATTCAGGCACTAAATCAGTGCACACAGTGTGTTTAAATAACCGGCATTTATTCCCAACACATTCTCACACCTAACTCGTCACATATGGACGCTTTGCCAGGACCCCTTGGCGTCACTTTTTAACGCACTGGGTATACCTTTGGCGTCATTTTTCAACGTGCAGGGTAGTCTTAACCAAAACAACGCTAAACTGCAGGTAAAACGGCATTCAAAGGTGAGTTTAACAACGCTCCACGGCGTGTGCAAGTAAGCAGTTTAAGCGTTTTCTTAGGTACTGGTATACATAGGTACACTGCTTTAACTAGAGCATGCTGGATAAAGTATTTTTATCGGAGGTTTGTTGATGTTATTAAATATATATAATATGCTACGATTGTGTTCAATTTATCAAAGTTTTTTTTATTTTTATTTTTTAAATCCTCTAGAAGTCTATCGGACTACCCTGCACGTTGAAAAATGACGCCAAAGGTATACCCAGTGCGTTAAAAAGTGACGCCAAGGGGTCCTGGCAAAGCGTCCATATGTGACGAGTTGGGTGTGAGAATGTGTTGTTATTCCGGCCTCAATTCATTCTTAGTGAGTTGAGTTCCCCCCTGAGTGTGTGATATTGTAAAGTAAATCTGACTAACTAATTGTCTGTTTTTCAGGGCTTTTGCAGTAACAGCTGAGAAGGTGCAGAAGGGCATACGTGTGTTTAACAAACTCTTCTCAGAGCGAGCAGAGGGACTGTGGCAACACGTGATTGACCTGCACGCCATTGCTGATGGGTTGGACCGCTTCAACAAGAAGACCAAGATCGCCCAGATAACCGGTGGCTCCACCAGTGCTTTGGGAGGTGTTGCCACCATTACAGGCCTTGCCCTGGCACCTTTCACCATGGGAACCTCTCTGATCATAACTGCAGTTGGCCTGGGTGTTGCCATGGCAGGTGGGCTTACATCTGCCTCTGCTGGCATATCTAGTACTGTCAACAACTCTTTGGATCGCAAGAAAGTGGAGCGCATTGTGGAAGACTACCAGGAGAAGATGGCTGACCTAAACAAATGCATGAAGTTCATCAAGCAAGGGATCACAAACCTACGCAAGTTCAACCTGAATAAGATGAAAAAACATGCTTTCAACCGAGACTTCCCTTGTTTTGACGATATCTATGAGGACGGTGCCATGGCAGGCAAAGCTATTCTAATCAATGCCAATGAGATAATGCGTGTGGTGCAGGTAGCCAATGCTGCTGGAACCACCGCAGCACGAGCTGTGCAGATCGCTAGTGTATCCACCGGTGTTCTGACTGGACTCTTTGTTGGTATGGATATCTACTTTGTGGCAAAGGACTCCCATGAGCTAAAAAAAGGTGCAAAGTCAGAATTTGCTGCAAAGATTAGAGAGGTGGCTGACCAACTACATGAGGGTTTGGTGGAACTTAACAGCATCCGAGAGGAGCTGCAGTCGAGCAACTCTCCGAAAGAAAACGAAGTTTCGTCCTGACAGACCTCTGAACAAAACTCTCTAAACACTCCTCTTATTTAAAGGTGCTTTCTGAAAATGTGTGTTTATGTTCTCTGATAACTTGCAGCATATAGAGTTTCACACAGAACACGGGAGCGCTCTCATGATTTTTAAAGGTATTTTTAAAAAATACTCTAGTACTGTTTCTGTCTGTTTGAGAGTGAAAAAAATTAAAATTCTCTCATTTTATAGTAATATTTCAACTCTGTAGGTCCTCACAACGCTAGTGAATGCTGACCAGAACTTTCAAGGTCCAAAAGGGACATAAAGGCAGCAAAACAATAATCCATAATACTCCAGTGTCTTCGTAATTGATATGATAGGTGTGGGTGAGAAACAGATCAGTATTTAAGCCCTTTTATTTTTTACTGTAAATCTACACTTTCACTTCCACATTCTGATGTGGAAATGACTTTCACATTTAGCCACTTACTGGTTGGGGCTGGTCAAAGATGGAGATTTATAGAAAAAAAGGACTTAAATATTGATCTGTTTCTCACCCACTCCTATCATATCGCTTAAGAAAATATGTATTTAACCTCTGGAATTTATGCTGACTTTATGTCCTTTTTGGACTTTCTAAGTTCTGGTCACCATTCACTTGCATTGTATGGACCAATGAGATATTCTTCTAAAAATCTTAAGAAAGATCTGGGATGGTAAGAGGGTAAGTAAATTATGAGAATTTTCATTTTTGGTTGTTTTTTTTAACTATCCCTTTAAGGTGTAATTGCTTCTTTTATTAGGCCAAGGCAGTATGAACTAAAACCATATACAATAAATGGGCCTAAACACATGGGAACAGTTCAAGCGTATTACTTTATTATCCCAACATGATAAATGAGAGGGCTTTTAAGTATTTGACCAGTGATATTTCATTTCTTGTTTTATTTTTGTAAATATTTTCAAGTTGGTGTTTTTAAACACCTGGGGACCGTTCTTCATACGTTGCTTAATACATCCGAGATCGAATGACAAATGCCAGGTCTTCTAATCATGCTAATTATGTTCTGGCTATTTATGTTCTTCGAAAACATGTGCGGATTTGATTAGTATAGCTGGATTGAGTTGTCTGAGATAATTGCGTGTTCAAAATACATGAATAAAATACATATGGGCCTAAGCATGTTTGTGTCTTTTCTTTATTCAAAAAGGTCAATCAAAAATGGTGTTCCACAGTTCTATCCCGTGCTGCTCTTCCACTAGATTGATCCAGGTTCACTGGCTGGAGGTCATCATCAGGCTGCACCTCCACCACAGTGGTCCTCTTCTCTGATGGTGGCAATGTTGGTACACTACATACAACCAAGGCCGTAACCAGGATTTTTCAAATACCGAGGTCAAAAATATTCAACAATAGGTTATGTTTGGGCCATGCTTATTAAAAGGATAATATCCACCACTTCACAACACATGAATTATCCATATAATATTTAGCTTAATTGTCATTGCAGATTCGCTAGCTGCAACTCCCCTGGATTTCCGCATTTCAGTAGGATATAGGTTTGAATCTCATTGGTAGCCTTATTGCATTTCATATTGTAGGCTATTTGCTGCATAACATTAACGTTCTCACCTTCTCTCCTTCTCTTTGTCTGCTCATCTTCTGCTGGCTTTCCAAACGATAATTTAGTTTGTTCCAGCCTTTTCATTTTCGGTCATTTGAATGAAAATCACAGGCAGAAATTATCATGGCGTCAAGTTTATTTTGAACAATGGATTTGTGGGTATTGAAGTTTATGTGAGCTGTGCGAGACACTGCGTTGCGTTCTTTAATTGGTTTAGGAAACACTCCGCTACAGCCGACTACTTTTGTTTTGACTTGACAGCGGTATCTGCAAGTATGTGTCACGTGACGGTCCGTTGATGCAAGGATAATTGTCGTCGGCTATTTTCACTTCACAATGAAATGACACTTCAAGAAAAAAATATCGAGGACATGACCTCGGTGTCCTCAATGGTAGTTACGGCCATGCATACGACAATAATGTCGCAGGCCCTGTCAAGTGCAAAATTTTCAGACACTGAAGTCTTCCCTTCAGTTGGCCTAAGGTCATTTCAGTCCATACCCTTTTCCTGGCTAAAGCTGCATTTTAACGTTTTGTGGACCGGAGTTTGGGTATGGGAATGGAGTCATGAAATACTGTATGTAGGCATAGCCCCTGTCTCCAAGCAGGATCCCATCATATTAGGTCCAGCATAAATGCATTTAATACAGTGAGCTTTACATTTCTATTTTCTCTTTCCACGTTTAAATAATGTGCATAAATGTGACTCTCTGAAGGTTCTTGTGTCATGCACAGAAGGCCATTTTGCCTCTACGTTGGTTATAAGGCACATCAAGTCGCAGGCTATCTAAGATATTTTATTCAGTCCATGTCAGTCAACTGCATTTTACTTTTTGATTCAATACCTTTTAGCTTAATATACTATTAATAATCTGAAAGCTCAACAATATTAAGAAAATCTTAATAGTAGCCTACCTGCACTTATACTGTGAACAGCGCTGCCGCTCCCTATATGCATACTGCAGTCTGCCTAGGGCACCAACTCCCTAGGGGGGCGCAATCATACCCAAGGAGGGCAACAGAAAGTCCATCTGCCCTTACTCGCATGTTATACGTTATTAAAGTCCCGAAAGCAGTTGCGGAACAGACGATCACTTCACACTCACATCACTCAAACCCCCCCCCCCCCCGCTCCATGTTTTTTAGACACTGTGGAAAGATAAAGAGATAGCCCTGGGTAACTCAGCAACTACCACCCCTGGAGTCACGAGTTTGAATCCAGGGTGTGCTGAGTGACTCCAGCCAGGCCTCCTAAGCAACAAAATTGGCCAGGTTGCTAGGGAGGGTAGAGTCACCTGGGGTAACCTCCTCATGTCCACTATAATGTGTGGTTCTCGCTCTTAGTGGGGTGCGTGGTGAGTTGTGCGTGGATGTGGCGGAGAATAGCGTGAAGCCTCCACATGCGCTAGGTGATGATGCATGGGTTGACTACCTCAGCAACTGAGATTCATCCTCCGCAACCCGGATTGAGGCAAGACACTACGCCACCATGAGGACTTAGAACACATTGGGAATTGGGGCATTCCAAATTGGGGAGAATAGAGGAAAAAAAGAGAGATAGGCCTAGAGTTCAATACAAGTTAAGCTCAATCGACAGCATTTGTGGCATAATGCTGATTAGAACAAAAATAAATTTTTGAATCATTGCTCCTTTATTAAAAACAAAACAAAAATCAAGTTACGGACATAATTAAAAAGGAAGTGAATGGGGCCAATTTTTCACTATTCAGCTGCTAGATGTATTATTTGAGGTGTAACATTTCAATTGTTGTTATTGTGGTTGATTTAGGGTTTGCAGTGTTACGTCGTCATGACAACGAAGTTGTAAAATTGGATATAGGCCTCACTTCACACAGAAAAGTTTAGTAAGTGATTTTATCACACTAAAATCATGTTAACACGCATGTTGTATTTTGGCCACAAGTTTGAAACAGTGAGTATTTAAAGTTTTAATTTAAAATACTTTATTTTTATTTTTAAAGTTAAAGTATTTTAAAGCCCCATTCCGTGCCTCACTAAACCTCATTGTTTTTTTATGTTATTTTTTAAAAGAAAAAGGAGGGACGAGTTTAAACTATTATTATTACTACAATTTTTTGGGGGTAATCAACATTTTGCCACAAATGCTGTCAATTCAGTGTCTTGCAGAGCTCATTTTTTGGCTATTTATTTATTTTCAGTGAGGCAATTCTCTTTTTATTTGCTGTTTACAGTGGATGTGAAGAGACACAGTAGGCGTTTTATGTGGCCAAACGCATGGGGACAAAGGTAGGAACAAAATAATCACATGAAAAGATTAGTTCTCTTTTTTGAAGGTACTGCCACAGTAAATGCCTACAATAAATTAATTCCCCATATGCCTTTCCTCCACTAACTGCAAATTAGTTTTTGTTTATTTATTTCAATCAAATGCTCATCCAACGCTTTGCCTCAGACTTCCCCTAAGCTAAAATGAGGTAATAGGCCTATGTGGTTGATATGAGATGGGCACACAGTCGTGTGACAAAAACTCTTTCAGTTCCATGGTTTCACTGTATCATCGTGACATTAGGCCTACTTAAAATCATTTAACCATACCAAGTTCTGAAATATTGTTTTAACCCCAGCTGAACCTCTTATGGATAGCCTTTAGGTCATTTAAAATATCAAATGATACCACTCGTTTCAGATGATTTTGAGTTTCACTCAGTTTCACTCAAAATGAGGATGGAAAAGGAACAACGCCTAAGTTTTTCCACACACTCACTGAAGACCTAGCACCATTGTTACATTGTCAGTTCGTCTACGGCAGATTGCTATTTTTCCCCCTTCTGATAAAAGCATTTTGTATTGTACGCCATAAACATATCACAGTAATGTCTGTGCTATTAGTGCCACCAAACAGAATAGCTCTTTTCTTTTTGTTATTGGAATTATGCAATCCTACTTCCATTTTTTTTTTAAATGTCAAGGTCAGTAATGTAGAATCATACCTAGAGTGTGTGTGTATAATTTGGCAGGCAACATTATATTACACTTCCTCACTGATTTAAGTGTCAACAGACACCATTTTCTTAGATTTACACATTTAAAATGTACAGTCTACGCAAAAAATATGGATGGCTCATCGGGCACTCGACACAGATTTATCCAATAAATTAGAACAGGGCTACTCAACTTTGGAAAGCTCAGTGGCCACGAAGCTGGGTCCCTACAGCCTCCAGGGCCGTACTTTACAAGTAATTCGTATATATACATAGAGTATGTGAGCTATTCAAACGGTTTTGAAGGATTTGCGCTGATTAATAATGTCGTGTCTTTCTCTTTTTAATAAGACAGAGGACATTAAAAAGAAGAGTCTGAAACATCAATTTAGAAACTAAAGAACTTGCTTCGCTTTATTGCTCACATGCACTTGTATATACTGAAGCATATCACTTCGTCATCATTCTACGACTACACTCATGACTTATGTCTTAAAGTAACAACGCTTTATACATAACACTTCCCCCCCCCCCCCCCCCCCAAAACAGAATGTCCTCTATTTATTTATTTATTTATTTTTTTTAAAACTATAAATCAAGTCTTTTAGGTGGGCGTCTTTCCCTAGTGGGATAACGGCGTTCTGATATGCTGGATATGAATTCTGATTGTTCTTCCACATTTTGCATCTGTGGATTGTTTTCATCCTCGAGTGGCACCGAACCTTTTTCTGGTGTAACTGGTGTGTCCACAGTCACTTCTGGAACCATTGGAAAACCTGAACAAACAGTAGGTGTAGGAACATTAGACTCCACCTCCGTAGCAGATCCCAGCAACAACTGATCCAAATGTCTTTTCCAGGTAAGCTTGTCAGATGTTAGTACAGTGTATGACACTGGGCCGGTTTGAGCTATCACTGTCGCTGGTACCCACTTTGTTCCTGAAGTATAGTTGCGTGCCAGAACAATTTGTCCTGGATGGAACAGTCTGCTCTTAGCCTTCATGTCTCGCCTGTGAACTTGCTTCTGTTGCTGACGAATTACCACCTCTTTGACAGTTGGAGGTCTCAGTAAATCAAATCCAGAGCGCAGAGGACGTTTCAACATCAGAGAAACTGGAGAAACCTTTGTCGTCCCATGGCTGGTGTTTCGGTAAGACAACAGGAAATCATTCAAGCGCTGCTGAAGGCTTCCTTGACCCTGTGATGTCTTTAAAGCATGTTTGATGGTTTGAACCATTCTCTCCGCGAGACCATTCGTGGCTGGGTGGTACGGAGCTGATTTAATATGTTGTACCCCACAACACTGTAAAAACACAGCAAATTCTTGTGATGTAAACTGTGGTCCATTATCACTAATGAGCTGTTCAGGGTAGCCAAACCGGCTAAACATTTCTCCCAGCTTCAATACTGTTTTCTCAGCAGTTGTAGAGTGCATAACCGCCACTTCAGGCCACTTGCTGTGGGCATCCACAGTTATCAACAACATTTTCCCTTCGACTGGACCCGCAAAATCCACATGTATACGCTGCCAAGGGAATTCTGGCCAGTCCCACGGATGTAATGGGGCCAATTGAGGTTCATTTCGCACTTGCTGACAGGATGAACATGACTTTGCATTATCTTCAATGTCTCCATCAAGACCTGGCCACCAAAAATAACTCCGAGCCATCTCCTTCATTCGCACAATACCACAATGGCCCACATGGAGCTGCTGGAGGACTGGTTTCCTCAATGATGGGGGAATGATGACTCTTTGTCCCCAGAGAAGACAACCTGCCTGAACTGACAATTCATTCTTTCTCGACATGTACGACTTCAAATTGATAGTGTCCTTAGGCACATGTCCATCTTTTACCATCTCCATGACTGCAGACAGAATTGGTTCGTTCCGTGTGCATCTTCTCACCTGTGTGGAGGTCACTGGAGCTACTGTGACTTGCTCAAAGTAGAAAATATCTTTCTGCTCACTCTCGGGATGTGTCACAGGTAATGGTAGTCTTGATAAACCATCCGCGTTTCCGTGTTGCTCTGCCTTTCTATATCTTATTTCATAAGTGTGTGCTGATAACAACAGAGCCCATCTCTGCATTCGGCTTGCTGCCAGAGAGGGAATACCTGTGTGTGGCCCAAAAATGGTAGTTAAAGGCCGGTGGTCAGTTAGCAGTATAAACTGCCTGCCATACAGGTATTGGTGAAATTTCCAAACACCAAAAATTATTCCCAAAGCTTCTCTCTCAATTTGCGCATACTTGCTCTCTGCTTTGTTCAGCGTGCGTGAGGCAAATGCTACTGGCCTTTCTTCTCCTGAAGGCATGATGTGGGATATCACAGCACCCACACCATAAGGTGACGCATCGCAGGCTAACTGCAGGGGAAGTTTAGGATTAAAATGGGTTAACACACTGGACTTCACCAGAGCTTTCTTAGCTTCTTGGAAAGTGGTCTGACATTGTTGTGTCCATTTCCATGACTGGTTTCTACACAGAAGTTGGTGTAGTGGTTTCAAAAGTGTGGCTAAACCACTGATGAATCGTCCATAGTAATTTAGAAGACCTATGAATGAGCGGAGCTGGCTTGTGTTCTGTGGTGCTGGAGCCTCAAGTATGGCTCTTACTTTTGAAGGTGCCTTGTGGAGTCCATCAGCATCGATCACATGACCAAGATACTCGACTGACTGCTTGAAAAACTCACATTTGTTTTTTTTTACTCTTAACCCATATTCCTTTAGGCGCTGGAGTGTATCATCCAGATTACTCAGGTGCTCCGCTTCAGTTTTTCCCGTTACCAAGATGTCATCTAAGTAGCACTGCACCCCCGACAGGCCACTTAACACCTGATCCATAGCCCTCTGGAAAAGCGAAGGGGCCGATGTAATACCAAAAGGAAGACACTGATATCTGAAAAGCCCCTTTTGTGTGACGATTGTCAGTAACTCCTTAGAGCTCTCATCTACTTTCATTTGTAAGTAGGCTTGATTCAAATCAAGTTTGCTGAAACGCTTTCCTCCTGCCAAGCCAGCAAACAGATCATCAATGAGGGGAAGTGGATACTGGTCAGGAGACAGTACCGGGTTTACTGTAACTTTAAAATCACCACAAATTCTAATGGAACCATCCTTCTTAGGGACTGGTACTATAGGTGTAGCCCACTCACTGTTACTCACTGGTATGATGACTCCACTGTTTACCAGATCTTCCAGAGCGGACTCAACTTTTGATCTGATAGCATATGGCACAGACCGGGCTTTGCAACACTTGGCCTTACTATCAGGCTTAATGTCGAGCTTGGCTGTAATGTCTTTCATTGTCCCCAGTTCATCCTTGAAAACATCAGCATGTTTTTCTAAAACATCCCTGAGTTCCGTGTTTCCCTTGGACACCAACCGCACCGTGGGCCAATCCAATTTAATTGTTTCCAGCCATTCTCGTCCAAGTAAAGCTGGGTAGTTCCCTTTTAACACATACAGTGGCAGTGTTGCTGACTGACCATTTAATTCCACTTCCACATCCATTACACCTCTTAATGACACAGGCTCCCCCGTATATGTTTTCAACACTGTCTTGGAGGGCTTCATGTAGACATGTTTTAGGGCTCTGTAGTACACAGCATCTGACACAATAGAAACAGCAGCACCAGTGTCTATCTCCATATTCACCGGCTCTCCCTCAATGACAGGTGTCACCCAATAGCCTTTGGAGTCTCCTTCCACGACTAAAATTTTCACAGGAACTTCCTCTGAGGAAGACTCGGTGTCGTCTGTGCACTTGCAATTTGACTGCATTGTATACACATTCTTCTTGTTCTTTGATGTGCCAGACATTTTGCTGAATTTTTGTTTTGCAGCCTTTTGTTTTCCTCTGCAAGCACGTTCTATGTGGCCTTTTTTTCCACAACTATGACACACCAACTCTTTACTCCAACACTCTGATGCAAGATGTACGACTTTGTCACATCTAAAACATGTTGCATTAGTAGATGCTTTGCTAGGGAAATTCTGGAATGTGCTCATGTCAGCAGACAATTTATAGACTTTTTCAGAGCTACTGAAATGCTGTGCTTCTTTAGCAGCCAGTTCCATGCTTACACTTATTTCAGTGGCTTTCTGCAATGTGAGATTACTTTCACTTAACAGCCTTTTTTGAATGCCTTCGCTTCTTAATCCACAAACGAGCCTGTCTCTGATGGTATCATTCAACACATCACCGAATTCACAGTGCTCTGACAATTTCTTCAGTGCAGCCACAAACATAGTAACAGTTTCTCCCTCTTCCTGATTTCTCTTGTGAAACCGAAATCGTTCTGCTATCACCAGCGGTTTAGGTGAAAAATGTGCGCTCAACACTGCAACAATCTCATCATAAGCTTTCTCACCCAGTTTCCTAGGCTGAACGAGGCTGCGTAACAAAGTAAAAGTCTTTGCACCCATCACACTGAGGAACGTGGGCACAATTTTCTCACCCTCAATTGCGTTTGCCTGTAGGAAATATTCAAATCGCTCTGTGGATGAGCTCCATTGTTCAACATTTTCGTCGAATTGTCCGATATTCCCTATGATGCCAGCCATAATGCCACTCAGAGTTCGCACCACGTTCCGCTGTTTTCTGCACTGATCACTACTCTAATCTTCAGCAATTTACGCAAAAGTTCTTTCAAAACATCCTCGTCGCCACTTTGTCGTGTCTTTCTCTTTTTAATAAGACAGAGGACATTAAAAAGAAGAGTCTGAAACATCAATTCAGGAACTAAAGAACTTGCTTCGCTTTATTGCTCACATGCACTTGTATATACTGAAGCATATCACTTCGTCATCATTCTACGACTACACTCATGACTTATGTCTTAAAGTAACAACGCTTTATACATAACAAATAATTTTCAGGTGAGATTGCGAGCACGCATTTTTCAGTGATAGATGGATCACGCATGCGCAGTAGGGTTGCAACGGTATGAGATTTTCACGGTAGGATAACAGTCTCAGAAAACATCACCATTTCACGTTATCGCGGTATATGGTATTACACAGTTATTATTATCAGTTACAATGAGCCTTAAAAGAGTGAAAACTGAAGTTTTTTTTTTTTGGTTGAACAAATACTATTATAATAGAAACTTGAAACAATATTTTTAATGGAATTATGTGTAAAAAAAATAAATAAATAAAAGTCTCCCTTTTGAAAATAAATACAATAAATAAGAAAGCTAACAGAATTATAATAATAAACCGAATTATAAACATGATTAAAAAAAAAATGTGCATGCGCAGACTGACCGTCACTCTCATGTAACATCAGCTATGCACATATATTATTTGTTGTTTATTTAATTACATTATTTTGCCATTTATTTCCCTCTTTAACTGTGCTGTGATTTAGCAATACAGAGAAGTACAAAAAATAATCTGAAAAATGGACACCTCACAATTCATACGCATCTAATATTGATAATCATATTTTTGATGATAAAATAATAACACAAGCCACAACATTATGGTTCAAAGGCCGCATGAGCACAGTGGGCCAAGTGTTGACTAGCGCTGCTCTAGAAGGAAAATGTCCCTTCCCTTAATACCACCTGCAACTGACTACAAATAACAAGTAGCAAATCATGGTTTATGGCTTTGACATAACAAAAATCTAATTAGTTATTAAAAAAAAAAAAAAAAAAGCAAGTACGAGTCCTTCTATAACATTTAGAAGGAAATCACAAGAGCAGGATCTAGGTGTGTCTTAAGAAGTTTAATAAAGAGAAAAAGTGTGGTACAAATAAACATAGAAAACTCTGGAACACCACAATACTAGGGAACAGCTGGCAGTCATGAGGGGAGGGAATTGTGGGAAGTGTAGTCTGGGGGAAACAGATGGCAAAACACAAGGCAAAACAACAGTGAATCATGACAGCTTCAAAATGTTCTGCAGTTTACTGTTTTAATAGGGAAATTCTGTTCAACACAGGAAACAAAACTGCTCATCAAGCCATTTCATGGGGTCTTTAAAATGAATTGTTTGTCTTTTCACTATGAGAGTTGTAAGCTCATTTATATGAACAATACTTTTCCAAGGATACCTAAAGTATGTTTTGTACGAATTGATGAACCACTGAAAACATGTCTAGAGCTGAATTTCATTCATGTCAGTTAACCTGTGAATCAAGTTGATTGTGATCATTAATATTAATCTCAGTGGGCCTGACAAAAACAACATCTATGAGCAAGAGTCCAGAATATAAAGAATCCACCTCGGAGAATGACCAGCTAGGGAACAACATAAGAGCAAAAAAGTCAAAGCAGTATTTTTATAGGATAATGTGTTTATTTGAACTATTGAACCATAATTTAGCAGTCACATATATTTATCACCTCACAAAAGCTTAATTATTTGTGTTTTCTCTCTGCTTGTGCTACAGGAGAAAGTGGATTCAATGTTCAAGCGATCAGACGGAGCTGAGAACTCATCTGAGGATAGCACACAATAAATTGTTTTGGGCATAAAAACTGGAGACAATTATGCCAGTTGAATTAGTTTGCTGAAAGACAATTTTGCTCATCCAGACTGAAGTGACGGTTGGATCATTTTGTAAAAAGTACCTCTTGTGTCATTTCAGTAACATCAAGTACTTGCATTTGGAGTAGTTAGCGAATACATTTTTTTTATCTCTCTAGGATGAGAATATGTTGTATGGTGAACATACATGCAATAAATTCAACATAATCTATATGAGAACAGCAAAATTAGGGTCAGTTCCCAAATGCATATTCTGTTGCAATGGACTTTTACAGTTTGATTTAATTTCGTTTTAGCTTTACTATGTATCTCAGAACACAGTAATTAATCTGATTAGTGAACAAATGTTACCATTTTGTAACACAGACAGACACATCACAGCAGAAAATAAAAAAATCTGATTTTCTAAGTGTAATATGTACAGTAGATATAATTAAGCATTATTACATGAGCAAGAGGTTATACTGAATCTCAACCACAGGAAATCACAGCCATGCTTATATTCAGCACAACAGCATGATTGCGAGTGTGATATTGCTTTTTATACAACAATTCTTTAAATAAGACATCTGCTAATGAAAATAGTTCCTAACGAAGCCAAGATCAAACATTGTGTGTGAGATAGCAATGCACACACAAACTAAGTATGAGTACTCTTGTAACACCCAATCAGATTACAGGACAGGAAATATTTGTTGCATAAAGGTATTTGGACGCCCTCTAGTGGAATATATTATAGTTGATGTGATAAACTACACACTTGCACATCTGTGCAAACTTGAGAAAACCTTTGAAACTGACTTCATACATCCCATAAAAATGAGCTTGGGACCATTTGGTTAAAACGAATTACATAAATGTCAGTTTGGTATGAGAAAATGTCTAGAATCATTTGTTTGCAGATGCCACTTGTCATTTTATTATCTAATGAAATAAAATCCATACATTTTGAAATTGCTAAAACATTCATTTATATGTGTCCTAAAACGTGTTAGGGCATATCATGTTGTTTTTAGAGGCATACACTCTTTTACAGAAGCACTGTTGAAGCGCCCAGGGCCGAGGACTGCACAGTGTGCAGAGAGGGAGAAAGCTGCTGGAAACGTGCTGTAGATCCAACAGCAATGATCTGATAGAGGTGACTGGAGCAGTAGTGAGACTCAGCTTGCTGCTGCACAACCAATTGGCTCCAAAGAAAAAATCTGACTGACAGACGCACGTCCGCTTCACTTTATACCTGTATGTCCGGGGGCGGGACATGCAAAATCTGTCTGCCAATTTCTCATTGGCCTTTTCTCAAATCCAGAGGTACACAAGGTTCTCAAGAAAGACTCCTTGTGTCACTACAATCGACACAACGTCGAGTGAGTTACAGAAGGGAAACAGAATGACAAGGAAACGCACAGCAAACAATGTTGATGAACTCTCTGACAGTAATGTGAGCTTTTTCTAAGCATTGTATCAAAGAAAAAGAAAATGCTTGCTTGCATGTTCAGAAAATCCCTAAATGCTACAAAATGACTGGTGCATCACACAAATACACAGCAATACACAGGACATTCACATCTAAAGCACAAGAAAGAATGTTTATTGAAATCAAAATGATAGTTTTGTGGTTTGTAGTACATGTCTGTTTGCTTTTAGGCCATCTATATGCTAGTGTTTTAGCTGATAAGCATTGGAAATGTACAGTCTTTCTACAAAGTGGGAATATTAAGCCCTTCAGTATACATAAGTGACCTGCTCTATCATTTCAGTTTACTTTGTCCTAGAAACACATTTTAAGTTTTAGACACTAAGGAGTTCCCAAACGTTTTTGTCTGCTGAACCCACTTGACATAAATGATTTACTTGAAGGCCCCCCCAGATATTTTATGTAATGTTGACCTTATTATTTACATTTGACTTTAATCTTTCTTATTATTGTTATATTTTAATGAACTCTTATTAAATGTATTGTTCTTTTCTTATAATATTTATACATTTTATTTCATTAAATCACCATTGGCATTACTATCCCAGAGATTGCACTTCATGTAATCATTATCTGTCACAGTAGTACAATTTACAATTAAAATAGTGTATTTTTATCTGCCATTTCTGTTTTCATTTCCATTATATTTTTATGATATTACATTCCATTTGTGTATAAAAATGTAGTATCTTGATATATATAGCTACTATTATAATTTTCAATAATTAAAAGAGACTTTTCATACAAGTGACAAAGCCGGGTCTATAGCAACCATAATGTCGTGTGGTGGGGGGGGACATGTGAGAGAGAGTGAAGGTGCTTAGACACAAGGATGATTGAAAGGAAAATTGATGCACTTGTAGCCAACATGTGAATGATTATACTGTATCTCTGCATTGGTCTAGAGTAGAAACATACATTTATATCAATAGAAAGCTTTAAATATCTTCCTTTTTACCATAGTGCATAAAACTGAAAATGTTGTTTCTGAGTTAAAGTGTCTTAAAGGATAGAGGTCATATATACAGTACTACTAAAGGCCTACATGTATCTGCTGACAATTTTAGTCACAATGCCACGTTGGTTCTTTTTCAAACAGTAGTGGAATTGGCCTTTTACCTTCCATTTAAAATTGTTTATAGTGTCAGTTAATGCATTCTGTGTAGTCTTCTTTGCCTTTCATATTTTTTCAGGTAAGAGTGAAAAGAACGCAACCTAGAATGTCCAATTTCCTTCCAATACACAGGTAGTGTCATACACTTGTTTGACATAAATTAATAATTTACATAAATGTAATCGTTTTACTATACAGTGTTTCTACAGAGATTGGTCCAGGAAGTTATAACCGAGGAGCCAATGGAAATACAGCAACTGCAGACCACTGAGGTAAGTTACACATACTGTACATTATTTAGCAATGCAAAGAATTAATTATTATTCACTCTTAATTTTACATAATATTATGCTTCTTTATGGTGTATCAATATTCCATCATGCCTTCACCTAATGGTTGCATATGTTCAGGGGCGGAGCAGTCATTTTAAAAGTGGGGGGAAGCAGCTGTCAGTAGATGGCTCGCACAGGCCCAACACTTACAGTGCAGTATTAATATATTACAGTATATATTAATATATAAGTATTATATTAATATATACATATTATTTACTTGTATTATTTGTAGTATTTTAAAGATTCAAGTATTGCAAAATAATTGCAAAATTAGCTGCAAAAATACATTTATTTTTTACTCTGTGCATGTGCATTGTGAGATTTAAATGCATCTAAGTTGCTCAAGTGTTTTGACTACATTCACCATAATATGTTTAGATCCATTTAATGATTCAGTGGCCATTTATGGTGATGCCAGAAGGTGGTGACAAATGAGTGTCTTGTGTGAAATGAGTTAGTCACTGAATCAACGATCAAACGAAAATTTGAATCCTTTAAAATATGTATGTCTACAGATCTACAAAGAGACTTTAGTAGAGGTTTTAAGCATTATAAGAACAAAGCAAATCTATCATTTCCCTGCAGTTTGTGAGCTGCTGAGCATGACTTTTGTCAACAATAATAGTCTTATAATAATTATGAGCATTTTAATGTATAAAAAAGCGTGTCTACATATCTATTCATCTGAACACAGCAAATCTATCTTTTTCCTACAGTTTGCACAACAACATAAAGGTAAAAACAGGAGCTGATATTAAAAATGTCTTCACAAATTAACATAGATCTAGTAAACTGCTTAAATTGGCAAAAAGAACCGATCAATCTATTACCTCACAAACATAATATAAAAAGAACAACTTATTGAAGACTCATGCGCTGATATAAACTCCACTCACAATATGTGCTTTAAAGAAGGATTGTCCTTTGTTTTTTTTACTGCAGTGCATTTAACGCAACGTAATAATCAAGAATGATATGCCGATTAATAACTTTCATTTGTGTGTTCCTCATCTCTAGATTATTCATTTAGATCAACATCAATGCAGATAAAAAACATGGATAAATGAGCATTGTTGAAAGCAACGTTGTAGAAATTAAGTGTTCCACGTTGATTTGACTGTCTGACTGACGGCTTATTATTTAAGGGTTGTTTCGGGTCATGAATCTCACCTGTGATTGGCTGGATGGTCGCTCAATCAGCCCAAAGTAACAATGAGCTAATTATACTCTATACAAATCCACCATTTGTAGTCAGTATGGGTTTAGCTTGAAAAAGTGTGGGGGACAAAAATCACCTTTTTAAAGAGTTTGGGGGACATTTCCCTCACTGCTACACCCTTGCATATGTTCTTAATCTCTGAATGTGTTATAGGAATTTACATTTGAAGTCCTACCAGTGGAGATTTCCAACAAAGGAAATTCCACTAGTGTGAGAAGTTATTTATTTTTTCATATATTAGTTAATAAGGGTAAATTTTGCTTTCTATGCTATTTTTACCTTTTCTTTCTCTCTTATTCTGGCTGTTCATAGGATGATGGCCTGATGGACTGGTGGAGAACTGTTGAAGGCGAGTTGGGATCAAATTATTTGTTATGATACTGTATGCATATTAGGGATCATGTTAGGTGTGTCTGTGTTTGCAATGTAATATAACAGATACTTGATTGACAGTTTGGCATGAATGGAATAGAACAACACATTTTCAGGAGAATGAAGAAGAGATGTGAGTAAATGCAGAACCAAATTCTAAATACCTTCCATGACCAATGATTATTCTGTGAAAATGTCCTCTGATTTAATACTCTACCATTGCCAAATACTTGTATTAATAAGGACTGCTTATTAATTTAAAGTAGCCCAGTACCATCATGCAATTCAAGAATCCATATGCACACTTTGCACTTAACCTCATGGAATGTGTATATTCTGTTCCTCCAGACAGGATTTTATGTTTTTCACATTTTCATATTATTGTTCACATTATTGTTATTGTTCATACGGTATATTTTTACACTGTCTTCATGCCCATATTGCTGTATCGGTATTCTAATATGTCCCATAATGTTCTGTGTATACTGTCCATATTGTGTCACTCAACTGTTATGTATGTACTATGTATACTGTTGTGTGCTGTATTATGTTTTCCAAAGCCTTGTTTATACTATGATTACTGTCTTAAAGGGAAAGTTCACTAAAATGTATGTTCTGTCATCATTTACTCACCCTCTTTTTTGTACAAACCCATATGCCTTTCTTTCATACTTTGAACACAAAAGTAGATGCATTATGCAAAATGTTAATCTCAGTCACCATTCACTTCTGTTGCATCTTTTGAGACAATGAAAGTGAATAGTGAGGCTATCATTCTGCCTAACATCTCCTTTTGTGTTTCAACATGAGGGTAAGTAAATTATGATGGTATATTCCTTTTTGGGTGAACTGTTACTTTAAAGCTCAAAATAGTTTTGTGTATGATTAGCACAATAAGAATAACTCAGTTGTTGAATGACAATAAAAGTTTACTTTTTTTGTCAATTTTGTCTCTTAGAACTGTTGAAGCCACAGCAGACCATGTGTTTATGGTGACTTGCTTGTTTGTCAGTCTGTTCAACCAGCATGGAGCCTCTCTGCAGCGTTGTATCTTAGAGTTGCTCAGTCGGGTGGACAATGCTGACTGCTTCCATAAGAAGACTGTGAGTGCAGCTGTCGGGGTGGTGTGGCAAGTGTGGCGAGGGGCCTAGCTGCCATCACTAGCCTCATCTTCGGCACCTCCACCATCGTCACTGCAGTGGGCATTAGTTTGGCAACAGCTGGGAGCATCACTACGGCCACAGCTAATATCACAGATGCAGTTCAATCCAACATCGATCACAAAAAGGTGGAGAAGATGATCCAGGGCTACCAGAATGAGATCAGTAGCATCAGAGATTGTCCGGAATTCATGCAAGTATGAATAGCATTCGTACTGTCAGTTGCATTCTGGCTCTTTTACATTACAGTGATAGCCTACCTTATGACTTATGGTTTTGTTTGTTGTGCATGTAGGAAGGAATGACTACCCTGCAAGAATAGAACTTCAAGGAGTACTCTGAAAGTATGGTCAGTACAAGTCTTAAACTAAATCTAAAGCATGTAATGAAAGAGGGTGGATAAGCAGGTAAAGCTCTCATGATAAACACTGATTGACTCATCAGCACTGTGAAGGTTCCAGGAGTTGCTGGAGGTGCGGCCAAAGCTGCCAAAGTCATCAGTGTCACCACAGGGGTCAACTCCACTCTCTTCCTCAGCCTGGATGTCTTCTTTCTTGCCAAAGACTCCAAACGAACTCAGCAAAGGGGCCAAAACCAAATGTTGAGATCTAGGAATTATGCTGAGAGCTACAGCATGATCGACTGGAACTAAACAAAGTGAAGACTCAGCTTCAGAAAACCATGGATGGAATTGAAGTGAAAGAATATGAGGAGCATTGTGAAGAAGAGGAGTTTGATCCAATCAAACTGGCCCTACTTGAACAAGAACTGGATCAGTTGGAGGAGAAGTTTGACCAGAAGACTTTGCAGGAGCAGGAGATGTACAGAAACAAGAAAGGCGAGGCTAAGAAAAAGAACCCAAAAAAAGAATGTAAAAGAGAGGTCAAGTAGTAAGAGTTCAAAAGAAAAGGTATGAACTTGTGGTGAACAGTAGATGATCCACATTACACTAGTTTTCCATACTTTTGAAGGACACTACCCTTCTAATCACAGGTTTTGCTATTCTAGTAATTGCAGTGAAGACAAATTGTAATGCGATGATATTCAATGACATTCTAGAGAATTGTGTGCTTCGAAAACTTTGTGGCAACATGTGTGGGCCCTTTTCTGTTCAAGCATTACAGTGCTCCTGTGCACAAAGCAAGGTTTGTAAAGAAATTATTTACTGAGTCTGGTGTGGTAAAAATGTACTGACCTGCACAAAGCCAAGACCTTAACCCTGTTAAACTTTGGGATGAACTTGAATGCAGACTGCAAGCCCCATCCCCCAACATCAATGCCTGACCTCACTGATGTTTCTGTCTAAATGGAAACTCAACAGACATGTTCCAACATATAGTGGAAAGCTTTCCCAGAAGAGTGGAAACTGTCAGGGAGGACCAACACCCTATTAAGGCCAATGGCACCCAACAAAGTTTATTCTGTAAATGGAAAAAAATAGGCAATGGGAAGTAATGGCAGTGAAAGTATAAAGTCTAGTCAAATCATGTATAAAAAAACAAAAGCCTGTTAGTTTGCATATTTAAGTCATATATTTGAAAGTAAAGAGTACAGCACATGACTAAACAGCGATGTTTGTGTTTGTGTGTTGGGGGGGGGGGGTTCCATTTCCTAACATTATTGCTCAAGACTAAAAAAATCACTACAGAGCCATTGGTTCCTAATATGAACCATTTAGGAGGCAAATTGCAGTTTTAAGATGCAAGAGGCAAGATATAAATATGACAAAAAGAAAATTATGACCAATTATTGACTAAAATGCACAAAATTACATTTCCTGTGTAAATCGACAGCATGTCAAAAATGCTGGAACAGCCGACAATTTCAAAAAGTGATTTATTTATAAAATGTGCTAAAAAATGTGTTGTAAAGGGGCAGCCCAGATGTAGAGGCTACAATTCCAAATTCTTTGAAACGCAGATGCAGGTTATTGTGGCATCAAAATCTCAAATAAAATGACTAGAACAAAAGCAAGTCTTTTAATTTTAAACAAGTCCAAATAGTCCAGTTTAAGAGAGCCATTTGTTTGTGAAACATACATCATGGCTCGCTTTGTATTTGTTGTTGCATGCAGTGAGCTCATCTTAACAAAAAAGGTGTAATACTGTATCTGACAAAAATACATGTGAATGCAAACAAAGTGTTCCTGATTCGTGTCAATGGTGGCACGATTTAAAATGATTGTCGCAATTATTTCTGTTTTGTTACATTTGCAAAAAATGTTGTTGTATTCTGGAGCCCAGAACATCAACATTCTCCAAAGTATTAGTTACTACAGAAGTACAACTTTTGTGGTACAACTTTTTGATTGAGTAAAATTGAGAGGTTTCATTATGACAAAAATTAACGTGTTTTAGCATGGATGTGGCTTAAGAGATGGAGTGAGTGGACAATTTAAGTTTGTAGAAAAAGGTTTCTGAGAACATAATGTGAAGAATAAGAGAAAGCAAAACAGAGGTAAATTCTACAGACAGAGAAAGTGTGAAATGTGTAGATTCGGGTAATGTGATGATGTCAGGTATCTGGACTGTTATCATAAGCACTTTAGTTTCAGTCCTAATTCAGAGTAACCTTGAGCACTACTTAGAGTTATGCTCCATTGTGCTGTAATCCTATATTAAACGATTGTTCCAGGCTCAATACAAGTTAAGCAAGTTAAAATTCAAGTCATCTGTGCCGTTGCCCCATATATTTACATTGTACTGTAAGTGCATGACTGTAAATACAATTTCTGTTTGTAAAAAGAGTCGCAAGTTCGAATCCAGGGCATGCTGAATGACTCCAGCCAGATCTCCTAAGCAACCAAATTGGCCTTGTTTCTAGGGAGGGTATACTCAAATGGGGTAACCTCCTCATTGTCATGATTAGTGGTTCTCGCTCTCAATGGGGCACGTGGAAAGTTGTGTGTGGATCGCAGAGAATAGCATGAGTCTCCACATGCGGAGTCTCCATGGTGTCATGCACAATGAGCCACATGATAAGATGTGCGGACTGATGGTCTCAGAAGCGGAGGCAATTGAGACTTGTCCTCCATCACCCGGATTGAGATTAGTGACTGCACCACCACGAGGACCTATTTCTATTATAAATTAAGTTGTAATCATTCCTACATTGAGACTCCTCCATTTAGCCAACAGTACCTCCATTACTATATATAACCTATCCAGCAGACATGAAAAGAAACAAGAATGTATGTGTAAATGAATATTTCACCGGTAAAAGTGTTTGGGTGCTATGGTGTGTAAATAGTGTGTCAATAAGAACATAGTACCTGTGTTCTGGGAGTCGAGGTTGAGGACAAGGAGAAGAGAAGAAATTTTGAGACGAAGTTTGAGACACATGCATTTATTTATCTTCATCAGATCACACATAAAGAGAGATTATGTGTCTTCACACACAGAGATGTTATCTGTGCCTTTACTTGTTCACACATTCATAGCTGTTATGTGTGCAACTTTGTCAAATGCTTAAGAGAGAATGTGTGCTTAAATACACAGTTTAAATCATACTGTTGTAAAAACATGCAATGCATATACAAGGTAGACATTGTTGCAGGGAGACATTAGTGCCTTTCCAAATACAGAACTGTACCTTTCACCTCTCCCTAACTGCGAGCATTGTCTAAACCAAAAACACAAACATAAAGTGTTCTCTGCAAGGGGAAAACAACATGCCATAATGTCCATGTCAGCAGAGGTCTCACAGTGGTACCTTAGAAAATACAGATAAATTAAAAATGGTTCAACTCATATACAAACAATGCACACGACAATGAAAAGCAATGGAAAAACCAGCTTCTAGAAGAAGTATTGAATATTGACATCATAGCTGGTAGTGTGAGTAAGGCCACTTGCTGGGTCTCATAGACCACAGCATGACCTCATACATAAAATATATGTAAAAAACAAACATGACTCAAAGAAATAAACCTAATTTGTAATTTGAAATTTATTTGAAATTTGAACATTTGAAAATTCATTGCATTCAAATGTACAAACCAGAACATCCTTAAACTTCTTTATACACTTACAGATGCAGTGAATGTGAAGAGACTTTGAATGTTTTAAAGTGAATTAAGTTAAATTCTTTCAGGTTGAAAAAATTTGTTTTACAGGGTTTTAAAGACAATGGAGCTGTCTTTTATTTCAGTTTGTAAAGCCATACAGTGCAGATGTTTGGTTTCAGACATTAATGCCATAAACTATTAGAATGTACCACACACACACACACACACACACACACACACATGTTGGTGTGGCTATCCTTATGAGGATTCTCCATAGACATAATGATTTTTATACTGTATGAACTATAGATTCTATCCCCTAATCCTCACAAAAAGTTTTCTGCATTTTTACATTTTCAAATAACATAATTTAGTATGATTTTTAAGCGATTTGAAATATGGGGACACTAGAGATGTCCTCATAAACCACATTTATAGCATAATACCCTTATAATGACCAGTTTGTAACCAAAAAAAATTATTTGTAAAGCACCCAAACTCGCCCACACGCAATATCAAACAAGCCACTTACATTTTTTCCCCTAACAAAATAGCATGTCTAAGCTGCAGACTCCAAAAGTGTCACCCTAGTATGTGCCACATAGGGAGAGAGAGAGAGAGAGAGAGAGAGAGAGAGAGAGAGAGAGAAAGAGAGAGAGAGAGAGAGTTCAAATTGAAGAGGTGCCCATTTAGAGTATGAAACACTAAGGGATGGTTGTACTGACCATCATCAATGCAAATTATGTAAGAATACTATATAGCCTACTAGTACATAACATTATCACACAAATTGAATTTAAGCTACTATACAGCTCCTATACCATTATATAATTCATAATGTGTACAAAAGTGTAATGATGTGCTTTTTAAATAATTCAGAATAACTCAGATGACAGATTAACTTGATCTCTCTACACCTGTATTTCCTAATTTGTCCAACTCCTGTACCATCCTCTAATGAAGCACAGGGTGTGGCCATGTCTCCTGGTTCAGAAGAGGTAGTGCTGTTTATAAATTAAGCAGAGAGGTTTTCTTTTCAGTCTTTAGAAATTTTCCAAGGGTGTGAATGAGGACAAACATACAGAGGTAAAAGAATCATAACTTACTCTATGATTTGCGTTTAAGGTCATTTTTTTTTATCTCTATGTGTATTTATATTTTGATAATTTAATACTTTTAAATACATACATAAACAATGAACTATCCATCCATCCATCGTCAACCGCTTATCCTGTACAGGGTCGCGGGGGGCTGGATGTCCATCGAGTCCATCGCAGGGCCACACATATACAAACAACCATTCACACTCACATCCACACCTAGGGCAATTTTTGGAGACATCAATTAACCTAGCCTGCATGTCTTTGGATGGTGGGAGGAAGCCGGAGCACCCGGAGAGAACCCACGCAGACACGGGGAGAACATGCAAACTCCACACAGAAAGGCCGGGGCAACCGGGGTTTGAACCCACGACCTTCTTGCTGTGAGGTGACAGTGCTAACCACTGCACCACCGTGCTGCCCAACAATGAACTACTCATGATAAAATTATTTCTCAGTTAAGACAGAATTTAGTTCAGTATTATTATAGAATAGAGTATGTTGCGTAATATATATATATATATATATATATATATATATATATATATATATATATATATATATTTAAATAGATTATATTACAAAGCAGTATATATTATATAAATGTATAAGAATTAAGTTATAATTCTTATAAATAAATATATAACTTGTTATATCACTTTTATTTTATTGCACTTTTTAATAAAAAAATTATTGGTCTACATTTTGTTTTATTTATAGCCTATTTCATAAGGTAAATATGTATTCTATCAACTTTATCATGCTATTTTAGATTAAATGGATTAAATTAATGTATAATCTTTCCCCCAGACATGGACAACAGACTGATGTTTTTGGTGTTTTTTGTGATTTCTTGTGCTGTACCTTGCATTAAGACAGATGGATACCTGTCACCACCAACACAATTGACAGTATGAATGCAATCTATCCCTTTTCACAATCATTTCCATGGCATCATTGTTTTCCTTTAACCAAACTTATGATGCATTGGTTCTTTGTTTAGGATTAAGCTGTTATTGTAAGGAAATGGGAGCAGTTTAGTGTGTTTACATATACAATAGCAGACCTGATATTTTTCTGATTCCTTCTCATAGTCCAACATCACCCGCAATGAGTGTGGAATAAATAAACTGTGTGTGGAGAAGCCAACTAAATGTTCAGGTAGCTCTCAGTGCTTCTTCACCTCCACATGGTTTTCCACCAATACCACAAGCTTGGCCTTTGAGCTCAGTCGCAACTTCACCGGTTACATCGCTTTAGCAGCCGGAGTGAACTCTAATTTGTCTCAGGTATACTTGTCTCCGCACACAAACATACTGTACACTTCATAACGCAGATAACTTGTTTTGGCCAAACGTCATGAAAAGTCTTGTACTTTTCTTTATGGATGTTTCATGTCTGATTTGACCTCTCAGTGTTTGACAAAATACTGATTTGATTTGACAGCAAATCTCTCCAAATCTATTCAAATGAAAACTCATAGGCACACTTAAAATACTAGGAAAGTTTCACAAACAGATGATTCTTATTACGAGTGGTCACACGTAATATTAGGTGGCCTTACGTACTATGCACTAATATTCAAGACATATAAGACTATGTATTTACTGTGTAACTACATGCTGCTACTGCGGTTGAGGTACGGGTAGGGTTAGGAGTAAGGGTAGGGTTAGGGTTATGATTAGGGGTAAGAGTTAGGTTTTGGGGTAAGGGGTAAAGTTAACAAGTAATGTAATTACAATGCAACAACTTGCATGTACATAATACATACATTGTATGAAATGGTTAAGTACATAGTAGTTAAGGCCATCTAATATAAAGTGGGTCCCAATGAGTCATCTTTCCCCTTATCATTCTTGTCAAACTGCTAGTCAGGGTGGCTGATAATTTAAAGGTGTGTAATTTCTGAGCCACTTGCATCACTAAACAGAAAAAAAATCACTGTTTTCAAACAGGTTTCCCCGAACACTCCCCCTGTCTGCCATTTAGCATAAAAATAGATATTTCCACCCCAAAATCATGCCACTGGTTGAGCCAGTGTTTTTCAAATGAAGTCCCATTCAAGTGGGAATACTTGAGTTAAAATTCCCCATTTCTGTCTTCAAAACAATCCTGTCATGCTGCTTTTCAGACAACACGTAATAGGAAATTCTCCTTCTTCATCTTGAAAATATCCAATGGAACATTGTCTTTTATCTCAGTGTAAATTAATCAATGAAGTCAGGGTTAATCAATCTGCTAGATGGCTAAAGTTCAATATCCAAACTCGAATGTGTTTGATTATTTTCAATTATACCATAGTCTATTATAATACTCGATTCTGATTGGAATGTGTGTGTTTTGTTAGAATCAGAATCAGAAGTAAGGGATAATGTACAATCAGCCGGTTGTTATCGCACAATAAACACTGACAGGGTGATCAGGACCTGATGTGAAGCGGAGGGGTCTTGTAGGCTGACTGTACATTACCATGCTTATTACATGGCTAATAACCAAATAAATAAATGCATGGACATATGGACACATTGATATGTTGTTATGTAATATGAGAATAAGAAATCGCTGAACAGCTGAAATCCATCTCTGGTTTGCATTAAAGTTCTGTTGGTGTTTATTTTGTGAATAATGAACATCTGACTGCTTATTATGCATTTATTACAAGACTACTTGCCAATAAATAAATAAATGCAAATTAAACATTAATCTGATTTTAAATTATTTTATTTGAGTATTTAGAGATCGCACAGTGATCCGAGAAGCAGGACAGATGGCTCGCAATACCTAGAATGAGCAGTCTGATATGTGGATGTGCAGTTTTTACATAGAAATATCAGACCTCTAGATGGCGCCATTGACCGATCAGAATTTAATATTTTAAAGAGTCATGTAATAAAATTGTTGCACACCTAGCCGTGGCATATCCCTTATGCAATAGGTGAGAGAATTGCAAATTGTGATTTGTATGGGATGCAGCACTAAAAAAAAATGCCACAGTGTTTAAACATTCAACTTACAGAAAATCAGTCTAAGAACTGTATATTTATAGATGTCTTTGCATATTTAGCTAGGATAAGAGGTAATATTTTAACACAAAAAAATTACACACTCCACTTAAAAGGAACATTTGTCTGTGCTTAAAGAAATTTCAACTACTGCCCCCAAGTGGAACTGTTGTTGAACACTGCTTGCGTTATGCGCTTTCAGTCACTCTGCAGAAAAAATTAAACACAATTGAATTGATGCAAATATGTCTGATGGGAGATGGTGCGTGTCAGTTATTTGGCAGAATCGGGTTAAATTTATGGTACCAGGACATTTATTAGCTTCCTGTGTGATCATTAGGGTTTCAGCTTCCTCTTCCTTTTTCTAACCTTTTAGGGTACCAATGTTGTCTTTGTCTGTGGTAATAATAATGGCACTTTCTTCTTCCAAACTGCAATGCTTACAAACAACACACTGGTAATAACAACTTCGGTAAGTACATTTTAAGTATGGCCCCTCTAACATCAAATGCTTTTTATATATGGAGTGATGTATAGTTTCTCCTTTATTTTTTTCACAGCCTAATGTGAGCAATATCCGAGGTTCGATACAACAGAACTTGATTCAGTGTGCCTTCAACATCCCCATTGATTTTAACAACAGTAACTCCATTGGTGCCCTAGCCACTCTAGGCATCAAAATCAATGCTTTCAGCTTCAGCAACCTGGCTAATACAACAATTAACACATTCATTGAAATCTTTCATGGCTCAACTAATGGTGGGTTGTTTGCTTTGTAAAACAATACAGGTTGATATAGAGCATTTCATATGAAGACTATCTTTAAATGGATAGTTCACACAAAAAGGAAAAATGTGTCATAATTTATTCAGCCTTATATTGTTATAACAAAATGTCTAGAATCATCTTCTTTTCCATACAGTAAAAATAAACTGAGCCTGGGCCTGTCTAGCTCCAAAATGCCAAAAAATGTTTAAAAAAAAAAAAAAAAAGCATCATTGAAGCAGTCCAAACAACTAATGTGCTATATTACAAGTCTTGTGAACTTGAACTTGAGTGAAAGATATTCCTATGGTAGCTATTTCTCTTTTCTTCACAAAAAGCTATCCAATCGCTACAAAAGGCAAGATTAATTTGGACCATGCTTATGGTACTTTATGGTGCTTTTTTCCAGCTTGTTTGGAGCCCTTGTCCCTATTCACTTTTATTGTATGGAAAAGAGCATTCTTCATGCTCTGCTAAATGTTCTTTTGTGTTTAATAAAAAAAGAAATTAAAAAACATTTTTTTTCCTTTAATACAAATACATGCACAAACATAATTTTTAAGCTGAGTGTATCTGATAGATTGCCACTTTCCACTTTATTTTTTAGGGGCTGTGCTGGGACAGCCGCAGAGCGTGTTTGGATCCTCCATTTTAGTGAATCTAGCTAATCCCAATTCTACTGCTATAATCACTTCATCTCCAAATACCACAGCTACCCCCACTACAACTGTTGTCACTGTTAAAAACGGTAGCATCCCACTCACCAGCCTACTGAGTCAAGGTAAATATACATCTCAAAGTTCTCCACTGATGTGTTAAACCGTAATAATAAATACAACTCATAAAATTTCTTATGCTGCTTTTTTCACACACATACAGATCAAATAATGCTCTCTCTCTCTCTCTCTCTCTCTCTCTCTCACACGCACACATTTTTTGTTCTTACTTTCAGCTGCAATTGCCCTGCTCAGTATTTTCACTCTGCGCCTGCTCTGATGAGACCTGAACTAGATCTGGGACTGAGTGACAGAAACACCATAACTCAGGATTCCTTTCTTATCTGTTTTCCTAAGATCCTAACTTAAGACTAAAGATAAAACATTTCCATAGTACAACCCCTGAAGACTAATCAAATATAGCATGATATGTATCTGTGATGCACTCTCAGGATGTAATTGAAGTTTACACCTTTAGAATTGTTTCCTCTATATAGTATTTATACCTACATTTGCTTCTTTCTTTCTTTCTTTCTTTGGCATCCTCAATCAGATTGTTCATAAATATATAGGAGACATTGCAGTGTGTGCCATGCGCAGGTTGTTGAACATCTGTTTGTGAGTATATATGTACTGTACAGACACTTACCTTAGAGCAAGAGTTTTAACAATCCTGTAAGGTTACATATTGCTAGTGGAAATGATCAGGAACATTTATATTTTGCCCAGTGATTTTAAGTTATATTGAAATGTACAGATTCATTTAACATTGAAATAATAGATATAATAAATCAAATGAATTGAAAACAAATTATGTGATGTCGCATACTTAAACTAAGCACCAGACAAAATTATACTTCTAACAGAAGGCATTTTTTCGAATACAATACATTTAGCAAATAAAGTGTGAGTGTACAGCTCTTTTGAGATTTATCACTTAAACTTTATCATTTAAGATTCATTTCTGAATGCTGTGTTGTCTTCATATGATAAAACTGACTTTATATTTTATGAATAACTAGCTATAAATTATCATAGTATAACTGTGTCAATTGTAATTGCATAATAGCTTGAAAAGGATGAGGATGTCCTAATTAGTTTGGTTTCAAATAAGTAGAAGAAATAAATGTGATTTGGAAGAGGACGTAGACAGTGGAGACTTTGCAGTTTAGGGATAGGGTCAGGGTTAGGGTTAGGGTTAGGGTTAGGTTAGGTTAGGATTAGAGATTGGGATCAAATGTTAGTTTTAATACAACCAAAAGTAAAGTTATTATACCAAAAAAGTCATCTTGGTAAGCCTCTATAAGCTTCAGTGCACATTTTTTGCCAACACTTTATTTTCAAATCTTCTGTCTACTACAAAAAACATTTTTGTTTTCCATCTTATTCCCTGCATGAAAAGGTATAGCTGATTTAAGATGATGATAGTTATTTCTTTATCTTTATCTTTATCTTACCTTTAAAGTTTATGGCCATGAACCCCCCTTTTAACTTCATTATGAGCCTTTTATGATGTACTTGCAATCTTGTATGTGGTTGTGTGCTAGGGTATAAACTTGGGATTTAAATAAGCAGGAAAATCTAACCAGCACAGCTCTGGGCTGTTAGTGAGGTGGCAGAGAATGCTCACCAAACCGCTTACCAATATTATTAACGACTCACACCCTCTGACATGCTTGGTATAACAGACTGATCATACCGCGGTGCTCAGCTGAGCACTTTTGGATGTCTAATATACCATCAATTATAAGAATATTCTAAGTTTCACCACAGGGCTGTACACAATGGTCAGCTGGGAATGGACTGAGACCAAGGGTGTAGCAGCCACAAGGGACATGTGTGTGGACGTGTGGATTTTAATAATTGGCCGATACTCATAATCTCCAAATTACCAAATATCAGTCAATTTTTTGGCATGGCTAGTATTTTGGCCTGTCAATGTTGCATGTTAAATTGAATTATGAATGACTTTGATGATCTGTCTTCTGTGTATAGCCCCCAAGCATGGAAAAAAGTTTGTATATTTACTTTTATTCATTAGGCAGAAAGTTTTATTCAAACTTCCAGACATACTTTAAAATTGTATGTGCTCCCTAGGAATCAAATCCACAACCTTGGCTCTTTTCCATGGCCTACTGCAGAGTGCTGAAGATTTGATAACTCTCCATTGTGCCTCTTTTCATAGATTTACTTTGCTGAGCTTAAAGGGATATTTCCCCCAAAAATTCTCTCATCATTTACTCATGCTATCCCAGATGTGTATGACTTTCTTTCTTCAGCAGAACACAATCAAAGATTTTTAGAAAAATATCTCAGCTTTGTATGTCTATACCATGCAAGTTAAAGGTGATCAGACCTTTCTAGCTCCAAAAATCACTTAAAGGAAACATAAAAGTAATAAGTCATAAGACTCCAGTGTTTAAATCCATGTATACAGAAGCAATATTAAAGGCGTGGGTGAGAAACAGATAGAAATTTAAGTCCTTTTTTTACTCTAAATCTCCACTGAAATGGTAAGAGAATTTACATTTTTGGGTGAACTATCCATTTAACAGTTCCAGCTGCAGCTTTCTCTTGGAAAATATACTAAATTCTGTTTTTTTATATTGATTCTATAACATTGTCAAAAACCCACTAAAGACTTTTACATAGTGCTGTTATTTTTATTTTATCACAAACATGAAAGACCATTATGCGTCACTCTCTTTGAAAAGCAGTAAGCTCATATGTGTCTGTGCATGTGTGCACAACAAGGACTGCATCAGATTTCGTGTAAATTGCAAATGTTTATGGACATGCAGAGAGCACAAAAAACTAGACATGCTTTTGGTACGAGCTTATACCGACAACTACATATGCATGTGTGTGTGAGAGGAGCAAGCATCGTTTATGCTAGTGAAATGGAGTACTAATTGCATTTTTCTGCACTGTATACCATGGCCGTGTCTACATTTTCCTTGTGCCACCCAAAATTTGCATCTTAATACTGGTGTAGTATCAAATTTTGACTCCCCAGTATCCTAATGTTTAGGGGTAGGGATGGGCCTTAGGGGTAGGGACCAATAAGGTTAGGGGTGAGTGTAGGGGTGGGCTTTAAGAGCAAATCAGGTAGCGGGGAGTCAGAATCTGGCGGGGAGTCCGATTTCGGCACAACACCAGCCCTGTGATATAATGCTCTTGAGAATTGTTTTCCCAAGTGCACTTACAGTTTACAGATACTGCACATTATAATGTGTAATTAAGTGTAAATCCAAAGTAAAATATTTACATTTTACTAATCAGCGTGTCCTAACCGCACGCCAGTCAAGTTTTTAAACTGGTCTAGAGTGAGCAACAGCACAGTGTGCTTTTATTTGATATTATTTATAATTTAATGATCTACATTGCCTTGCTGATTCCAAAAAGTTTTAATAAATAAATCATAATAAAATTATGAAACAGTAAAAAGGCTTATACATTTTTACATTGTTATTATTAACAATAATCAACATTACCCAAAATCAAACCTTTTTATGCTGTTTGTTTAAACTTATTTTGCAGCTTTGAAGATTTATGACAAGAACACGTGAAATATTCAGTTTAAAATGATTCTGACAGTCAAACTAAAAATAAATGGCATAATGACTAAACCTCAATAGGGATGTGCACTCTCCGTGTGAGAATGACGTTTGTTGAAGTTCTGTGTGTAAATTAGCCATTAAACAAGCCTACAATTTGCAGGAAATTAATCGTATAATGTAATCACACCTGCTAAATCACACATCTGAATGATCGTTCATGATGTTCATGTCTTGAGCTCAAAACGCACTTACAAACACCAACAAGTGTTTGAAATAACATCCGACTTGGATCTGATGTGGATTCAGATCACAGAATGAAGCAGAATTACATTAATTATTGAGTTATATGTGATGCTTTCTCTTACGCATACTTTTATACTAAATATACTTTATACTAAAACAAATGGGTACCAAAGACCGCTTGGACAACTGTCTCATGTGCTGAGAATGTGCTAACGTGCTAACCATAAAAATATAAATCATAAAGGTTTAAGAACCACTTCATGGACAGAATGGCGAACTTTTGAATCACGCTCGCGCCAGAGAATTATTGTTCGACTTTTCCGAGACCCTCTACTCTTCCCTGTGGAACACGGAAGTTTGACCTCTGACCCACTTTCTGTAGATCTGAATTTCTTCTTCATCTTGAAAACTTGAAGCTGTATTTTTTTAAAACGGATATTTACAGTGTAAGAGTTCAGAACCAAAAATTTGTTGTTTGAAAATACATATATAAAATTGTGCCATAAAATTAAACAATTCAATTTGGTTAAATATGAAATGTCCAGGATTGGAGTTTAAAAAATTCTAATTCAAACCTATTTAAAATACAACGTAATATTTCATTTGGCAAAATCACACTTAGAATTCAAATTCAAAAGTCTATCATTCAAATTTATACAATTAAAATACAAATTGTTTTGTCGAATTTCTGGCTCCATAATTCCTCCATGTACTGCAGCTCTACGGGCATATGTGAGACCGAAAGAATGAGAGAGAGTGCCCGCTGCTGTCATTGGAGAATTCTTCAGAATTAGATTCCACATGAACCGACACTCTAAAAAATGTTGGGTTAAAAATGACCCAATTTTGGTTATTTTTGCAACTTGCACTGGGCCCAATTGTGACGAACCCAGTATTGGTTGTTGAAAGTTTAAGATTTGACCCTGCATGCTGAGTTGGTTTTTCCTAACTTTTATTTAAAAAAATAAAATAAAAATACTACACTGCTATCACTATTCCACAGTTAAAATATACCCAAAGAGGGTTGGAAATTAAAACCAGAATTTTGGTCATCAAATCTCTCTCTCTCTCTCTCTCTCTCTCTCTCTCTCTCTCGCTCTCTCTCTCTCTCTCTCGTGGTGAGAGCGTGGTGAGTGATACTGTCTTCTCTTTTTCTGTCTTATTTTGTATTTAAAAGATTATTTAGGGGAAAGTTAGGGATAACAGTCAAACTTTATTTGACGGCGCTTTGCCTCATTTTGAGGCATGGCGTTAGAAAAGCTGACGCGGCGGTATGGAATTAAAATACCGGCTGGAGTGGATTGCTCCGTTGAGGAGTGCAGCTTGGCGGTGGGTTCGGTTGTAGGACACAACTGCATAAAGTCGGCAGCAAGAATGAATAGTGCAGTTGTACTTTTTCTGGAGTCATATGAGAAAGTAAATGTAATTGTTGAACGAGTGGTAGTTATTAATGATGAACCGTTTCCTTTTTTCCCGCTTGTTAATCCCGCAAAGAAAGTTGTTCTTTCCAATGTGTTGTTTTGGTTTCCCTCAAAAATGTATCAATATGATAAAGGTGCTATATGGTGACATTGAAAGTGTTGTCAAGGTCAATGGTGGCTTAAGTGCTCCTTTTAAAGCTCAAAGAGGAATCAGACCAGGATGTTCGCTTTCAGGGATGTTATATTCTATAGCAATTTAACCTTTTTTATGTAAACTGAGACAACTTTTAGATGGTGTATCTTTGTATGGTGAGCAAAAATTGTATTTATCTGCATATGCTGTTAAGGGAAAAGATGATATAATAAAAATAAAAATAATAGTGGATGATTATGGCAAATTATCATCAGCCAAAGTGAATTGGAGTAAATGTGCTGCATTGGAAGTAGGAGTGTGGAAGAAGAAAAAACAAGATTGCAAGGAGGTTTATCATGGGTTTCAAGTGGAGATAAATATCTGGGAGTTTATCTAGGTGATGAGCAGACTGTTCAGAATTGTGAAGGAATAGTAGAAATGATTGAAGGAAAACTGAGAAGATGGAGAAGGTTGTTACCTCGAATGTCCTATAGGAGGCGCACACTTATTATTAACAACTTAGTGGCATCAACTTTTATGGCACGATCTAGCATCAATTGAACCATCTGCTGGTCTTCTGTCAAAGATACAATCTCCAATTGTTGATTTTTTTTGGAACAAGTTGCATTGGATTTCTCAATGTGTCTTGTATTTACAAAGAGATGAGGGTGGGCAAGGTCTCGTACACCCCGTACACTAAAAGTCGAAAAACAGCTTTTAGGTTACAAGTTGTTCAAAAACTCTTATATGGTGAAAACAACACATGGAAGGCAGGAGCTAGTCTCCTTCTAGAACATGTTGGAGGTTTGGGACTCACAAAAACCCTCTTTTGGACTAAGTGTGTGGAAAAAGACTTGAAAGGACTTTCTGCATATTATCATAGCATTCTAAAATTTTGTGAAGATATTGAGGAATACATCTACTTTGTCGCTCTATTGGCTTTGTTAAGGGAAATTTATGAAAGGAAGATCTGAGTCTAATTATGAAATATAATAATGGAGATGTATCCAACAAAAGTGATCCTTTTCCAGATATGGAAATTTCACCTGAGCTTACGGAAGAAGACTGTTCTTATCCATTGCTTGATATCAAAAGAGTGAATGATTTAAAATTAAGTTTAGTTGGTGGAAAAAAGTTATATGAACTGAGTGTTAAACAAAACCAGCTGAAGAGTAGGACAATACTCCATGGAGTTCTCATTTTGGTGTTGAAATTGTTTGTAAACCTGAGTGGAGAGTTTTGTACAAGCCACCATTGACCAAAATTACTGGAGTTTTGCCATGGAAAATACTGCATGGTATTATTGCTGTGAATGGGTTTACTAGTATTATAAATAGGTCAATTGAAAGTAAATGTCCTTTTTGTGAACAAAGAGAAACAATTTTCCACTGTTTATTATATTGTGATAGACTTAAGGTTTTATTTTTGAGACTTCAAGAGATGTTTGTTAATTTTAAAGTTTTATTTTCAAATGTTGGTTTTATATTTGGTTTCAAATATTGGAGAGAAAATAGAAAAGGGGGGCAGTTATTACATTTTGTAATTGGCCAAGCAAAGATAGCCATATTTTTGACAAGAAAAAAAAAATACAAGAGCAAGAGGGAAAAGATGTAGATGAAACGTTTAAAAACTTGATAAAAGCTAGGATAAGACATGAGTTTTGTTTTATAAATCTATGAAGAATATTGAAGGTTTTAAGAATGTATGGAATGATGAGAATGTACTATGCTCTGTTATAGATGATGAACTCTTTTTTTCGAATTGTATTGAGTGAAGAAGAATTTATAGATTATGCCATTTTTAAAATGTAATATGGAGTAATGTGCGTTTTTGTGTAGTGCAATTATTGGGAATGTTTTAAAGAACAAACTGTTGTGAAATTTATTTGTAATTAAAGTATGGTTTAAAATTAAATTATCTCTCTCTCTCTCACACACACACATTGGTGCAGCTTAATCATTATGAGGACTCTCCATAGACATGATGATTTTTATTCCGTACAAACTATAGATTATATCCCCTAACACAACCCCTCACAAAAAAACTTTGTATATTTTCAATAAAACATAGTTTAGTATGTTTTTAAGTTATTTAAATTATGTTGGTGTTCAGCCTTATATGTTTGAACCGGAGTCAGACACTGATGAGGGAGAGACTCTGTCAGAGGTAACAACTTTGAGAATGAACCAGGAAGTTTCCGAATGGTTATTTGATACATTTATTTATTTGTTGTAGAGTTTTTTTCAGCAGTTTTGCAACGATGGATGAGCAGCACACACACAAATACTGTTACAACGTTCACTATGCGCTATACAGGTGCTGGTCATATAATTAGAATATCATCAAAAAGTTGATTTATTTCAGTAATTCCATTCAAAAAGTGAAACTTGTATAATGTATACATTCATTCCACACAGACTGATGTATTTCAATTGTTTTTCATTTAATTGTGATGATTAAAACTGACAACTAATGAAAACCCCAAAATCAGTATCTCAGAAAATTAGAATATTGTGAAAAGGTTCGATATTGAAGACACCTGGTGCCACACTCTAATCAGCTAATTAACTCAAAACACCTGCAAAGGCCTTTAAATGGTCTCTCAGTCTAGTTCTGTAGGCTACACAATCATGGGGAAGACTGCTGACTTGACAGCTGTCCAAAAGTCGACCATTGACATCTTGCACAAGGAGGGCAAGACACAAAAGGTCATTGCTAAAGAGGCTGGCTGTTCACAGAGCTCTGTGTCCAAGCACATTAATAGAGAGGCGAAGGGAAGAAAAAGATGTGGTAGAAAAAAGTGTACAAGCAATAGGGATAACCGCACCCTGGAGAGGATTGTGAAACAAAACCCATTCAAAAATGTGGGGGAGATTCACAAAGAGTGGACTGCAGCTGGAGTCAGTGCTTCAAGAACCACCACACACAGACGTATGCAAGACATGGGTTTCAGCTGTCGCATTCCTTGTGTCAAGCCACTCTTGAACAAGACACAGCGTCAGAAGCGTCTCGCCTGGGCTAAAGTCAAAAAGGACTGGACTGCTGCTGAGTGGTCCAAAGTTATGTTCTCTGATGAAAGTAAATTTTGCATTTCCTTTGGAAATCAAGGTCCCAGAGTCTGGAGGAAGAGAGGAGAGGCACAGAATCCACGTTGCTTGAAGTCCAGCGTAAAGTTTCCACAGTCAGTGATGGTTTGGGGTGCCATGTCATCTGCTGGTGTTGGTCCACTGTGTTTTCTGTGGTGCAAGGTCAACGCAGCCGTCTACCAGGAAGTTTTAGAGCACTTCATGCTTCCTGCTGCTGATCAATTTTATGGAGATGCAGATCTGCACACAGTGCCAAAGCTACCAGTACCTGGTTTAAGGACCATGGTATCCCTGTTCTTAATTGGCTAGCAAACTCGCCTGACCTTAACCCTATAGAAAATCTATGGGGTATTGTGAAGAGGAAGATGCGATACACCAGACCCAACAATGCAGAAGAGCTGAAGGCCACTATCAGAGCAACCTGGGCTCTCATAACACCTGAGCAGTGCCACAGACTGATCAACTCCATGCCACGCCGCATTGCTGCAGTAATTCAGGCAAAAGGAGCCCCAACTAAGTATTGAGTGCTGTACATGCTCATACTTTTCATGTTCATACTTTTCAGTTGGCCAACATTTCTAAAAATCCTTTTTTTGTATTGGTCTTCAGTAATATTCTAATTTTTGGAGATACTGAATTTGGGGTTTTCATTAGTTGTCAGTTTTATTCATCACAATTAAATGAAATAAACATTTGAAATATATCAGTCTGTGTGTAATGAATGAATATAATATCCAAGTTTCACTTTTTGAATGGAATTACTGAAATAAATCAACTTTTTGATGATATTCTAATTATATGACCAGCACCTGTAAATGTAAGAGCAGCATAGCTCTAGCGGGAAGACTAGCAGCTGTACATCATCGCACCCTTAGCTGTGTAATTCTCCGCTAATCACATGTAAGCCCTTGCTTTATAAGTCTGCTCACAATCTGTTTCATTTTTGCTGTTTCAGTGTGCTAACATGACAACCTCCACCACCCCACCATCACCAGTTGAGTCCCGACCTGCACAGGGGTAGGCTCCTCGTCCCTGCCTCCTATCTCTGGCAGGATATGACGGTTCTTCTTCTGACCACCAGAAGAGAGACATTACTTTTCTGTTTTATATTCTTCTAATAAACGTCATCTTAAATTTCACTCAAGTTTGCAATTCTTCTTGATAGAACGAAACAACACACACAAGCAAACATGTCTGTCGGAAGTGTCGTGGGCTGGGCCTGTACAAAGTAACGTCACTTTATACAGAATCTGCAAACAGCTTGTTCTGTGACAGTGCTTATGATTAATGGGGATTAAAAAAAAGGACTGGGTGGATTTTTATAATTATAGGGTGGTTGTGTACAAACACTGCCTACACACATTTATGTTCAAACACCATGTAAAAGTACATTTTGCATAATTGGCCCCCTTTAAAATCTTTAAAGCAAATGTCCACTGTCCCCCATGATGTATGTTGTTTACGCACTCCTCTATGAATGACAACAAAAGTTTGAAAGCACTGATTATTTTCTCCAAGCATCAGTGTGTATGGAAATTAGATGGCATCTTTTGCACATGGCTGGCTGTGCATCAATGCATGAAGAAGACTAAATGTAAATCTTTTAAGGACACATCTTTGGGAGCAGTAAAATCATTACATGTCTGACACAGTACTCGTGACTTTGTGTGTATTTAGTACTTTCAGTAACACTTTACAATAAGATTGTATTTGTTAACATTAGTGAACTACTGTTCATTAGTTTAAGTAGCAATGAACAGTATTTTGAGTTAGTGTTATTTTATGAAAATTGGTAATTGTGTGTTCATAATACATTAGCTTATGTTAACACACAGCTGTTAAAATAGGTCACCAAAATTATAATTCTCTCATCATTTAAACAACATGTGTATATGAGAAGAGCAATTATACAGTGCTCTATACATGTGTCAAGCATGAGGAGGAATGCATTTACTAGCATTAACAATTAGGTCATGAAACTTTTTAAGGCTAACCTAAACAAACACACCCTATTACACCAGCCCATGGCAAACCTAATGCCCTTTTTTCATGTCCATGTTAAGAACTAGTCATGATGTGTACAAAATAATAAGGAGCCTTCTCAAATTCAGAGACAGCAGAATAGATCACAACAGAATGCAGAGGTCTCGAGATGTGTTTTCAAAGTTTTAACAAAAGCGTCTTACACATGAACTATGGCATGACATTAAGACTATTAACTATGACACAAGCATTAAGAAGTGACACAAATTAAGTCCATCTCATCTATGGCCAAAAGTATGAGGACACCTGTCCTGATACTACACCAAACCATACCCAAGAGCTAGTTGAACGTTTCAAAACAAACAGCATTCATATGGAGCTGGTCTTTTCTTTGTTGCTATAACAGCTACCATATCATACTGTAGGTGTAGCTAAAACCCATTAATTGAAGGGGGTGTTGTCCACTAAAGGTTATTCTTTAATAATTTGTACAATAGAGTTAGTGTCCACTAAAATAATACCACTATAAATGGTTTCTTCTTATCTCTCCTCAAATGATTATGACATTATATAGTATATTATACAGGTTATAGAATAATGTTTAAAAAAAAAAGTTAACATTGGTATGTATGCCATAGCATACATATATTATCACCAAACATGAGTATACAAATGTAGCTTTTCATTGATTTATTCATATTTATCAAGAACAACATTTGGATTGTGTTTATTATAAAGGCAACAGGAAAACAGCATTGCAATAAAACTTCCAAACTCATCTTTTGTCTTACATATTTCCCTATAGATCCATTTGTGTCTTCATAAACTTTTTTCTCTCCCACGCTTCTCTCTTTTGTGTGAAAATGTCATCACTCTCTTCTCTACCTCCACACGCACACACACACACACATGTTGGTGTGGCTATCCTTATGAGGACTCTCCATAGACATAAGGATTTTTATACTGTATGAACTATAGATTCTATCCCATAACCCTCATCAAAATCTGCATTTTTACATTTTCAAAAAACATAGTTTAGTATGATTTTTAAGAGATTTGAATTATGGGGAGACTATAAATGTCCTCATATGCCACATTTAGAGCATGATATCCTTGTAAATACCAGTTTGTAACATATTTTTTTTTCCTTGTAAACCACCCAAACCCACCTACACACACACACTATGATATGTCTGAACGTGTAAAGGAGTTTCCAATTTTGGGTTATAATAGAGGCAAGTGAGTGGGCACATCCAATAATTTATCTTTTTCCATTTCACTTTACACCTGCTCTTCAAAATATTCTAATGCGCATGTTCTGTACCTGTGTACAGTGCATAATCTGAATAAACTATGAATGATTTTCTGATTTAAAATAAAATTTCTGATTTAATTTCAATTTAACACATATCCAACTAGCCTTTTAACCCACATCATAACATAATGCTCTTCTCTTTATGTAACTATCGGCTCACCCTAGGACATACATTGGAAGTATATCGTATGTTTTAGACTGAGTCACATGGAGAAAAAAGAAAAAAGTGTGGGTTAGACCACTCAAGCACATACAAGATAATTGCACGGCAGTACAGGACCAGATAACATGTCATGCTTTATATAGAACACTGTGAATCACAAACAGAATATATATATAAAACAAACTATTAATGCATTCCCAGTGTCAGTTTGAAAACTTTCAGTACAGATGCCATTTTCATCATACCTCTGTCAATGCAATTACAGACGTCTTTCTGTCCCATTAACATTGAGATAATCATAAATGCCTACAGACTGCTCTCATTATTATGAGCTATTTTCAGACATCTCTGGAGACTTCTTTAATTATAGGGGAAGGAGAAAGAAAAAGACACTTAAAATAGATCAAAATGTTACACTTGTCCTGATCTAATCATTTTCATTTAAATGAATTTATCATTTATGTGCATTTGTATTTTTGCAGAAATAATTATCTTTTAAAATGCAAGCATTTTTACCACATTAATTGGACTTTTAGCATGAAATAAAACAAAAAGCAAAACCAAATTTAAAGCCTTTATGCTCAATTAGGGTGTGCCTTTAGAAGGTTCTCAGCCTTGACCTAAATTCAACCAACCAGTATTGTACAGTAAAGTGAACAGTGCTGTTTTTAGTGTCTGTTTTACATATATTGCAAGGATCACTTTCTTAGTTCAATATGGCTGAGTTTGACTGTAAGCATTACAGTAAAGGGTCTTGAAAGATTCCTTTCCAAATGCATAAATATACAATCTATTGCTATAATAAATCCAAGGTGAAAATTTTGAAGTTTCACACTAATTTCTCTCAAATATCTGGTTATTTTTAAATATTTCTTTATTTTAACAGATAAAAGATCATTGTTTGGTCTGTCGTTGAAAAACTTTAGATAAAGCCTTTTTATTTTCTGGCAACAAACATTTTGAGTGGTCTAGTCATTTTGAAAAACAAAAAACAAACAAATCTGAGCTAATTCTGAGAATACATTTGCAACTAATTATATCTGTCTATAATACTGATTCAAACCATCATGTGAAACATTAGGTAATTTACTGCCCTTTGAATACTTAAGTTTAAAGCAGTTCAATTTGTTCTGCTCCTCTATGATATACTTACAGTAATAAATCAATAAAAACAGGATGTGTTGCACATGTAAGTAACATTATCAGCTATACTTATGTCTACAGGAGAGGAGAGATGCAGACAAATCCAGACAAATATAAAAGAACAAATTATGCAATGACTTTTAAAGTGAAAGTCCTATCTTCCCTATTTATTTCCTAAACTCTAATCAACCCAGCATGTTGATGCGAAAGAGCTATCATTAGCTTTCCAAACCCCTAATTTCGCACCCACACTTGACTTCTCACTTTCCTCTGTCTCTTCCTTATTAACTCTCACTCCATTTAGAAAATTGTGAAAGACTTTCTTTTGTCCTCCACACACTTTTTCATGCTTCTCTTTTTTACTTCTTTTTTTTCTGGAAGCGTCTGAACTGATTCTGGATCGCCAAAGCTGCTTTCTCTGTCTCGGGGGCATCTAGATCAATGTCGATCTCCTCTTCAGGTTCTTGTGTAGGGAGCTTCACTGCTTTGTCCGCTGCCTTCACCTGAGAGGCTGAGAGACACATGGCACAAAAATATAGTCAACATATTAAATGGAAATTCAATATATATGGTTTTTTTTTACATTTATGAAGTAGAAAAGTCCCATAGCAGGTTTTTATTCATATTGTGTAAATTGTATGCCTTTTGACACCACACAAGAGTAAAATAAATCTACGCTAATATCTTACTGCAGCGCATTTTCTTGGACTCATTTACTGTATGTAATTAACAGATGGACTTTGCACCTTAAAGGCTTTGGGATTCAGTTATGTGTGGGTGAGATTAAATGCTATGTCAGCTGAATATACCCTGACCTTAAAAACAATGGCAATAACCAACCTCCACTAGATATTCAATAAAGATGCTGTCTCCTGTGTGAGTGTATGTGTATGTGTTCACATGGGTGCTTTATTTTGCAGAGTGGAAAGAAGGGAGAGAGAAAGACTTTGTGTGTGCATATGTGTGAGAGAAAGAGAGACTACAAATAAAGAAGGTTGTGAGTCCATCCATCTTTGGAATGAAAGCATATTTCATCTATTTTTGCCTATGTATTGTTACAGCATGAATAGCTCATCTCAGCGTGTCCATTTAAGATTATAGTGTTCTAAAACACCCATAATTAAACATTTCGCAAATGTGTTGGGAGCTGAAAAGGATGGACTGATGGCTAAAGAAAAAATTGTGAGGAATAAATCAAGGAAGGCAGGGAACAGTAAAATACATTAAAAACAAGTGATCTGGTATTTTATCATAACTTTTTATAAAATAGTAAAAAAAAAAGAAAAAAAAAAGATCAAATTCATCTTGAACTGGTACATATCTCTTTTATGGTACACTTGTACAAATCTAAACATACATGGTCTTATGTAAGCAAGCAGTTCCGGTGGAGAACAAAAATGTGGAGGAGTTAAAAAGAGGTACAGTAAATTATAAATACTGGAAATGTAATGAAAAGTTACATGAAATGATGGTGCATCCATTAACACACCTCTTTCATCAGTGATGGACCCCTGGGTGCTGTTGGGGGCATCAGAAGAATTGTTCTGCAAGAAAAACGATGCATTTTAATACTGTTCAGACATTCAATAAGAATTTATTTCTGAATGAACCACACAGCGTTTTATTTGGCATTAAAATAAAACCATATACAGGCTTTATCAGGCATGAGTTAAAACAAAGTGATAAGGACCCCTTAATCTCCATCTAGTTTATCCCCCTTTTACAATTCGTGTGCAATCTGGTACAGTGGCATTCAGCCCTGAAGTGGTTGCCCATAACACGCAAGCACAACATCTACCTTAGTGTGCACATATGTGTGTTCCTTCCTTGACATCTTGCATTCTTTATATATAATTTATTTATCCCTGTTGACATCTGATACTTCAAGTAAGAGGAACCATTCAAATGTTCCACAGGCAATTATCTTGCACATAAATGGCACTTTCTTTCTGTGCAGTATATGTTGAATATATATGTACTGTATCTATGTGTGTACAGTAGGTTAGAGACTGTCCTTCACTGTCATTGTGTTGCCTTTTAAATGTGCAAAGCATGAGTAAACTACTTGAGGCCAAAAAGCACAGAGTATATCTGTGACCTTGCTACTTTAATTCTAAGGAAAAAGAATTCAATGAGATGGTGCCCTAGATTTAAATTAGCCATATTCTTAAATATTGACACCCAAAATATGTCGATTTGGAATGGATCCAAAATGTGTTGATTAATTTACGTTCCTTCCATTCGTTTATTTAATATGTTGTTCAGTTGGATGTTATTTATCCTTATTTATTCAATTAATATAATCCCACTAAATCCAATTAATTCAAACAGCAGGAAAATATCTGAGTGATGGCACAACATGAGTAATCACCCATGAGTAAACCACAAACCTGAGAAACTGAGCAGCTTTTGCGTTCTGCAACGATGCTACATTTTAAATACTGCATGCTACGCATACTTGCTTGTGTTACAAAATGTGTTAAAAAACCACACACATATACATCCATACAAACACACAAACACACATTCATCACTCTTTTTAGCTGCAAGGTACTCTTTCAAATGCAAATCTCTGCAGAGTGCAGACCTTCCCCATAATCCTTTTTTGGTATGAGAGCATATCTTCACCTACCCCAACTCTGAACAGGCCTCTAATTCATGTGTCCCTTATGTTATATATATCAAAACACACTCACCAAACCATGTGATAAAATGACACCCTTCTGATAATACAAACATGACAACTTTTGTCTCTAGAGTGTTTTTACTTTGACCATTCTTTTTGGTTTATTTGTTGTCTTAAAATTTGCTACAAAGTAGGTCATATGAGTACTATAGAGGTACAACTTTTCACACTTCAAGACATGCTGAGATGATTAAAAAGAAAAGACCCCATCTTGCCAGCTGGCTCACGATGTTGCCTAGTACTTATTCTCTGTGTTACATTACCTCAGCCAGCACTTACTTTCACCCTCACAGATCACTGATACACACAAGCCTCATGGCACAATCTCCTAATTAGCTAATTAGCCAAGCTCATATCACCAAGGTCAAGCTCTCCTGAGCCACTTATTAATTGGTAGTTAATGGGAGGCACATAAAGAATAGTAAGTATCATTATTATGTCACTTTCAGTTTAAAGCATGGAAATCTAAAGAGGATCTTTTTTTCATTGGGTAAAAGACACTTGTAAAATTCACTTGCTTTTACCCTTGCTTTATCCTTCATCTTTAAAGAGAGGAATTTGTGGGGATGACTGAGGCATAATCTTTTTACTCTACCTCTAATATAGATATTTCAAACACAAAAATCAATTTTATGTACATAATTCATATGTATAATATGCTTTGAATTGCCTGAAAATATTTAATTTATCTTTCTATTTTCCTCAGAATATAATATTAAACGTGAGATTTCATGCATTATGTTAAATTACACATTACACTCAAAAGGGCTTATCACAGACTTTAAATTAAAAAAAAAAAACTAAAAAAAACACACACACACAAAAAAAAAACTCACCTTACTCATTGTTTTGGGAGAAGCAAAATGTCCTTTTGGTGTTGTGGGTTTGAGCGTCAATCTGGAAACCCAAAGTGTAATAGGATGTTTTGTTTTGTTTTGATAGAGTACTTTGAAAATATGTCAGAACAAATGAACTGAGAACATATGCAGAGGACTGTATCTCTCATCTGGAAAAAAACACGCCCCTGCTCTCGCTCTCTCTCTCTCTCTCTCTCTCTCTCTCTCTCTCTCTCTCTCTCTCTCTCTCTCTCTCTCTCTCTCTTGTTCAAAGCAAAGTTCCTAGAAATTTCAACATATATTCGTTTATTCATTGTTAATACTAATAACGATATAAAATAATCACATAAAAACGTATTATTATTATTATCAAAATATGTCCATTGTGGACATTGTGGATATAAATAGGTTATATTTTCTTATTATTATTATTATCATCATCATCATCAATAACTGCACTTAAATTTGCCAGTGTAGTAATTTCAGTGCATATTTTCTTAAATATATTTTGCTCATACCTTTTTAAATGTACCGATTACTGATGCAATATATGCGATAGATTTGTATATTACAATTTTAGTAATAAAGAAAAACCTAACCTTATTAGATAAACATAAAGTCAACAATTTGGACATATATTGATAATAATAATAATAATCAAATGTAGTATTATTATTATTATGTAATGTATTGAATAGTAATAATAATGATGTTCATAATTTAATATTTTGTTATTATGATTATTATTATTATTAGGCTATTATTAATATTATCAACATATGTCCAAATTGTTGACTTTTTGTTTATCTAATAAGGGTATATTTTTTTATTATTAATAATATTATAATTATACAAATCAACCGCATACTTAGCATATTCATCGTTAGATTAAGTCATTTGGTTTCATAGGGGTGTATTTTTAGCCTGAACATAAGTAATTCATCGCGTCTGTCTTGTAACCGCTGTAATAAATAGCCGCTTTGTTGATGAATCCAGACCCACTTCCGGAGAACAAGCGTGTTTTCCGGAAAAAGAAAGGAAAAAAACAGAAGTGTTAACGAAGCAGATCTGTCAAAACATAAACACTGCAAGCACGGCCACTAGCGTGACAATTAAACTGCGGGAGGTTTCGGATCTCCAGTGAGTTGAGGGCACATTTCACTGATGTGGTGTGCGTGTGTTTGTGCTTGACTCGTAGGTGAAGGAAGGGGAAATCTGCGCAGAGGATTAACAAGTGCGGACACGTTGGGCCTGCAGTAGAGGTAACGCACTGCTCGCTACTTACTAGTTAGCGCTCCATTTTCTCGTCACGGCCAATGTTTACATGTTAACAGCTTGCGACAGGACGCATAACACGGCAATAATTGACACCCTGAGTGTATGTTTCTTATACGTGACACATTACTATATATTACATTATTTTTGAGCATTGGTACGAATTTACAATCTTGGGAATATCTCTTTCTTTGTTCGCACTGAAGTCACAACTTGCTTGGCAAGCTGCTGAGTCGTGTGAGCTTGCAAAACTAGCCAGCAGCTTTTCTATTTTTGACCAGGGTAATGCCACAAAAGCAATGCTAAGATTATTTAGCACACTAGCTAGTCGCAGCCTGTTTACTGCGCATTGCGAAGTTATCTTGCACTGGCACAAATGCACACAAAGTTCCAAGTTGCTATCTAGGTGTCGTTTGCAATTGTTACTGTACAAGGTAATGTCATGTGTATTGCGATCCGGGGCGAGTGTTTATCGTGCCAGCTGTTAATCGACTTATTTTGCCATCGTTAGCAGATGTCAGGGATCTTGTTAGAGTGGGAGGTCAACACCTTTGCAATGTGTCAAAATGCAGATCTTAATTTGTGTTAATCAAACGGTATGCATGCGTTTCGTTCAGACGTCTAGAAAAGATTGCATGTCTTGGATGCTTGTGAAATGTATATATAGTCTCTCAGATAGAAATGTACCATGTGTGTGATGAATTGAATGTCCACTGATTATGTAAACTCTCTTCTCTTTTGTTTTGTTTCTCTAGGGTCTCTTCTGCTAGAAGAGACAGTCTGACAGAATGAGCAATACAGATGTTAATGCCAGTGTCCCAAATGGTGAGAGAGCAAATAGCTTTGTTTTTGTTTTATCATTTGCACTTTGTTATCTTAATTTCCCCTGTATTATTAAAGGAATAGTTCACCCAAAAATTGATTCTCTTATAATTTACTCTCACCCATGTCATCCAAGATATACAGTACTGTGCTAAAGTTTTATTCACTTGTGAAAAAATGTTGCATAGTTAGGATGTCTTAACAAATAATGCCAGTAATAGTTTTTATTTATCAATTAATGTCATACAAAGTCCAGTAAACATAAAAAGCTAAATCAATATTTGTAATAGCACCAATTCTCCTAGGTTCACCTAGTCACTGTTGTTTTTTTGTTTTTTATTGGTCTAAGCTTTTTGGAGAACTTGCCACAGTTCTTATCTATCTAAGCTTTCCCAATTGCTTCTGTCTCTTCATGCAATCCCAGACTCAGTGATATTTTGATCCAGGCTCTATGGGGCCATGCCATCTGTTAGGGCTCCTTGTTCTTCTGTTCAATTCTTTTTGCAAATGGAATGTTGAAATCTAAAATTGATATTTTCTCCTGATATGCTAAAAGCAGAATAAATAAAATAGCCATTTAAAGACAAATGTTTTTGTGAAAAATATAATGTGCCTAAGATGTTTGCATAGTACTTTATATGACTTATTTTCTTCTGCTTAACACAATGAAGATTTAAAAAAGTAAAAATATCTCAGCTTTTGGTCCATTCAATGCATGTGAATGGTGACCAGAAGTTCCAAAAAGTAATCAATATGGCCCCAGTGGTTTAATACATGTCTTCTGAAGTGACATGATAGGTGTAGGTGAATAACAGATCAATAGTGGTCATTTTTTTGTTCAAATTTTCTCCCTGCCCAGTAGGAAGCGATATGCATGAATAATCAGAATAACCAAAAACAAAAAGAAGGTATAGGTGGAGGTAAAAGTGGACATTTATAGTAAAAAAAAAAAAAAAAAAAGACTTAAATATTGATCTGTTTCTCAACTGTATCATATCACTTATTAAGACATAGATTCAAACAATGGGGGGGCTTTGTTACTTTTATGCTGCTTTTATATGCTTTTTAGCTTCAAAGTTCTGGCCAAGATTCACTTGCATTGAATGGACCAACAAAGCTGAGATATTCTTCTTAAAATCTTAGTTTGTGTTCTGCCTCGGGGTGAGTTAGTTTAGAGAATTTTCATTTTTGGGTGAACTATTCCTTTACGTGTTGGCTGCTTTTCCCATTATGTTTGCAATCTGGATCTTATTTTACCAGGTGGTTCTGATGATCCAGATCCTGGAGAAGGAAGAGGGGAGGTGGATGCATCTGCAGCACCAGAGGCCCATTCCAGCACAGAGTCAGGTATGGACCCAAATACATAAAACTTTTGTATTTGATAGTAGAGTAAATAGTTGTTGTAAGGAATGAAATAGTAATGATTGGAATGGAATTTAAACCGCAGCACTCTGCAGTTAAAATTTTTTGAACAGGCCTAATATCCACTAAACTGTGTAGTTGACTGTTGCCACAGGCAAACGATTTGCCACATAGTACTATTTTCATGTCTTTTGTAGAGGTCTGCAACCCGACCTGGGCCCGACGGGACCCGAGAACCCGACGGGTTTCGGGCCGGGTTTGTAATTAATAAAAAAATTAAACCGGCCAACCAATCTTGTTTCACGTGCATGCTCACAGACACACGCAAACAGACAAGTTAGGGGCCGTTCACACCGAATGTGTTTTTGTGCGCATCTGTTCTGTTTTCATGCTGTACATGCTGGACAAATGTCTTTGACTGTTGCACTGCGTCTCGCTGTTTCTTCAGCAACTCGTGCAGGACCAGCACTTTTTAAACACCATGTCAGGTTAAAAAGAACTTAAAATTGTCAAATTTAGTCTTTCATTCTTTTTGCTGCATCTAGATTGTTTTTAGTGCAGGTGTCTCAAAGATTCAATGTTCTGAACAAGTTCAGGCTGCATAGAGGGGGCTGTTGCATTGTTTCATATTATTCCAGATTTTTCTGTACCAAGAAAAGTTTAACTTTTTTTACTCTTCTGCTCTAGTGTACTGAAGGGCTTCCGTGCCCTATAAAACTTTGTTTAATGTTTCAATATTGTTACGAATATGCTTGCATATAAAAAATAGCGTATTGCAACAGTACTTGCTAGGAGAAGAAATTATAATGATAGTGAACGATTTTGGGTAGGGTTCGGCCTTATAATCTGATGGTATCATTCGGGCCGGGTAGGGTCGGACCACACTATCTCAGGTATGGTTCGGGTTTCATTTTAAGGCTTGTGCAGACCTCTAGTCTCTTGTATCTATCTGCAGTCTAATTTAAATAAAATAAGTAAAAATGTAATTAGTTTTTTTATTTATTTTGTAAGTAACTTTGTAATAGCCGTCATAGTGCACATAATGTTTATTTTGAGATAATGACAATATACATTGTATATAATGAGGAAAATGTTGGAGTCATCTTGACCGAGGTATATGTAAATAAGCATTATTCCACCAACTGTTCAAGTTTTCTTTTTACAGCAAATCTGAGTTCAGCGCCAGAGGGAGGTGAGGGTGGTCAGGACAGGCCAATGACAGACTCTGAACAGAAGCAGGGGCCTGGAGAAGAGGAGGACACAGACAGCATGGATGGCAGTGGATTGTACTCTCTAACGGAAGAAGGAGAGAGTGAAGAAGGGGGACTGAGAGAGAGGGGAAAAGATGCAGGAAGGCGATCCGCTAGGAAGAGAAATCGACCCAGCGGGGGAGCCACGCGTCACTCTTCTAGTTCGGAAGAGGACGACGATGAAGAGGAGGAGGAGGAAGAGGACGTTGAGGAAGATGAGCAAGCCATGGAGACGTGGCTAGGAGCAGACCTGCTTGACCTCAGTAGCCCTTCGTGGCGTGCAGTCCCCTCGCTGCGTGCCCGAGAGATTGGCCGTGACTCGCACCAGTTTGTGAGGAATGCGAGTGGGGCGCGGGGTCTCGTCCAGAGGCTGGAACTGCAGGGCCACCTGGAGAGACACACGGGCTGTGTGAACACCCTCCACTTTAATCCCTCCGGCACCCGCCTGGCTTCGGGCAGTGACGACCTCCGTGTGGTTATATGGGACTGGGCTCGCAGAAGAGCAGAGCTAGAGTTTGACAGTGGCCATAAGAGCAATGTCTTTCAGGTGTGGAAGCTCAGCTCAGGTCATGATTGCCTCAGTCTTAAAGGAATAGTTCACCCAAAAATGAAAATTCTCTCATAATTTACTCACTCTCATGCCATTCCAGATGTGTATAACTTTTTCATTTGTTGAACACAAAGATTTTTTGAAGAATATCTTAGATTTGTAGGTCCTCACAATGCAAGTGAAGGGGTGCCAAAATGTTGAAGCTCAAAAAGCCTCATGTAGGGCAACAGAAAATTACTCCATCTGTTTAATGGATAAATACATATCTTCTGAAGTGATATGATATTTGTGGGTGAGGATCAGATCAAAATGTTCTCCTTCTGTTTTTGGTGATTCACATTCTTCATGCATATTGCCCCCCACTGGGCAGGGAGGAGAATGACTTAAATATTGTCTGCATCTGAAAACGTAGGCAGCTGACTTGCTGCCTAATCAGTTAATGGCTTCACTGCCAGCTCTTTTGAACAAAATGAACTCTTAGAAAACTGGTCTCCGAACAGATTGAGAAGCACCTCATTTTTATCCTGCCTCCATATACAGCCTCCGAAGGCAAAATTTTTCTGAATGCAGCTATTGATCTGTTTCTCACCCACACCTATCATATCGTGTCTGAACACATGGATTTAACCACTGGAGTCCTATAGCTTACTTTTATGCTCCCTTTATGTGGAGTTTTAGAACTTCAACATTTTGGCACCCATTCACTTGCATTGTGTGGACCTGTTAACAGCTGAGATATTCTTCTAAACATCTTCATTTTTGTTCAGCAGAAAAAAGCCACACATCTGGGATGCCAGGAGGGTGAGTAAATCATGACAGAATTTTCATTTTTGGGTGAACTATTCTGTTAAGCTCTGCTTTGGTGTGGCTGAAGGGGGCTTTTAGAACTTTTGAAAATTAAATGCAAACAAGCTAGAAAAGCATGCTTGAGAATCATCTGTGCCTCTGAGGCTTTGGATATTTGTTCAGATTTCCATTCATGTTCAGTAATATATCCAGTTTAGCAGTGTTTATTTACAGTACATTTTGTTACATCTTTTACGTGATTAATTGGGTAGCGCTACGTATCTTGTGAGGACTTGTGAGTGTTTCCAGCTGTTGCAGAGCAGTTCACAATCATTAATTACTAAGGATCGACTGTTGATGATGGTATAGTGTTGAGGAAATATTCAAAACATTTTTTAACCGTTTATATTGTAATACGTTGTAGATTATTGTAGAAGTGCACATTTTATGTCCCTTATCTGTTTGAATGAGCAGCTAGAACCAGGGAAGGGCTTACATTTAAAAATAAGAGTCCCTGGTGTATTTTAACTAGTTTAAACTAGACCTGTTTCAGGTACTAAGAGCAGTACCTATTCCCCTCCCTGAATAATGGAGACTGGAGTATGTTTGCACTCAAGCAGTGCTGCCATAACCTTGTCCATGTGCTGAAACACTTGTCATACATCTTTCTTTCCCCTAGTGGCAGCTGGTTTAAATGCACAATTTTCCCACCTTTGCTAATTGGAGCAAACCATTATTTTAAATAAAATTAACCCTCACCTCCCCATTATTCAATACCAAATCTTTTAATAAATACATAAGAATGAGTTCAAATGAGAGTTAAAAACAAAACCAATAAATATGACGGATAAAACATTTGTACAATAAAACCCCCAATAAATATTGAAAATTGGTGAATAAAACAATAAATATGCCCTTTGAACACAGTAAAATCCTGTGATGTAGACCGAATCACAGGCTCTCTATTACACAGCAAAATCCAATATTGGTTGACCTCTAAACTGTATTTATGTAAGTGTACATAAACCAATTTTAATGTGATATATTTGTGGAAAACATGTGTCTTAAACTTTTTTAGATTGTGATTTTAGTGGGTTTGTTTTTGTATGGGGATACAGTATTAATTTGATCTGTTCAGGTCTTGAAAAATGTCTTAAAGTCTTGAATTTGATTTTAAAAACTCTGCAGCAACCCTGCTTCAGCTACCTCATGATTCAAAACATTGCAATGCATCATGTTAGCTTAACTGCACTAAGCCCCATCTTAAATCCTATTTTACTAAGTAGCAATAACTTTACATGAATTAGTTTACATATTCAGGTCTTAGTAAAAGCTATAGTAAATAAAGAGTTCACCGCATCATAGTGAGTGTGTTATAAGATGTTATTAACAGTTATGTTTACACTGTTATCAGGTGTATAATCTCTATCAAATTATGCTTTTCTCTTTTCAAGCGACTGTGATTTTCAGAATCAGAAATGGCATATTTAGACAATCTGATTCTTCATGATTGAACCTGTAGGAAATTATATGAAATAATGAAACTAGTGTCTAAAGTATTGATACAGTATTGTGAGAAAAAGAATCACAATATATGATTGTAACAGCACAGCTGTGTTGAACTCTGCTGAAATAAATGGATCTAGTTCACCTGTTCTGACATTTTAGTTTAAAATGTCAAGAGACAACTTTTAAAAGTTTAAAGGAATATTCCTGGTTTAATAGACATTAAGCTTAATCAACAGCATTTGTGGCATAATGTTGATAACCACAAAAATGTATCCCGACTCATCCCTCCTTTCTTTATAAAAAAAAAACTAAAATCCGTGTTACAGTGAGTTACAAAGGATGGGAATGGGGGACAATTTTAAAGTTGTAAATTTGACTAACTTTATACAGAAAAGGTTAGCAAGTGATTTTATCACACTAATATCATGTTTACACGCATATTGTTTATCAGTATTATGCCACAAATGCTGTCGATTGAGCTTAACTTGTATTGAACTCGAAATATTCCTTTATCATTTCTAAACCTAAAAAAATGTGAATCAGTGCATTCTCTTTAATGTATCTATTTATTCTTTCCCCAGGCAAAGTTCCTCCCACACAGTGGTGACTCCACATTGGCCATGTGTGCCCGAGATGGACAGATCAGAGTGGCTGAGCTTTCTGCTACACAACGATGCAAAAACACCAAAAAAGTGGCCCAGCACAAAGGAGCTGCACATAAGGTATGATCGGCAACATTAAAATTTATTTTGCGGACATAAACGTGAACAAAGAACAGATTTATAACCTGTTTTATTGGTTTATGCCAACCGATTCATAGATATCATAATTAAGAGTCTTGTGAATGTGTGTGATAACTGTAAGATGTGTTTATTGCTGTCTTAGCTTGCACTGGACCCAGACTCTCCCTGCTCTTTCCTTTCTGCTGGTGAAGATGCAGTGGTGTTCGGCATTGACCTGCGTTTAGACAGACCTGCTGAGTAAGTGGGAAACTGGGACACAAGTGTCACAAACAACCCGAAGATTACCAGAGAAAAAGAATAGCAGCACTTCAGTGGAGTGACACCAGTGAATGTGAACATTGGCAGGGATTAGATCATTTACAAAGAATTGTGTCAGCGGCTAGATGAGTCCGTGGAAGCTTTTGTCACAGGTCTCATGGCTTAATTGGCTTATGCAAAAGCTGCAGTTTTCAATATAGATTTTCCAATATAGAAGACTTTTTCGTTTTCCCTGTATGAGCAACAACGAACTGGAGTGCTAATCGCTTGTTTTAAAGAGTGAATGTTATCAAACTATGACGGTTAGTCAACATTATATACTGTACACTTTGACATTCTTCTTACAAGTTTCTAATAGCATTTATGAACCGCAGTCAGGGTAGACACCATATTTAATTTAACATGACCGAAAACAAAGCTGTGTGGGATAAATGTAGAGTCATAAGTCACATCAACAAAAAAAAATGTGTCCAATGAAAATTATTTGGAAAGACATTTTCAATATTTTTGGCTGAATGATTGACCCCAAGGTACATTGAACATACTGTACTTTTATCCCTCGCAGCCTCATTTCCATTCAAGTTTTGGTTTGACATCTCCCTGAAAAAGATCTATATGAATGAAATTTGCAAGTAATATTATTCAGGAGAAAAAAAGTCCTACTTTTATCAACTTTTTTCTGCAGCCCAGATGCGGATGTGTTTTGATTAACTTGCAACATTTCCAGTCATTTTCCCTTTTTTTATCTCATCATTTCCTGTCTTCTCTCTACTATGCTATAAAAATTAATATGATATCCTTCTATCATTAAGTTGATAAAATGATCTAATGCATATCTTGTGACAATAAGAGAGATTGTGAAACAATCTTAGTGGGCCGGTCATTTTTGACCGGGAACACAAATATGTTAGCACAAAACAAGCATAACACAAAGGTTAATTATTTGAGGTTGACATTCAAAAGTTAGTGTCCATTTTAAAGAAACAAATGGGCTAGATTAATGTTCTGTAATAAGTTCTAAGTGAATCATATATAAATCAGAATCAGCTTTATTGCCAAGTATGCTTACAGATACCTTGACTGCATTTATATGGCAGGGCTGTTTGAAAGGCCCGCCGACAGAGCTTGACCAGCGCGCCAGCTCGTCTCCCTCGCCTGCGTCTCTTGAACGGCAAAGCTGCGCCTCTGACTAAAATGTCCAGCAAAGCGTCCGAATATTCAAAAACCGGGAAAAGATTGTCTGGTATATCCTGCTGAATGTTCAACAGTTTGTCCCTGGTAAAACCGGGGTTTTAAGTTGATAAAAGGATCTACTGGAAAAATATTACTAAACAAATGACAAACAAACAAAAATAACAAAAGAATAGGAGCGGTCCACACCGAGGCAGCCATCATGATGTATGCAATGAGGCTGTATTGAAAAATAATTTCTTTTTTTTTTTTTTTTTTCAATATCTCAGCAAACTGGTTGTGGTGAAGGAAGGTGAAAAGAAGGTGGGGCTGTACACCATCTTTGTGAACCCAGACAAAACACACCACTTTGCTGTGGGTGGGAGAGACCAGTATGTCAGGTGAGACAAACACATTCACTGACATTCTGAAGTTAAGTCATCACACTGTCAGCCTGCATCACTCACTGTTACTCTCCCTCCTTGCCTTTTGTATGTGTTAGGATCTATGACCAGAGAAAGATCAATGAAAATGATAATAATGGCGTGCTGAAGAAGTTTTGTCCCTCTCACTTGTTGACCAGCGAGACCAAAACAAATATCACCTGCTTAGTGTACAGCCATGATGGCTCAGGTAACACACTTAATGTTGCCTCAGAATGTGACTCTTAAATGTTTTTTATGGCTATGAATAAAAAGATCTTGTTCTTGACTTATTATATCAATATTTGGTGTGTCATGCAGGGATGCAAACTACATTTGGCAGAACAGACCATTTCAAATTCAAAATATGACCCTTGCATGATTTGTACAGATTCAATGAGTTTTTATTTTAGGGTGTAGGGGTATCCTGTTTTTTCCAAATTAGTTTAGTGAACGTTAAGCCTCCAAAGAGTTTTTAATCATTTAATGGATATTAGTCCATGTGAATATCAACCTTACTTGAAAATGCTGCTTGAGTGTCCACTTGTTTGTATTCACAAATTTTTACAGAAATCTGTTGATCCAAAAAGTAATTCGGTAATTCTGTCATGACTGCATCACTTATTTAACCTCGAGTGAGTGTGCATCTCTGGTCATGGTTTAACTGTGTTTCAGAGCTGCTGGTAAGTTACAATGATGAGGATATTTACCTTTTTGACTCCAGCCACAGTGATGGGGCGGATTACTGCAGGAGATACAAAGGTCACCGCAACAATGCCACAGGTACACTTCCCACATCTACAGGGAAAAAAGAGACAATAAGCTCTCATGAGCAAAGATGGTGTACTTGTTGTTGTTTTGTTTTTTAATTGTAAAGATCAGCTAAAATGATCTATAACATTGTATAGTCAAATATTGTTATACTATTATTGCAGTATATGGTGTATAAGAAGTGTCAGTAAGACATTTCTGCATACAGTTTATATACCATATGAATAATGCAATGTAATCCTTAAGAGATAGTACACCAAAAAATGAAATAATTTCAGCATTTATTCACTTACGTTGTTTCAAACCTGTATGACTTTCTCTCTTCAGTGAACTTTTTTTTTTCATACATTGAAAGTGAATGGTGACTGAAGTTCGTACACTGTATTAAATCTCCTTTTGTTTTCCACCGAAGAAAGAGAGTAATGCAGGTTAGGAACAACCTGAGGTTGAGTTAATGATGATGCATTTTCAATTTTGGGGAAATATTCCTTTAATCTTCTCTCAATTATTTCCCCCTCTACTATTGGAATATGCTCCACCAGTGAAGGGAGTTAACTTCTATGGTCCTAGCAGTGAGTTTGTTGTCAGTGGCAGTGACTGTGGACACATCTACCTTTGGGACAAGAACTCTGCCCGCGTGGTGCAGTTTATGGAGGGAGACAGGGGAGGAGTGGTAAGCCACTGTTACATCTCCAACACTGCAGGGTCTGAAACATAGTTTACAAATTGATATGAGTGTATCACATCTACTACTCTGTTCAGGTGAACTGCCTAGAACCTCATCCTCATATCCCAGGTTTAGCAACCAGTGGTCTAGACCATGATGTGAAACTGTGGGCCCCGACTGCTGAGAATCCCACAACACTGAAGGGACTTAAAGAGGTACATCCGATCCCACAGGAGAGGATTTTAATTATTATTTTATTTATAGTCTGTAAAAGTCATCTGTACTGTCGATCGATTGGTTTCTGTTTCTGCATTGTAGCACCACCCATTGTTAAATCTGTCCAAAATCTTGCTGCATATAACTGTATAATAAACATCAGATATGTTATGATTGGCTATGAATATGCTAAGTTGTGTTCAGTGCAGACCCATTTCTTGTAGCTTCACGCCTTGTCAGTGCACAGTGCAACTATATGTTTCTTTGGTGAGCTAATGAGCTAATAAGTATGTTTGTTTGTAAATTGCAAGAGCATATAGACTTTACATTTTATCATGGCTGCACAGGTAATGAAGAAGAACAAGCGAGAGCGTGATGAAGACTGTGTTCGACATGGTGACCAGTATGACACACAGCTCCTCTGGTTCCTGATGAGACACATGAGAAACCGAAGGCCTCCGAGAGTAAGTCATATACTAGTAACATGTTTTTTTTTTAAATATTCTCTTATTAAAACACATAATAGACCTTATTCACGATAGTGACATCTTTGATTTTTTTAATGGGAATAACAACGGGCTGTGAGGGATAGACTTACAGTCTCTTCAATTGAATGAACAGTATAAAGCTATTTAAAGCTCCTAAATCCCTTCTGGTTTTCCTCAACTCATGTTGTCTGGAGTTTTTTTGTATTCGGAATGTTCTTGGACTGATATTTGATCAATGTTTTGTCTGTGGAACGATCCAAAAACACTTTAAACTGCAGTACAGCCCATTGAAGAGACTGTAAGTCTATCCCTCACAGCCTCATTGTTATTCCCATTATAAATAAAAGATGGCGTTAGTGTGAATGTCTATAGTTATATTAGTGTAATTTATTTTATTAACCCTACATTTCAGTGTACTAAAGATGCATCGCCAGATATTATATAGAGACAGTAGTGCAACCTACACAGTTCTTACAAAGAAACATGCTGCTACAAAATATACTTATCACTCAAATTGAAAAGATTTACACTATACCGAAGCATGGCCTCATGCTTTTGTCAAACTAAAATGGAAAACCATAAAAAGATCTGATCTCTTCATGCATGTTAAAAAAAAATGTACACCATTGCAAATATTTCTCAATTCTTTGCCCCACAAAGGCCCGCCGAGGGGAAGGTGGAGAGGGCGACACAGATGAATCCTGGAGCTCGCCAGATACCTCTGACGAAGAAGATGGAGGGCCAGACCATGTCCAGTGCATGTCCTCCTGAGCCACACACACACACACACACTCTTTTTGCCATATATTTAAGCACATACATACTAGTAAGACACTGGTACACAGTAGACACTGAAGGGCCAGCAACAAACACACACTTATACGGCTTTAGATACATACACACAGTGTGAGGGAGAGAGAAACGACTGTCAAAACCATCCAAATTTGACTTTGTGCTTTACACAAAAATAACATCACTGGGGGAAGAAATTATAATGAGATTCATATTTTTGATATGTGATAATATATTGGCAACCACACACACACACACACACAAATGCCTGCCTTAGTTCCTCTACAAAACAATAATGAAACTGTGAATCTTAGCAGATGTGATGCACAGATGTGGAACAATATTTTACATCATTAGTCTTCTGTGTGCTCTGTTCCCACTCGAGGTTCGTCTTTCAGAGCGACATGTGGTTGTAGCATGACAGGACAGTATGGATACTCAAAGCGATTCAGATTACTGAGCTGACGATGAGTGCTACTTATTCTAAAAACCAGCACCATCCTTTACCCAGCTCATCAGATTTCTCCATTCATTTGAACAGCATTAGTCTCAACCAAGTAGGAGAGATCTACAGCATAGATTTATTTTTGGGCTGCAATCTTATGTTTTTTTATTACATTGATAAACTCTCATAGGCCATCTAGCCGTTGCGCTGATTCTGCCTTCGTTCACTTTTCCTGTGCGTGTGTTTGCTGAAGTTGGGCACAGCAAATCTTCTTGAGGTCAGTCATGCTCTCTCAGCTCTGACTGAAGACAGAAGATGAACCAGATTGATTTTTCTGGTTCTAGATCTCCCAAATGGCTGTTTTGCTCTGTTCCTCTCTCCCATGCTACTGAGTGCATTTCAATCAGGGATCTGCTTTGAGTTTTGAATCTCTAAGGCGTGTGAGCACTTAGGGGGACATGCAATACTTAATGGATTAAACGTGTTAATTTTTTGGTCCTGCAGTTCCCCAAATTTATAATGGACATAAAATTGATTACAAAGATTTGACACCAGCTCTTTTGGTTTTGGATTTGCTGTTGGGTGGAGTTATGATGGAGTTACAGAAGAAATTCCAAAAGGCTTCTGTCTAAAAATGTCACTCTCCATGGACTGCCATCATCTTCTCAGCCCTGTCCCTAAAAATTTAAGAGCAAAGACATTGATATTGATGAGCCAGTGATTTGTTGAATCTATTTTTCTTCCTCTGTCTCTTGTTTGAACATACATCCTGAAGATCTTTGCCTATCTGTCTGGTAAGCATCCAATGTTGCATTATGGTCCATGTTTGTTTGAGGAAGGTTAAGCCCCTGAAACCCATTTTTTATAAAAATGGTGGCTGTTGTCAGTATTTAGATTTGCAGTCAGTTAAGAACAAACAAGGATGGACCGAGAATCATTGTAACTTGCATTTATTTCAAAGCATGGGTCAATGGCAGGGGAGGGATGGCACTAATGGTATACAGGGAGGGGTAAGAAGCTTGAATTACTTTGCCCCTTTTTTCCTTCTTTTGTGAGGGGAATAAATTCTTAGCTTTTCTCTTTTTGTACGAGAAGAATAACTTAAATGATTAAATGTATATATAAATATATATAGATATTATATATATATATATATATATATATATATATATATATATATATATATATATATATATATATATATATATATATATATATATATATATATATATATATATAAATAAATATTATGAAACCTGTAAAAAAAATTCTCTTCAACCATTACTATTTGAAAAAGGTATCTAAATTTAATTGGTATTGATGCAGAGGTTTATATTGTATAAGACTGATTGTATGAAATACTTCTAAAATTAATGTAAAACATTGGATATGTATTTTTTTCCTTCCTTTTGTCCTGAATTACATCCCTAATCGCCACGGAGTTTACAAGAATTCCTTTTCATTTTTTTCATTTTCCCATTCTCACTGCTCCAAATGTCTATCCTATCACTGACATATATTTTCTTTTTCCTTTTTTAGGGATTTGATAAATGAGTTGTCCCATCGCTGCCTAACATTGTGTTCTTTCAGTTCAATTGAAACCATGTACAATTTGTGCAGTAAAAAAAGAGAGAAAAACTGGTCTGTTTTTTTTTTATTTATTCATTCATTTGAATACAGAAGTTATATACACCATGTGACTGATTACACACCATCATACAATATCTACTAAATGTTTATATATAATTACAGTTATTGAAGTAGTTGAATGGGTGGTAACAAAGATATTTGTTTTCCACCAATTGTGCCTCCTATGTCATATACAATGGTTTACTAGTAAGCAATTTTGTGATATATAACTTTTTGAAATGTTTACAAGCTGTAGACATGTACAGTTGTGCTATGTGTATTAATTAGCATTCAGCATTTGTATAAAATTGCTGTCTGAATCATCTACAGTCTAAAGACTTGTCTGCACTGGGCTGTTTGCCTTGGTAGGTAGGCTAATTGTAGCCATAATTAGGTCCCGATTTATATATATATTAATTGTTTCTTCATGCATCCTGGTTCATGATGACGATGGCCATTAGACAACTCTGAAACTTTTAGATATACCAGGATGCATGCTGAAACAATTATTACAATTATAAATGATATTTACAACTGTATGTATATTTATAACATTTTAATAATTGTTTCAGCATGCATCCTGTTTCATGACAATGATGGCAATTAGACCACTTTGAACCTTTTGTGGTCTTTTTTTTTTCCCCCTCAATTCTAGAAGAACATTTAGACAGAACCTCCTTTTAAAGAAATATTTTGGGTTTGAAACAAGATAAGCTCAATCGACAGCATTTGTGGCATAATGTTGATTACCACTAAAATACATTTTGACTTGCCCCTCCTTAAAAAAAAAAATCGCTTACAATGAAAGTGAATGGGGCCAATCTGTAAACATTAAAATACTCACTGTTTTAAAAGTACAGCCACAAGATGTAAACAAAACTCGTTATCGCTAAAAATGTAATGCATTACAACACCCAAAGGGTCGATAATTAGAAGCTGCTGATAGAAAGTTACAAAATACATGTTCTAATAGTTTTAAGATGCACAGTTACAAAAAAACCATAAGAATGTAAAGCCGTCTATTTCATAATGTGTAGGCTATAGTACGTTAATAACATACTATTACTGGGGCCTGGGTAGCTCAGCGAGTATTGATGCTGAACCCCTGGAGTCGTGAGTTCAAATTCAGGATGTGCTGAGTGACTCCAGCCACGTCTCCTAAGCAACTAAATTTGCCTGGTTGCTAGGGAGGGTAGAGTCACATGGGGTTACCTCGTGGTCGCAATTAGTTGTTCTCTCTTACTCACTGGGTTGCAATTGCAGTTAGAAGCTGATTGAGACCTCTGTCCCAAGAGAGTCTATCTGCACTTGCTGTTCTCTCCATTGAACAAGTCAGGAATACATTGGACATAGAATCTGATAACAAGATTTGCTGAGGAAAAAGCACAAAGGATCAAATTTTAGCAGAAGTTCTCCTCCTTATGGGCCAGATTTGAGAGTGAAAAGGAGAGGGAGATGTTGAGGAGATATACAGAATGTAAATATGAATTGGTAAAATTTGTAGTAGATTAAATGTTTTATATTGTTATATTTCCATAGATCCAATTCATCAACAGTCAGCAGTTCATATAAGGGAATTTGAGGGAAAACTTGCAGAATTTTACATAAAGGACATATCTTAATCCATCCATTGTGTTTTATGAATTATAGCTCATCTGTGGTGCTGGTGCCTTCATTAAAGTGGCTATCAAACTGATTAGATTTAACCTTTTATAGACTGGACCAGTGTTATAGTCAAGTCACTAGATCTCGAGTCCGAAGTTAGAGTCAAAGTCACCAATATTGTGTCCGAGTCGAGTCCAAGTTAAGTCGCCAATAACTACACACTAGTACAAGTTACAAGTCATTAGTTTTCAAGTTGGAGATGAGTCACGAGTCATCAATATTGCGACTGGAGTCCTGGGCTCGAGTACTACAGCACTGCCCTGGACACTATAGCAGCAGCTCCTCCATTGACCAATGGGGGCTTAGTGAAAAGGAATCCTGGTTAAGTCGTTTTTCTGTAAAGTAAAGTGGCGAAATGGTGATGGGTAGGTGCATGGTGACGTGGAGCCCCTTACATGGGATTTCTTAGGGCCCCTAAATCACTAAGTCCACCCCTGCATTCCTTAATAATTTAAGGTAAAACATATGGATACAATGAGGATCAAGCTTAAATGTCCTTTGTCATTTCATATTCACCATATTTGCAACATTTACAATCCACATTAAACATAAAACTACAACTAGATAGAGGTAACACAAGACTGCCATGAGGATTAAAATTTTAGACTTTTTAAATCAATTAAAAAAAAACAGAGGTCACAATGAATGAGCTGCTGGTTGCTTTCAGAGGCCACTGTCTTTTTAAACAATAAATGCAGCATAAACCCACCAAATATGGCATCAAGTTCTTGGTAGCTTGTGACGCTAGGTCCAGCTACGTCTGGAACAAGCAGCTGAACACTGGCAAAGCTGCTGATGGAAAACCAGAAAAGAATGAAGGCATGTGAGTTGTGCTTGACATAACAGATGGTCTCTATGAAAACATCATCATATGCAACAACTTTTTTAACTTGCATGTCCTTGGCAAGGAACTGCTCAAGAGAAGACTTACCATGGTGGGAACAGTCAGACACAACAAGCCTGAGCTCCCTCCTGCACTGGTGACTACACAAGATAGGGCTTGTTTGTCTTCCAAGTTTGCCTTCACAGAGACACACACTCTTGTGACGTAAATTATGCTTTGCTGAGATGCTGCAGTAAACAGCAGGGATGGAAAAAAGCCCAACTTAATACTGGATTACAATCACAACAAAGGGGTGTAGACAATCTTGACAAGTTATTGTATTTTTTTCTGCAATATTTCCTGTTTGACAACATGCTAAATACATTTGTGTGAAAGATGTGAAGCAAATGTCACTTCTCTAGTTTCAGTGGTATGTTAATTGATTGTTTGTTTTATTGCAGCTCACTGGCACTTACACTTGTAAGAGAATGACAAGGCACTGGCCCCTTGTGGTGTTCTTTAACATCTTAGATGTCTCTGCATACAATGCCTTTGTGGTGTGGACAGAAATGATCCCATCCTGGAACAAAGGAAGAACCTTCAAGAGAAGGCTCTTCCTGGAAGAGTTGGGGAAAGCTCCGGTGTTTCCCCAAATTCAGCCATGTCAAGTTTGGTGAAAGAGATACAGGAAGTCTCCATGCCCCCTACTGCCATTCCTAACTCACCCACAAATGGTGTAAAAATGCTGCAAGGCCTGTGGCCAAAATGGAACAAATACCACAATGGTATGCATGAGATTTCAGACACACATTTGCAGAGCACATGCCATCATTGTAACGTGCTGCCACTCGTGTGCATGAAAACAAGTAATTTTTCATTGTATAGTGCTTTTCACAATACACATTGTTTCAAAGCAGCCTTAAAAAATAAAATCAGACTGTAATGTCTTAATGACCACAATGAAAACCATGCCTTACTGTATTTGTCTCTTAAGTGCCCAGTGAAAAAGTCAAAGGTGACTATGACATTAGTGACTAAACGTCATTATATGTTTAGATAGTGGAGAGAAAGAACCTTGTGAGGATCCACACTCAGCTGGGGGAGCCCATACTTTTTTTTTTCTTTTTTTTTTTAAACAACATGAATATATGCCAGTAATACTTAGATTTGATAGTATGCGAATACAAGTCATGCATTCTTTTAAAATATAAAGTAACACAATTTTGTAAAAAGGCAATGTTTAAATCTATAAGGTGATTAGTATTTGACATCCATCCAAAATGAACTGCAGGGATGCGGGTGAATTGTCCTTTTATGTCTTGCTGGTATAGGGGTTAGTTGGCACTAGTTTGTTATGTATTCCATTTTAAGATACTGAAGTCATAAAGACAGTCAGTGGATATTATTATTATAATCATTTGGAAAAAAAAATTCAATCTCTTCTTTATAGACTAAACCAAATAAAAAGACATTACACATTTCAAAGTGCAGTGTGGTTTTATCCTAGTATTTGTCTCAAAAAGTTTTGGATCATCAAATGCACTTGCAAACTATCTAATGTCATACATAAATAAACACTAAAAGAAGACAGGTATACCACGAAAATAACTAAGGAAACTAATAAAACTTTTAACAGGTTCCAATACAGCAAATAACATTACCCAAAACTGTACCTGATTTACAGAATTTCTTTATTTTGTATAAATCATTTATGTAAAAATTATTCTGGCCAATGTGATATTTAGGTAAACTGATAGTCTTTTTTGCTTTAAAATATAGGAGAAAAGTGATGAGAAAATGACACAAGACTACAATAGCCTGATTGTCATCATATAGTTCCATAAATAGAATGTTTTTCTTCAACTTCTGGCATTTTTATGTTGCAGGGGTTTACTTCTAAACTTTTATTTTAACTTTTAACTTTAGATGAATATCGCAACAACATTCTTTCAGTCTTGGGAATTCTTTCCCATTACATTTCCAGTACACACATAAATAATTTCAATATATAATTTTAATGAACATAAATAAAATGTAATGATCACTCAGAAACATTATGCATAATAAGCAGAATCCCAAGCACTGCCCATGAGTTCAACCATCATTTATGTGGAAAGGTTGTGCGTCCTTCAAAATAAAAGCCCTTAAATTTGTCAAATGGCACATTGGTGAATCCATATCACACTACTTTCTATTTCAGATTCAACTTACATTTTTTAAATTAAGCTAAGCAGTTTAGCATTAAATTGTTTAAATGCACTATATAAAAGTTTTTAGTGTAAGCCGTTGTCATCTAGATCACCGCTCAAGCAAACGTGAATGAGCGTGTGGTCACTGGTAACTTCGAACAAGCTACTTTTTACAGCGCTGGGCCAATCACAATTTAACTGTTTTCTAGAGATAAATGGGGCAGTGGTTCAGCTTTATTTCAGAAAACAATCTTTGGATTTCATAGACTTAAACAAGCATACTTTTTTGTGTGCAGATGTCCACAGTGAGACAAAAACATCTTTAAATTTGAATGTGGCCCAATTGAGGATTCGTCTTTTCAAGGTTTTCAACTTTATTTATAAAGCACATTCCTAATACAACTAACGTATACCAACGTGCTCTAAAAAGATCATTTCAACAATAGAAATCAGAAATAAAATAACACAAATCTAAGATAAAAACACTATTTAATCCCCTTCTGAATGAGACTCAAAGCCAGGGTATAAAAGTGAGTCTTCAGGGCTGATTTAAAAGCATGGAGTGTGGGAGTTGATCTAATACTCAACGGTAACTTATTCCACAGCCTGGGACCAGCTATCTTTATGTTTTAGGCGTAATAAAGATATCTCAAGAAGGAGTTTATCGACAGATCTAAGATTCCTTGCAGGCTGAAGTAAAATCAGCAGATCTAATAAGTAAGAAGGAGCATGGCCAGTTAAAGATAAAAAAAAAAAACAACCTTAAAATGGATCCTGTATTTGATGGGTAAACAGTGAAGAGAGGTCAGAATAGGGGTAATATTGTCTCTCTTTCTGGTGCCAGTCAGTAATGTTGCAGCATTGCAATAATCAAGCCTAAATGATACAAATGCATGAAGGACTTTCTCCATGCCTTTAAATGAGAGCATCGGTTTTAACTTTGCAATTAACATTAATTGAAAAAAGCTTCTTTTCACTACCGCACTGACTTGTTTCTCAAAGTTTAGCTGTCAAAGACTTCACCAAGATTTTTTGCATAAGGGCGAACAGCTCTGGAGAAAGACCCCATATAGAAATATGAGGGCCGGTGCTAAGAGAACCAAAAACTACGATTTCAGTTTTACTCTCATTTAGATGGAGAAAGTTCCTAGCCATCCAACATTTTACATCCTTGAAACACTTATTAATGTTTGACTAAGTTCTAAAAGGGGGCAATAGAGTCCAGAATATTTCTACAGGTCTCATTAAACAACATAGAAAGCTCCTCAGTACACAAACTAATAGAGGTTCTTCCATAATTCTAGACGCTTTAGACTATGAAAAGAGATGGGATGAAAATGATACCGAGGCTTGTGCTCAATCAGAGGCAAGTTCGGAAATAAGTCATGTCAAGTCAACCTTTATTTATAGAGCAAATTTAAAAACAACAGAAGTTGCTGCTAAAGATCTAAGGGTGACTGTGACTTTTCTGTGATAGGTCCTAATTTATGGAATATTAAATAATGTCCCTTTCCATGTGAGGTCAGCTTCATCACTAGCCATTTTCAAATGTTCTTTAAAAACATATTTTTATTCTGTAGCTAAATGATCAACATGGTCTTTGTTCATAAGTTATAAACATTAATTAACCTTTGATAATTAATTAATTATATGCATTCTCGTGTATTTTCCCACCCAGTGAAGGCAGATGACCTCCAGACTATTAAGAGAGAGCTTGCTCAAATAAAACACAAGGTAGACTATCTTCTAGAGAGTCTGGACAGGATGGAGAAGGATCAAAACAAGAAATCAGGTAGCATGCTCTGATCCGTGTACTTTGTATTAAAACATTCTTCTTGGACAGAGATGTGTTCTCATCTGGTTTGCACCATCTGTGCTCTGGCTTCATGAATATACATGTGTCTTTTACCTCAGAGGGAAAGACTATGAAGACAGAAGTGGGAGAAGCTTCCTCCCTGCAGCATTTCAACAAGAAGGATAGAGAGAGGGAAGAGCAAGAGACAAATGATTCTGAGGAGGAGAGATCTGTTAGAAGATGAGGTGAGTGGAGGAATTGGAGGTGCAAAATGATGTAAGTTAGGCTACAACTAACTATTATTTTGCTAAACAATTAATCTAATGATTATTAGAACGATGATTCGACTATTCGGCGTTTAATGCAACGATTAATCATTAGCTCTTAACCGATTATTCAGCTTGTGCCCGACTTAAAAGGTTGTATTAAACTTGCTTTTTTATATTTCTACAGGTCTCATTAAACAACATAGAAAGCTCCTCAGTACACAAACTAATCAAAGGTTCTTCCATAATGCTAGATGCTTTAGTCTATGAAAATGCATTTATAAATTGTGTTGCTGTGAAAGAAGAAATGGGACGAAAATGATACTGAGGCTTGTGCTCAATCAGAGACAAATACAGAAATATTGCATTAAGTCGAGTTCAGTCTACCTTTATAGAGCACATTTTATAAAAAAAACAGAAGTTGACCCAAAGTGCTTTACAGATCAAACAAATAAATAGATAATGACAGATTGATTTACAGTTAAGTAGAAAACATAAAATAAATAAATAAAAAACATTTAGATACAGCATCTATTCAAAAACTACAGAGTAAAAATATTTTGAAAGAACATTTGAAAAAGGCTAGTGATGAAGCTGACTCACATGGCAAGGGAGACTATTCCATAGATTAGGACCTATCACAGAAAAGGCACGGTCAACTTTAGATCTATAGCAGCAATGAGGAACCCTCAATAGAAGTTGATCAGAAGACCTGACCGTTCTGGTGGGGCAGTAAGGGAAAAGGTCGATTTAATTTTGATAGACAAAATTAATTGATATCAGTATGACATATTGAGACCAATTGATAAAACAGGATCAAGCGTATTTCTGTGTTCATGCGTAGGGCCAATGCCATGCTGTGTAAAGTTAAATTAATCAATGAGTTGCACAAAATCCTTCACCAAATGATGGGAAGGGCAACAAACATGAATATTAAAGTCACCCACAATGAGAATTGTATCTGCTGTATGGACGATGGTAAAGATAAAAGTCCCAAATTCATTAATAAAGTTCTTATTATTATCAAGGTGGTCTATAAATGAGAGCACAACTCACATGACTGGATATTGCAATCTTCAGAAGTTGCAGCTCAAATATCTGATATTGATCTGAAGGAAATAGTCTGCATTTAAAACTGGTTTTAAAGATTGTAGCCAAACCCCCGCCTCGTACAACTGTTTTAAGGACGGTAAACGCTCTCTTCAGGAAGACTGTTGGCTCTCATAGACCACATTGATTCTATACGCCACATCACAATTTCATAGCCGATAGAATTAGCCGAATGATTGAATCAACCGGTGACTTTTAACTTGAAAAGTGCGCCGCCTGCTTTATGTGGTAGCAGATTGACCACTAGCGCTGACTTCACAGTTGCCTTTTTGCAGCCAGTGTAAGGTCCTTGATCCTTCTTAGACTGCTTGTTTTAAACTTTGAACTTTTGGTGAGTAGTTTTTTTTATTCGAATTTTTGCCTCCATAATATCCTCATAAGCATATTTTTGGGTGCATTTTGTGAAGGATTTCTTACACCGCAGCCGTCAGACTGCTGAGGCTCTTTAAAGCAGGGCTAGGCTGCGTGGTGTGTCCTCTTTGTCTGCTTCGAGGATTTTCCATCGTATTTCACTTATCCCCATACGTGTTTGGTCGGGTCGTATCGCCTATTTTGTATCTTAGATTTTTGTTTATAAATAAATCCAAACGCGTTTTGTTGCGTGGTAAATTTGAAAATTCTAATGTTTTCCGCGTCGCTTTTTTTTATTTCGCGGTAACAAGCGCAGTAACCGAGACCGCAGCGTTGCAGTTCCATTTGGCGCGCTGCTTTACGTTTGAATTTATAGCCATCGTTGACATGTTTTAATTTATTTTATTTTTATAAAACCAAATGGTTTGTGTAAGTTTTACCATACGTCCGTGATGGGGAAAAATGGCTAAAGCCCAAGGTTGTTCGCCGATTTAAGATGAATTCCCATCCTGACCAGCTAAAAGTGCTCAAAACACCTCAAAAAATCAGCCAACCGACCAGGCTGGGTGACCAGCTGAGAGCAGCTAGCTTAGCCTGGTTTTAGCTTCACCCGGTCAAGTTGCAAGAATGACCCAAAGTCATTTTTGAATCCAGATAGTTTTGCCATGTGGCGTGAATGACATTCTCGAATCGCCATTTTACATATTTTTTTGTCCCAACAATTCCCTCAAAAAGCTTGATCACCACCAGTACCTTTGACCCTACGTCTCTCTTTAAATACAGTGCAAAGTGTTGGATCAAAACATTTAACCATGTCCAGTTGTAATGAGGTGTTTTTTTGTTGCCTCAGTGTAACTGGTGGAAGCCAAGTGACGCTCACTGAAAGGGTGCTGTTGGGAATTGTAGTTTTGGCTGAGAGTACCCTCTAGACCTGGGTGCTGTATTGACCACACACCCCAGTGACAAAAGAACAGACAGACGACTACCCTGCACTGAAGCTATGGAGTGAGTGACTGTTATTAACACACCCTTTTTTTTATGTCAAATGCCCTGTATGGTTCCTGTGCAAAAATTAACTCGAAATAGTTCTCCCCTCTTTGGGTTGATGTTTTGTTGAAATGAGGAGGGTGGTTTAATCGTCCCTCTTTGGAAATATGAAAATCTAGCTAGACCATTTAGTGCAGCAAATACATGTAAAGTTACACATAGTGCTAAACACTGTCTACATATGCCAGAATGTGAGATTGGTTTGAAATTTAACTGTGAACTTTCACACTTGGGCAAAAAACACCTGAGCTAGTAGCATCCCACAATTAAGGCTCTTCAAACAACAGCTAGTTTTAGACTTTTATTTAATATGATGCATTGGATACACTGTTACTGACACTCCTGTTTAGCTTTTCTCTCTGGAAATATACCCATGTCCTTCTTTATGTTTCTATATATTCCCTTCACTAACTTAGTTGTCCCCCCAGCACTAGTCAACTGATGTCTGGCAACGTGACTAATAAAACGGACCCACGGTCTCTGAACTCGAGGGTGTTCATCGGAAACCTAAACACTATGCTGGTCACCAAGGCGGACATTGAAGCCATTTTTAGCAAATACGGCAAGGTTGTGGGCTGCTCTGTGCATAAAGGCTACGCCTTTGTCCAGTATGCCAATGAGAGGAATGCACGGACTGCTGTGGCAGCAGAAGATGGCCGGATGATCGTTGGACAGGTGCTCGGTGAGGACATCAAAATTATCCTTTATCATCAGAATTACTGTTTTTTTTTTTATCAATACCTGTAGGAGGATTTGAGTTTGATATGTAGAATTTGGATTAAAAATAAATGTTTAACTGTCTTAAAAGTCTTGTGGGCTTAGCTTATTTAACTGCTGACAATGATGGTTCTTGTCAAGGTTACCCATAAACTTTAGACTATAGGGTTGAGATTACAATGATTTGCATAACCAATTGAGTGCCTAAACCACAATTCTGCATCTACCCTGTAGTGTATGTAGAAACACACTGATCAGTTAGTGACCGTATGGGTTTTTATTTTAATTGATCTATTAACTCCTCTGCATCAGATATAAATCTGGCTGGAGAGCCCAAACCTCACAGGCCAAAAACAACCAAGCGGTCAGCTGGAGATATGTACAGGTAAGTGGTACTTTTGTTGTTATATTCATATACAGGGTTCGCATGGTCATGGGAAACCTGGAGTATCAGATGATTTTGTAAATAAAAAAATCCAGGCCAGGAAAAGTCTAAGTCATGGCAATGTCTGTACTGACTTTTTTGTTTCTCTCTCTCATATTTTCACCTGAATATTGCATTGGATTAGAGCTCATGTATAGTATATATTTGTGTGTGTGTGTATATTAAATTTTTTTTGTACCAATCTAATGCAAACAACTTCTATATTTTATTTCCTCTACAGTGGTTCTGCTTTCGAAATGGATTATGATTTCCAGAGAGATTACTATGACCGGTAAGACCTGCAGTAGTTTTGTTCAAACACTGCCAATATGTAAGTTTGTATATATTTGTTTAAAAAAAAAAAAAAAAATCGCATCTCAAAGCTAGCCTTCCCCAACTTATCTAAACGTCTTTGGTAGCGTTTCATTGCCACTGTTGCTTTTTGGCTTTCTTGCTTGAGGAATTGGGAAATGTTATTTGTAAAGCTGCTTTGAAACGGTTTGTATAGTGAAAAGCGCTATAGAAATTATTTGAATAAAAATTTGAATGGAACTTTAGCTGATTGCTTTACCTCCTTGTCTTTTCAGAATGTATTCATACCCATCCCGTGTACCCCCACTTCCCCCTCCTCCTGTGGCACGGGCCGTGATCCCTTCCAAGCGTCCGCGAGTCAGTATAAGTGGGGGAACCAGTCGCCGCACCAAGTCCAGCTTCTCTTCTTCGTCCAAAAGCAGCCAGCGGATGTCCTCTCGAGCTTGTTTGTGCTTTTTAAATTTTTTCCCATGTTCATTGTATTGGGGGATGGATTACTATAACACCTCATTAAATGATCAACATTGTCTTTGTTCAGAAGTTATAAACCTTTGTTGTCTTGTCATTTGTTTTACATGCATTTTCCCACCCAGTGAAGGCAGATGACCTCCAGACTATTAAGAGAGAGCTTGCTCAAATAAAACACAAGGTAGACTATCTTCTAGAGAGTCTGGACAGGATGGAGAAGGATCAAAACAAGAAATCAGGTAGCATGCTCTGATCCGTGTACTTTGTATTAAAACATTCTTCTTGGACAGAGATGTGTTCTCATCTGGTTTGCACCATCTGTGCTCTGGCTTCATGAATATACATGTGTCTTTTACCTCAGAGGGAAAGACTATGAAGACAGAAGTGGGAGAAGCTTCCTCCCTGCAGCATTTCAACAAGAAGGATAGAGAGAGGGAAGAGCAAGAGACAAATGATTCTGAGGAGGAAAGAGATCTGTTGGACGATGAGGAGGTGAGTGGAGGAATTGGAGGTGCAAAATGAGGGAAGTTAAGTTTTGTGGTTTATGCTGGATTTGAGGTAATATGGCTACAACTAACTATTATTTTGATAAACGTAAATTGTATATACTAGGTGTCGAATAGGTAATTTTAAACTGACACATGGATTTTTTTTTTTTTTATTAAAAGGTGAAGAACCTCTATCATGTCTTTTCCTGTCAGACAATAGTGACTATTAAGCTTCTTTATTGGATTGTGCTGCTTTTAATACTAGTAGATAAATGTTAAGCTTATCAGACATTTTTTTAAATGTATCACCTAAAAATATCATAGTTTCTTGAGTTTTTTTGATACTTAATCTGTTCCCGCCGTGTGGATAGCCTTGTTGCTGACGTGGCGCTAAAAACAAATAAAGGAGTTTTAGATATTTGTATTGGAAAACAAGCCAAAAAAAAAAAAGAAGTATTTTGTTGCAGTGTATAATGGGCCGAAGACTACCCTCTCAACTTCGTTCATGTCAATCCATTTAAAAAACTCCCTTATTAATAAAGCTGCGTATTACCAATATTCTTCACGATGAGATATGCACATTGACATATATTATGATTCAATAAGTCGCAATCCAACACGTTATAATCTAGCTGCAGCAAGCGTGCATGCTCGAGGGATGAGTGTCCCTGCGACAGAATGTGCATCAGCTGGGTGCAGTTTCAATTTCTTCCCCCTTAGATTGGGACATTCGAGTCACTGACTGCAATTACACATTAACTATAACTGCATTTAAGATGTAACAACACGGTTTTTCCTTTAAAGCCGCTCGACACGCAAGTTTTCCTTCAGTGGAGCTCCAGCTCTAATTATTCCACAATGAGAATGTGTCTGTATTTACTTATTTTGTATTTTTTTTTTTCTATTATAATTCCCTCATACTTTGCGATCTACATCACCTGAAGCTGTTTGGAAAGTTTAGAGTGCATCTAGACTGTGAGCTGTTTTCTTTCTCTTCTCAGTCAGGTGCGAACAGCAGTGCTGCTCTCTAATTATCATTAGAGTTTAACGTGATCTCATGTTTCGTTAAATGAGATCAAATAACTATTCAACAGCACAAATGTGTTGGCCTTTTTTTTTTTTTTTTTGTCGTCGTTAACGTTTACTAATCGTTTCAACCCTAGAGGTGGTGTGTCTTTATTTTTTATTCTCTTATTTCTCATGCCATCCCATATCTGAATGATTCTCTTTCTACAGCAGAACGCAAAGATTTTTAGAAATTTATTTCAGCTCTGTAGGTACATTTATAATTCAAGTGGCCAGACATTAGTAGTTCCAAAAATCACACAAAGGAAACATAAAAGTAATCCATATGATGCCAGTGTTTAAATCCATATCTTAAGAAAGCAGTATAATAGGTCTGGGTGAGAAACAGAAAATTTTTGAATTATTCACTTTAACTTCCAAATACAGCTGCTGAGGGAGTGACAGAAATTTGTCAACTTCTAACTGTCATAGTCCATTCATCAAAATATATAAATAAATAATAATAATATTTATTTTTCTTAATTATCGGCATCGCCCGATACATTTTCACCTTTTGGCCTATTTGTTCTTGATGGTGCTGAGAATCACCTGCTTGAATGTGAAGCAACTGAGACATGTAAACAACCAGTCAAGGTTCGATTTGTTATGTGCCATCGTGTTACTAAAATAATAGACCAGTGTGCAACATTGTCTCATTTAAATAACCCAAATATCAGAGACCTTGCAGATGCATTTGAGCTCATAATGTTAAAGTGCTCTCCTGTTTCATTCTCCCTCTCGCTCCTAAACCGTTCCCTGTAACATTTAACTGTCTTGTCTAATAATAAATTGGCAAATATCAATAAAACGGATATCATATATTGTCTGCAAATATGTGCATATAACTTCAGTAGATTCAGTATCCTTTGGAACACTCATAAATCTCCCTCTGAAGCACATATACTAACAGTCTCTCCTCAACAGTTCCCTGTAACTTTTCTAATGATAACAGGCAAATATGAATAAAACTTCTGTTATATACTTTCTGCAAGTATGCAGATATCTCGTTTAAAAATATATGATTTACGAATTCTAAATTTCTGCATTTTCTTCCCGTCAAGTGCACCTCTAATATCTTCCTCCTGAAGTGCGTATTTCATCAGCCAGAATAAAAAAACTTCATTTTTTTGTCTTCATTCCATGACAATCCAAGCAGGTGATCCAGGCTGTTTAACCAATCAGGAGATTGCTGCTCGTGCTGGATCCGCACGAGCATGTGAGTTCATCTTCAAAGTAAAAGTGCTTCACGTGGGCAAATTTTTTATTCCCTATGCACTGTAATGGTCGATCACTAGTTTCGAGGGTTACATTTGGTGTGAATTTGGAGTTGGACTATCTGTTTGTCAAACAAGTGCAAGTCTTCTGAAAAATGTCTGTTTTTGCCGTTAGTGGTGGGGGGAAAAAAAACACTTCACCTTTTATGATTGTGTTTTTCTAATGAAGACATTAATTGAGGGATGGTATCTATCTAGTTTTGAAATAAAGTAATGCTAAATACTTTGTGCCAAAGGTTAAAAGCCAAGGAGGTGAAAATGAAGAAGAGGAAGGAGAGCGTGAGGAGGAAGAGGAGGGTGAACATGAGGAAGGGGAGGATGATGGTGACAGCATTAATGGCGAGGATGCATAGACCGTTTTACACGTAGTGGACACCAATAACACAAACTCCGAATTCAGCACTTTCAGCAAAGGTTGAAGCTGCTCTTTAAAAGATTTGTGTATTTATAATGTAGATGCCTGCACTCAAATAATATCTGACACTAGAGTTACATGACCCACTGTTGTCAGTTTATTTTTAATGTTAGCATGACATCTTTTCAGGCTTTTGACGTGTCCCTCAACCCTTATTAAAACAAGCACCTGTTTTTAAACTACAGAACACAACATTTTCAGATTATTTTTAATTGTTCTGATATGAATGAGAGAGGTTTTTGTATGGTTCTTTTACATAAGATGGCAGAATACATGCATTATGCATTCTCAAGAGTGAAACTGGCCTGTTCCCTGTTTGTCCTGTCTTTAATGGGAAAAGACTGTATTTTTCAGTGAATAAAGCTAAAATGTGTATTTTAAATGGGGAAACTTAAAGGGCTTCTCTGTTAGAGAGCCAGGAAGCTTCCAGGAAAAGTCTGTTTGTATTTACCTGTCTTTTTATATTACCCTGTCTCAATAGTTCTTCAGGAAAATTTCAATAAAATATTAAAGTAAATGTTTTATGTTATTAGTTTTTTCCACCCAAATGTATCAACACTTAATTTTTTGATTGTGTGATTTTCAAGTTTGGAAAGGCTGATGGTCAGTTTTGATTTATTATTTAATGGTGTTCATTCATGTTGTCACTATAGCTTGAATTCAAAGCTCTTTTTGATGTATGTGTTAATTTACCACATTAATTCACACTATAAGCTTTTAACATTTAATTTTGTCTGTGTGCAACAAATTTGGTTATTTTGCCTGTGTCTGATTCTGACCACATTGGGCAGTAATGCGAGTGCAATTTCTTTTCGCAATGTTTTCAGTTATTTCATGAAATATTCAGTACAGGCATTATAGAACTTACTCTATTTCTGAAGAAAAGTTGACTTCTGAGAATGAAAATGAGCTTGCCAGTTAATTTTCCTCATGCACATTAATGAACGGGTGTTCTGAGCATTAAATCTGTAACGGTGGAAACTTTATAATTGGTTCCACTTTATATTATGCGTCTTTACCTGTATGTATACGAACATTAAAATACATCCGATGTATTTTTTGAAACCATGTTTTTTTGCAAAATTCTCACAAGATTCACATTTGCCCTGCTGAAGTTGAAATACTGGTAGGGTTAGGCTTAGAAGTAAAGGTAACAGTGTAACTACAGATGTCATTAAATGCAGGTACTTAAAATGTAAGTACAACATAACACATATACATATAGTATTTAAATGTGCAATATGTAAAATACTTAATGCACTAGAGCTACTTTGAAATGTCTGTTATCTTGCCCATTTCCCAATAGTATTTCGACGCCTCGGGTTGCCAGATTTGTAACAAGTTAGTGGGCAAACAGCACGCTGTAGCCATGGAAGCCAGCAAAACAATAATTTATAGTTCGCAAACAATAAAACATTGCAAACGTATACATTAGCTGATCAGCTTATAGTGTAAGGTTCGTCGCTTCCCATTGTCAATTTACTCGTTACAGTTGCGTGTCCTCAACCTGGCAACCCGTATGAGTTTCGAGGGGGCGGGGGTTCAAATTTAAAAAAAAAAAATCAAATTTTGAATTTGGACTGCAGTTACCATTTTAAACGCTTGATGTCAATGTTACATATTGGTCATTTAAAAACACCGCAAATAAAGTGGGACCTATAGATCTTGTACTGTAATTCCCACATACCGTAAAGCATTAGATAACTGTAAGATTATGACAGACAACCTCTCGCTCAGTTTTGACCAGATATAGAGCTTATATAATGCTTTCTCTGTGCTTATTTTATTTTTTAAATACTTTATTATCAACAAATAGCATGTACAAGACTAATTTCCATATTACAACAAAGGATCATATCACATGCTTCACAATACAATATAAATCAGAGTAAGAGAACAAGAACAAACAGATAGAGAGGGTACATATCTATATATTATTGAATAAGCATAAGTAAATACTTTCTATATAAAAAAATTCAATAAACATATTGGCATTGTTTTAATTGCTTTGCTATTTTTAGATTTTGACATTAGGTCAATGCACATTTTGATCTTTTCTCTGTGATTATTTATGAACTCTTTTGATCTTGGTTGCAGAACATCTAGGCCAGACGAGTAAGATGTATGTAAAATCCAGATAAATTCATGATTCCCACACCTTTTGATCAATGCATTTTCCAGTTTTGTGATTTCTGTGAGATCATATTTAAAAATATATATTTTTACAGAGATTGCACTTGCAAGAAAAGACGTTTAACCTGATGAAATATTTTAGACCTCGAGCTAGAAAACTAGAAAAGATTATTCACTATAGACATCTGCATGACTTTGAAATCACAATTTCTAAAATGTCCTTAATATATCCAGGTTTCACTGTGATTGTGAACATTGTAGTTACGTGAAATGTAATGACATAATACCACTCTAGTTCAATTAAAAACAACATGTACTAAATACGGGTGATGAAAGATTCAGACATTTACAAGGGGAAATGCATAAAACCGGTGAAGCTAGTGTAGCTGTTGACATCATAAACCCAAGTCTTCACCCACAGTTGTGTATAAACTTTATCAACTTTTTCCAGTGTGAGAATAATGCCACTCCTTTGACTGGTGCTGTGAAAATACCTGTATTGCACACGCACATAGCCACGTGTGTTGATTACAACAACAACAACAACAACAACACACACACACACACACACACACACACACACACACACACACACACGTGCGACAAGGATGATCTGGTTTCCATGCATTAATGATATTCTCTTTAGAGTGCTTACCAGTGTTTGAGTCATAGGCATCTCCAATTTTACTGAAGACTTTATTTGTAGGTCAGAGTTTTCCAAGTATCAAAGGGTCCAGTTTGCCCTGATCCCGATGCTAGTGCTGCTGAAAAGGCAACCTTTTGGGCTATGAACAGTTAAACAGTCACCACATTTTTATTTATTTGTTTTAAGTTATCAAAAGCATTTTAACAATGAATTCAATATGTGTAAATAAACAAAAACCTAAACTCATAAATTGTAAATTTCACCTTTACTATAATGACAATATTTTTTCAATAAAATGTTATCAAGACTGTTTACAGTCGGCATCAAAAAATCTTGAGCAGTAAAACCATTTGAAACACCAACATCATCTCACTTCTCAATGATTTTCCTTTACAACCATCTACACCTTTCTGCACACTTCAGTATTGAAAGATGTTTCTTGCTGCTTAATATGAAGGTTGCAAAAGTATTTGCAGCTGGAAATGTAAACACAATCATCTGTACTTTAGATTTGTGTTGGAGGTGTTTTGTTTGCTGTGGGTAGTCTATTAAAGTACAAACACAATGTTGTAATTATGAAGTGTGTGTTTGACTCTGACATGACTCAATTAACTTAATTGTCTCTTAGACACTGTGCTTCGTGGAACTTGTTAATATAGGTGTCTTTATTCTTCCTGTCAATTCATCAAGTTATTACAGGGAACAAATAATGAGATTTCTACTGCCATTTCAAATAAGGCCGCTGTCTTGTCGTTCATATGTGTCATACTATTTTCACCACTAGATGGTACCATAATGGTAAGTATTAAAAGGATAATTCACCTAAAAATAAAAATTCTCCATTATTTACTCAGCCTCATGATATCTCAGATGTGTAAGACTTTATTTCTTCACCAGAACACATTTGAAGAAAAATAGAAAAATATCTTATAATATCTTATCTTATAATAGCCCTTAAAATGTCAGTGAATAGTGATTTCTCTTTGAAGCTCCAAAAATCACATACAGTCAGCATAAACGTCATCAATATGACTTCAGTGGTTAAATCGATTTCTTCTAAAGCGATATAATCAGTATTGGTGCGAAAAAATATCAATGAAGTACTTTTTAACTTTAATCAAATGCTTCCAGTAAGCTTGAAGAGAGGGTGGAGATCACCGGTCTCTCATGTGACGTATTCTGTTGCCATGATACCGACGTAATCTCATATTCTCCTCTCAATTGAGACATCCAGGATAAGTAAGCAAATGCACCGTTGTGAGTAAAGAAACCAATAAATACAGATCTAACCGAAACCGAAACAGCCTAAAAAGTTGTGGACAGAAGTTGAGCGGAAGTGAAATTAGAAAAAAAAAACTGCCAAGCAGCCTTTTGCATTTTGTACTCTTGGAGAGTGAAGTAAAAATAACATGATAAAAATGATTTCCCTGTCCATTGTGAATATTCAGTGTTGCTCTATACGAAGCACCACCCACACAGAGGTCACTGCTAAACCAAGCAACTTTCTATTGGTCAATGCGGTGGATTCAGCAATCAAAGTTCACCAACTCCATGGAAAATTCACCAGGGTAATTCATGATTGCATGGATTACATTTCGGCATGCGAATGTAAGTGTGGCCACTCCTTTATAACTCTTTCCTCCATGGAACACAAAATAAGATGTTAGACAGAATGTTACCCTCAGTCACCTTTCACTATCATTGCATCTTTTTCCATATAATGAAAGTTATTGGTGGTGATGAGACTGAGACTATTTTTTCCTAACATACGTCAATACGAGGAAAATACGTCACAGGTTTGGAACAACATGAGAGTGAGTATATGATGACACAATTTTCATTTTTGGGTGAACTTTCCAATTCTTTAAGTCTGCCTGATACACTATCATTCCAAACAAAGACCATCACCATTTCATAAAGGATTATACTGAATTAGCTGATGCTTTTGACATCACTGACACACTGAAGATGCAATGATGTCCAAACACCCTCCCTCTACTCATGACCCTCTTTTCATCACATCATCTCACAAACACACACAAATACACACTGCTTTGCTCGCCCATTAACCATAAGTTGACGACTAATTAGGCATTAAATCCACAGGCCACTAAATAAAGAGAAGAGAACATGTTGCAGATTTTTATTAATAACTCACCTCTTGCCTTTCCATTTGTAAAATAATCTTGAGCTATTTAGCAACCCCCCCACACACACATACACATACTGTGAGTGCTCACACAAAGTTTAGGCATGTAGGCTATAAATGAAAATCCTCTGTGCTGATAAACACACGTTTCTCTTTCTCTCTTTATGGGTTCCAGACAGAACTGTGAGCCAGAACTGATCACCCAAAAAAGTAGTCTGACATCTGTGAAACCCAAGGAGTTCCAGCAGCCTTGTCTCTCCATCTTGTCCTGGAGTGACCCATTGCCACATTCTAGCACCAAGATTGAGCCAAGTGCGGTAAACAAGACACCATCACCCCCCGCACGTCCGTCTGCATGCTACATCTTGTATTTTTAGCTAAGATCTGAGTTCTGTAAAGCTTTATATGGGAGAGGGACCACAAGAAATTCCTATCTGTCTGTTCCTTACCACACCTTTCCTCTTCATTTCTCCTACCACCTCATTCTTTGTTTTATAAACATTTTCTCTTTCTTTTAAAGGAATGTTTGGGGTTCGATACAAGCTTATCTCAATTAACATCATTTGTGGTATAGTGTTTTTTTTTTTTTTTTACACAATTTTTTTTTATTTGTCCCTCTTTTACTATTATTATTATTATTATTATTATTATTATTACCATGGTTACAGTCAGGTACTTACAATGGAAGTGAATAGGGCCAGTCCATAAACATTAAAATACACATAGTTTGAAAATATATAAAACATTACACATCAACATAATATAAATGTGATTAAATCACTTATATTATTTGCAACTTTGTTGCCATGCCAGCAAAACCTTATAACCCCAGTGTTGGATATAAAGTAACTCTACACAGATAAGGTTAAAATGTCATTTTATCACACTAAAATCATGTTACATGTATGTTTAGGTCAGTAATTTTGGCAGTAATTTTAAAGTGGTGTATTTTAGCATTTATGGACAGGTCCCATTCACTTCCATTGTAATTGCCATATTGGAACTGCAAGTTTTTAATAAACGAGGGGTGAGTCGAAATTATTTTTGTGGTAATCAACATTATGCCACAAACGCTATTGATTGAGCTTAAGCTGAAGCCAGAACATTCCTTTAAAGCAGTTGGTCTCGGATGGTGGGTTGTGACACAAAATGGTATGCAAGTCTGTTTATAGGGTCGCAATTAGAAACAATGCTAAATACAAATAATAAAATGCAAATCAGCATATATCGTGCATACTTAATACTTTTAAAAGGGAGAAAAAATTTCTATCTGTTGTAGTTGTTGTCGACGTCAAAACCTGTGTGTCCAGTCAAACTCTAAGGTGGAAAAGTATTTGTCGCTTAGTTGAATCTAGCAAAATTAGCCAGATTCCAACATGGACAGGTTGCATTACATGCCTTAATCAGAAAAATATGGACACAACTATGACCCTGACTACTGTATATTAAACACTAGTTACTGATTTGGTATTAGGTTGGGTTGCCACTTGAATGTAAAATCTAGATCCTGAAGCCAAACCAGTTGAGAACCACTGATTTAAAGTTTGTTCAGGTACTATGTTTGACTGCCTCACTCTGATATAATCCTCCAGTCTTTGTGCATAGAAATACAAGATGTCTCACCCTCTCTCTCGTTTTAGCAACCCACTCTTTCATTCTATCTATCTTGGTCTCTCTCTCCCTCACTCTCTCACACACATACATTAACACACCTAATCCCACCCCCTAAAGCTCTCTTGACCCTGTAACTCTGCTCTTTTACTCGTGTGTAGGGGTTTCATACTGGGGCCTCAGGACCCAGTCTTGTTCTCATCTGTTCTGGGTGGCAGGGATCACAGGTCCTTTCTAATTGAATTGCATGAATTAGTTAGTTAATTTGTAAATTTATTGGAACTGTATATCTCCCTACTTAAGTATTAAAACATGAAGTGGAACCTAGTGTTCCTTGGGTTCCTCCTGACCTTCGGACAGCTGTCATGGGGCCAGAAAGGCATGGACATCCCAGAGTACGATGGAAAGGACCGCGTTCATGACCTTAATGCCAAAAATTACAAGTCTGTGATGAAGAAATATGATGTGATGGTTGTGTACTACCATGAGAACGTAGGATCCAACAAAGTCGCCCAGAAACAGTTCCAGATTGAGGAGCTAGCCCTTGAGGTGGGTTTGACTTAGAATTGGCCAATGTGGGGGAAAGGGGAGGGGTAATTAATGGTAACACCTGGAACCAGTGTAATAGTGGGCAATTGAGAACAGTGGATGTTAAAGGCATGGCATTGAAGATCTTCTCCGAAGGACATCTGTGAGGCTTTCAGGAAAGCATAATATGCATCAGAATATTAAAACACTGAAGGTTTCAAACTTCATTAGAAGGTAGAGTCCCAGAATTCATAATAATAGAAATTATCAGAAGATGAAAGCCATCAAATTTGTTGTTGCTGTAGACTTCAGGCATGTCTTCAGTTCTGAACCAAAAGTATATATATCAATATACAGTACATGCACACCTGAGGCATGCTATCATGAAAAAATTGCAGTCTTGACACCAGCAGACACATTATTTGTGGGTTTACTCATTGTGTTGTGTAATCTTTCAATAACAACAGGACTTTTCTGCTAAAACTGGATGAGATGGTGCTGGTGTGTGTAATGTATTGCTATGTAAGGCTATAATATGTTTCAGGTTTGAGTTTAAGGACCAAGTAGTCAATTTAAGTAAATATTCTGTAAATTAATGTGCGTTTGGCAGACATGGCTTGTTCATTAGATAAGATGAGCACACTGCAAAACACGCAATGAAACAAAAACAAAAGAAGTAGGTTTGTATGTACTTTAAGAACCACATGCCTTGCTAAAATCCCAAAACTGCTTGTGACTCATTGTGAAATATCTTCCTTGTATGTGGTCTCTGCTTTGTATTAGCTTTTGTTTAGTAGAAGATGAAGTTATAGCACATTCAAATCCTTCATAGGTTGCCACAGCTATAAATAGATGCATAGATAATTTTCAAACGTCTGTGTTTAAACACTTTTATAGGTCATATTTTAAGGCAGCTGTTTGATTATATACATAACTCAGTTTACATTAGTCGCAAATTTCTTCTAGCTGTTGCTGTGATTCATTTGGTGTTGCTTATTATAGATTCAGAAAGTTTGGTCAAAAGGTGTTTCCTCATGTCTGACCAAGATAGTTAGTTTTTGGCACTCTGATCAGGGATTGGATGAGGGTAAAGAGTGAAAACATTGACTCTAATTGGTTAAATAACAGAGTGGTATCATGTCCTAGTGGTTTGCTGACTTCAAGTGTAAGACAGCACTGCTTCACTGAGTCAAATGCTACCTCACATCCACTCACACATCTATCGATTCATACAGGATCAGAGATGGTGGTGGGTCAGTGGACCTCATGTCATACACAAAATTGAAATGATTTGGTCTATTTTTACTTTTCTTATAGACTAATGAAATTTGTGTTTGTGTACTGGTCTTATCACAATAATATTGTTCAAAGGCACATATTGTTGAAACATAATGAATGTTCTTGAAACAAGTTTAAATGTGGTTGTTTTGGATTTGTATGATGTGCTGAGTTTAAATGCCATGTTCTACAATAACTACCTTCCCATTTCTATCGCATTCTGTTTTGATTTTAAAATGTCACCTGTTTATACATTCAAATTGAGCTCTAAATACTAATGATAGGTCTAAATTTGAATGTGAGCTGTTAATCTAAATGTTGAGTCTAAATATACAGTAAATGTTAAATCTAAACCTGGCCGATGTCAATCAAAGGCACATAAAGCTAAACCAATCTAAAGAAACAGGAAAGTAAATATCAACAAGAAGAACTGGCCAGCTATTTATAGCTGTGGGAACCTATGAAGGATTTGAATGTGCCAGCTCTGATAGTGGTGCTCATGTGTTTTGTTTTCTGTAGCCTAAAAATCTTAGCTCATTCAACCCCGATAGAGGACAATAATAAGTAACAACAATTATTTCTCTTTAGCCTTGATTGAGGCTTTACTTTGGATCAGAAGGAAAAGTACTCCATCAGAGCCAGGGGTATGTGGAGCCTGTAACACCAGCCATGAGAATGCTGTGGACTATGGCATCTATGTGCAGAAAAGTGCTGATGGATCTCGTAGTATATTTGCACCATGGGCATGAGTTTGGATGGGTCATTTTTCAAAGGAATTTGTTTATTCTAGTTTTATCTCAGTAGATTTTCACTTGGATTTGTTGACAGGCTGTCAAGCATATACCAAAACCAATGCTAACAAATATAACATGATAATATATGATTAAAAGAATGCATTTGAAGTGTCATTCCTGTATGTACCATGTTATACATAGCACACTGTGTAAATCATACAGTTGTCAGCTGATAGCTCTTGATGATTACAGGGATAGTTCACCCAAAAATTTTATGAATTTAAATTCTCTCATTCCCCTTCTGTCACTCACTCGACGTTGTGTAGATTGTAGGGACAAGGGGCTTCTTTCGATACCTCTGAATATGAAAAAGACCAATGCAAAATTGGCAAACATAATTTGTATGTTCCATCCCCAGACATATGAGTATTCTTCTGAGCAGAGCGATTGTGATACAGCTGAGACACTCACTACTGTTCCACTCAACTCTAAGAGCATTGCTGTTGGATCCTACGGCGCATTACCAGCGGCTTTCTCCCTTCCCTGCACGACAGTGCAGTCCACGCCCCTGGGCGCTTCGACAGCGTTTCCTAAAAGAATATATTTCCTCTAAAAGAGTTTACGCATTGGCGTTGAAAGTCTTTATAAAGATGTGTCTTTTTCAAGATACCTTTACGCCTTTGTGTAGTTCCTGGATGCGGTAGATACGTATCTCTCTGCTTCTGACAGTCATATATGCTGCATCAAGTATATGGGCTGAGATCACACTGATGCAGCCTTTATGAATGGTTCATGTTCTCATTGCGAGAGCATGACCATGGCAACGTTGCGGCCCTCAACAGAGGTTTGTCCACGAGTTCATAAACACCCTTGCACTGGCCTTCTAGACCCAGGCCGTGCCCGCCCCCTTGCGGGTTCAAACACGCTCTATGAGGAGCGTGGCATTCTGGTGGGCACCGGCCACTGGCGCCTCTCTAGCAGACATGGGCAGAGCAGCAGGCTGGGCAACACCCAATAACCTTGTGAGATCAATAGCCTCCAAAGGTTGAGTCGGCCCTGGCCTGTGTTTCTTCAGGTCCGAGCATGTAGAACTCGGTAACATGGGACAACTGACCAGGTGTACCGCTTGCGCATAGCACCTTTCCCCTCCACTGAGGCGAACACGTGCTCTTTTTCTCCCAGGTGAGTCCACTAAACTCAAGCTCCCTGGATGTCTTTCCTCCATAGCCCTTTGGCTCGCAAATTCAGTGGAGGAATTCCCGACCAGACCCACTATGGGTACTAATTACTCTGTACTGGAATAGGTGCTCCACAGGTTTTGGCCATCATAGATTAATCCCCCTGTGCATATTTTCCACAGTACAGTCCCCCTGCCGACGGACCCGCGTCTCCCTTGGGCAGTCCACTCTGCCCCCGGTCACTGTGTTTGTAGCAACTCCTCCCTCGCTAGGTAGGATCTACCACCGTGCCTCTTCCACATTGGGCCTGAAAGCTCATGTGATGTATTCGCCACATTTAACCTCCCCCCAGCCTGGGCATGATGTGATCTCCGCGGGGTCTTTTCCCCCTGAAAGAATAGGAGTTGGATAAGAACACCTTCCCCCGATGCGTGTTATAGCGTTAAATGGCCCCAGCCGCATCTAACACTCTATGAGGAGAAACATACTGTACAAATGGCTGGCGCGGCCTGCTCCCATGCTCGCCACGTCACTTGTTCCCAGCCCTCAAGGGAATCCTTGGTCGGATGCCGGGAACCTGATAAAAACAATATGACGTCTTAGTGGAGTGTTGGGGAGGGTTACGTGCAGTGTGATGCTCATGCGCCTTTGGCACACTACAGCCTGCTGCACCAGCATCAGCAGATCACGTAACACGGTCAGTGTAGGTGGCGCTATTGAATAGGGACCCCTTGTGTCATTACAATCGATACAACGTCAAGTGAGTGACAGAAGGGGAACGTCTAGGTTATAAGTGTAACCCCCTTTCCCTGATGGAGGGAACGAGACATTGTGTCCCCCTTGCCACAACACTGTACCAAGCCGCTGTAATGACCGAACTTTGTTCTCGGCTCCTCAATGCAGAACCTGACTGAACAGAGGCACATCCAGCCTTTTATACCCGTATGTCTGGGGGTGGGACATGCAAATTCTGTTTGCCAATTTGGCATTGGCCTTTTTCACATTCCGAGTTATCCGAGGATCCCGAAAGAAGCCCCTTGTGTCACTACAATCGACGCATCGTCTCGTTCCCTCCATCAGGGAATGGGGTTACACTAGTAACCTAGACATTAACTCACCCTCATGCAATCTCAGATGTGTATGATTTTCTATCTTCTGGAGCATCAGGCAGCATCAAAGTAATCCATTCAACCCCAGTAGTTTAATCCTTCAGAAGCTTAAATATCTTCAGTAGCAATATGATATGTGTAGGTCACTTAAATCAATATTTAAGTCCTCTTTTTCCAAACACTTTTGAGAGGACTGTCAATAAACCTATACAGTAACTTTAAATGAAAGGTATTTAACAGATTATATGAGGATAATTGCATCAAACTAATTAATTGGCTCTTTAGAGGCCGATGGCAATGGGTGTTGTGTATGTAACTTGGTAACACAGTTCTGCTGAATCCTCTGTAGCCCAGTGCTGATGTAATGCTACGCTTGTCATTAGCATGAGGTTGCTTGTATGCTAGCTGCTCCCAGGGCAGATGGGAGTACAGGAGGTTCTAGCATGAAATCTGCTGTGTCAGTTTAGAGTACTGTGAGCTGGGCGCAGTACTGTACCTGTCAGCGGATCCCATGCAGGAACATGAACGTCACCACCATCTTGCCAAAATAGTCCTGGATGATCTGTGCAGCAGTGCTAATTATAGAGGCATCTGCTGTCATAGCTGTTTGTGTTGTGTATGCTTTCTGCCCTTATAGAAACACTTGAATGCTCTCATATCCATGACCAGGCATGGCGAATCTAGTTTCATGTTTAGATTCCCTAACAAAAAACTAATATTGATGTTTGCCAATTAATCTTCACTGGGCCTCTTTTTCTGCAGCCTAAAAATCTTAGCTCATTCAACCCCGATAGAGGACAATAATAAGTAACAACAATTATTTCTCTTTAGCCTTGATTGAGGCTTTACTTTGGATCAGAAGGAAAAGTACTCCATCAGAGCCAGGGGTATGTGGAGCCTGTAACACCAGCCATGAGAATGCTGTGGACTATGGCATCTATGTGCAGAAAAGTGCTGATGGATCTCGTAGTATATTTGCACCATGGGCATGAGTTTGGATGGGTCATTTTTCAAAGGAATTTGTTTATTCTAGTTTTATCTCAGTAGATTTTCACTTGGATTTGTTGACAGGCTGTCAAGCATATACCAAAACCAATGCTAACAAATATAACATGATAATATATGATTAAAAGAATGCATTTGAAGTGTCATTCCTGTATGTACCATGTTATACATAGCACACTGTGTAAATCATACAGCTGTCAGCTGATAGCTCTTGATGATTACAGGGATAGTTCACCCAAAAATTTTATGAATTTAAATTCTCTCATTAACTCACCCTCATGCAATCTCAGATGTGTATGATTTTCTTTCTTCTGGAGAACACGAACATTTTTAGAAAAATATATCTGCTCTATTGTTGGTCCAATTAATTTAAGTGAAAGGTGACTAGAACTTTGAAATTCCAAAATGCACACAAAGGCAGCATCAAAGTAATCCATTCAACCCCAGTAGTTTAATCCTTCAGAAGCTTAAATATCTTCAGTAGCAATATGATATGTGTAGGTCACTTAAATCAATATTTAAGTCCTCTTTTTACAAACACTTTTGAGAGGACAGAGTAATTCTTCTGTTTTTTTAGCAATTTGCATTCTTTGTGCATATTGCCGCTTGCTGGGCCAGGAGGTGAAAAAAAAGGAAAATAATAAATAAATAATTTATGCACAACAGCCCAGTGCATGGTGATATGCGCAAAGAAAGAGAATCGGCAGAAAAGAAAAGAAAAGGAACTCTCGTAAATATGTATGGGAGAGCTGTTTAAAAATGTATTTATGGTTAAAAAAAAAAGGTCTTACATTTTTGTCTGTTTCACATCCACGCCTATCATATTTCTTCTGAAGATATGGATTAAACCACTGGAATCGTATGGATTATTTTTATGCTGCATTTATGTGCTTTTTGGAGCTTTACCATTCTGGCCACCATTCACTTGCATTGAATGAACCTACAGAGCTGAGATATTCATCTAAAATTAGTTTGTGTTCAGCAGAAGAAAGAAAGTCATACACATCTGAGATGGCATGAGGGTGAGTAAATGAAGAGAGAATTTTCATTTTTGGGTGAACAAATCCTTTAATAACAGTATGCAGGGCCTGAGAGAGAAGACATATTGAAAAGCCCTGCAACATTGTGTAAGAGGAAAGAGATTAGCTACAAACGAACATATTAAATGTACCCCCCTGGCCATGAATAAGAACCTTCAGGAAGACAACAATTGATCTTCTAATAATCCCACCCCAACTTCAAACAGCACCATTAACTGGATGTCACAATGCCATAAGCAATCCTAAACCAGACATTAAATTGAGTGTTCCTCAGGAATGATCAGAGGTAATGTGAGCAATTGTAATTCTAAATACACATTGTTGGAAGTTGATCTTCGTAAAAGATTATTTTCATTTGAATAAATTGGCCACTGAAAGGGATAGCTCATCCATAATTTATTCACTCTCATGTCATTCCAAACCCTGTGACTTTATTTTCTACGTAAACACAAAATTAGATGTAAGGCAGTATTTTAGTCTCAGACACCATTTACTTCCATTGCATCTTTTTCCATACAATGAAAGTTAATGGTGACCGAACATTATGCCTGATATCTCCTTTTGTGTTCCACAGAAGAAAAGAAGTACATACAGGTTAGTAATAAAATGAAGGTAAGTAAATGATGTCAGAATTTGTAATTGTGGGCCATTTCTTTAAAAACACTGTAATAAATAAATAAAAAAATCTATTTGTTTTTTTTTTAAAAAAAAAAAAAAAAAGAGAAAGAAAGACAGATAACCTGTAAGCAATTTTTCCTTGATCCGACTCTTACAAAAATATTTTGTTGGCGTAACCAGTCAGGTTGATTTAGTCATGTTAAATAATGTTTTGTATTTGAATAAAAACTTTTCTTTTTTTACCACTTGAAGCAAAATTTTCAGGTTATTCTATTGAAGGATAATGTGAGGTCAGATTAAGAGGCATTTGTTAGGGAGCTTAGTTGACCTTTGTTCTTTAAATGTACCAGGAAGTCTAACTCTGAAAACTGAACTGTCAATAAACCTATACAGTAACTTTAAATGAAAGGTATTTAACAGATTATATGAGGATAATTGCATCAAACTAATTAATTGGCTCTTTAGAGGCCGATGGCAATGGGTGTTGTGTATGTAACTTGGTAACACAGTTCTGCTGAATCCTCTGTAGCCCAGTGCTGATGTAATGCTACGCTTGTCATTAGCATGAGGTTGCTTGTATGCTAGCTGCTCCCAGGGCAGATGGGAGTACAGGAGGTTCTAGCATGAAATCTGCTGTGTCAGTTTAGAGTACTGTGTGCTGGGTGCAGTACTGTACCTGTCAGCGGATCCCATGCAGGAACATGAACGTCACCACCATCTTGCCAAAATAGTCCTGGATGATCTGTGCAGCAGTGCTAATTATAGAGGCATCTGCTGTCATAGCTGTTTGTGTTGTGTATGCTTTCTGCCCTTATAGAAACACTTGAATGCTCTCATATCCATGACCAGGCATGGCGAATCTAGTTTCATGTTTAGATTCCCTAACAAAAAACTAATATTGATGTTTGCCAATTAATCTTCATTGGGCCTCAGAGTGAACCATGATTTTTTAAACCATTCTCAGATTTATTTGATATCTTGTGAAACTGGTTAATTTGGCACATATGTTGAGCTGATAAATTAATTATCATTTTCATTTTCTTCTCTAAAAATGTCAATCTGATACATATTTTGGATCTGTAATGTGGGTGTGGCTACAGGTTCACATTTGCCACATGTTTTATGTTTTAGACTCCCCCAGTCTGGACATACGTACTCATTGAGGTTTCATACAAGGATTTTAAAAGAATAATGGCTGGTATCATAGATTTGACATTAATGGTGTGTTGTTTTTAAACTCTGATGCATTTTTGGGCTGCCTCCTGCAATTTTTCACACTCAAATTTAAATGCTCACCATTCACATAACACACTGTGTTCTAAATTAAACATACTTTATTAATTATTCAACCAATTATTAATAAATAATATTATATGTGTTCGTTATCTTATAAACAGAAATGTAAAAAACATTGTTGTTGTCACAATTTGTAAGCATGTAAATCTGGTTCTGTCAATCCATTTTACTTTGAAAAGTCTTAATTTTTTCCACTAGATGGCAGCAAGTACTTGAAATTTATTTTTTTCTTTATCACGTTCCATCACAATATACAGATCTGAAATGTAGGTGGCGCTCTAATACATTTTAGCCCACAAAGATTTGATCCTCCATAGACATTCAATGTAATTTTCAGTTTATGCACCATCCTCATCGTTTCATTGAATATCTCATTTGTTTAGCATGCTTTTCCTGCTGGATGGCATATTTTGTTCTGGACATCTAAAATATAACATTGGATTATTCAACCAAGCAAGCTCACAGACAGGTAAAACATTTTTTAGACAAATGCTAAAGTTAAAAGCAGATATAAAGTTTTTAGTTATTTGGGACTTACAGCAGCAATAATCGGTGCATAAAAGAGATGTATTTAATGACTTACAGAAATACAAAAATAATTAATTTTGTGATTCTTTTGAAAATCTTTCAAACTGTGGTATTAATGCAACAAAATAATCTGTACAATCACATTCCTGAGAATGAGTGCCATGTGAAAGTTTTTTATTTTCTAATGAATTTTAGTACCCTATTACCACTAGGGAGTGCTATTTTTTTTGAAGCAAATGTTTTCAGGCCTTATTTTGATATTTTGTGTAACATAAAAGCAAAAGTGATGTATTCTCTTAAAAGTTCAGATTCTAAGCTTTCAAACGGTACCACTTTTGACTGACCTAAGTGTAAGTGTAAAAACAATTCTGCGATAGAGCCCCTCCACACACTTTTTAGAAGGGAGATGTTTTGTTTAGCATTGGAAAGTAAGATAACTTATGTAAGTGGAGCTACTTCAAATTATACCTATACTAAATTATTTGGTAAATATTAAAAGTAAGGAGTGGTTGTATCTATAGGGATGTAAAGGCATATATATTTTTTTACTTTGTAGTGCTTGGTGATCTGCCCTTACCAAAAAAATCTAGAGTTCTGGCAAACTTGTCGCAAATTCGCCACTTATTATTTTCACATGAAAATGAACTTGCTATTCACCAAAAATGTTTGCTAGAAGATTGCAGCTCTTCACCGATAGTGTTGAACATGCAGCAAACTGTTGGTGACAATTAAGAGTTTACTGCAAACCTCATTTTCATGTGAAAATTAATGAGTTGCAAATTTGTGGCAACTCTAGATTTTTTAAAAGGGAATTCTTATGGATGGGAGCACCTGTCACCTCCCCAACACACTGTTATCTGAACAGGAACACCAGACACACTGGCAGTTCTCCATGCCAACCACTTTCACACGTAGTGCTGTGATTAGTGGAGAATGCTGTCTGCCAAATGGGTCAAGTTTCACACTGATTTAGAAAGTGCATGGGCAGCGCTCTTGATGACTGGCTTTTATGGTTGTAAAACTGTGGAGGAAACTAACTACAGTTCGTAGAGCATACCCTGAAATATCCATGTAGGCAGAAAACAAAAGTGCTTCTCCAACCGATTATGTTTGCACTCAACTACCAAACCTTTCAAACTGATCTCTCTCAGGTTGATTATGAAAACATAATGTGTGTGCTGACAGTAAGCAAATCATAATTGCTGCATGGTGGCCTAATAAGCTCAAAACAACAAGTCACCTTACCTTGGATTTTCCACATTAAGAGGAACTGCTCTAGAACAGCATCTCAACAGTGTACTTCCCCCAAAGTGCATTCATGCGATTCACACACAACCATATAATGAGGCTACAAGAAAACTGTCCACACAAACATAATACTCTAGCTATTTTAAAGACGCAAGAGGGAACTGAAGTTAAAACAGTATTTTGTGTTACACAGCTTGCTGCTCAAGTCCTGGAGGACCTAGACGACGAGGACATCGGAATTGGCCTACTCGATGAGAAGAAAGACCGTGCTGTTGCCAAGAAACTAGGTATGTGCATTCAAGCAGTGACTGATGTCACAAATACATGAAAATGTATTTAAAATAAAATACAAAATACCCCCAAAAAATGTATCAAAATAAAATACAGATTTTTATATCTTGAAAATACATAACATACATGTAAAGTTGGCCATTCAATTAAGTATCACTATTAGGTATTATATACACTTATGTTTACGTTATATAAAATAATAAAAGACCCAAGTATTACATTTAAAAGGTTTACACATTTATAGTCACGTTGTGCAAAGATCTGGGCAGCAGAAACATTTTCGTTTAATAGCCTGTCAGATATGACATATTAGATATCAACATACTTGTTGATTCCAAAGATCAATAAGCTTCTCATCTAAATTATGGTTCAGTCGGCTTTCGCAAGGTTATATTTTAAAATGGACCAAAACTGGAATATTTAAGTTGAGGATATTTTTATACATCATTAGTTGCATTCAAATTATTTCTGCATTGAAAAGTACCTGTTCTCACAGTCACTGAGCTCACTCTCTCTATTCCTGTGTCTTTTCTGCCGCAAAACAAAAGAAGTGATTATGAAGATGGAGTAACTTTTCCTTGTGAAAGTGCGCAATTGTTTATTTATCCAATTGAGGCTTGTTGTAGAATGCATGTCAACATGCAGCTTTCATTGAGTAAAGAAATACATCAAATAAAATTAGACTGTTATAGCTCATTCTAGTGCAAGAAAAACCTTGGTGACAGAATCAGCTTGAGGTCTTGTCCGTTCTGTAGTAAAAGAAGAAGCTCATTGGTCACGTGATGTGTTTTTTCAGTCTTTAAAGCACGAGCAGTGGTGGCTCAGCGGTTAAGGCTCTGGGTTACTGACCAGAAGGGCGGGGGCTCAAGCCCCAGCACTGCCAAGACACCACTGTGTGACCCTTGAGCAAGGCCCTTGATCCTATCTGCTCCAGGGGCGCCGAATCATGGCTGACCCTGCACTCTGACCCCAGCTTAGCTGGGATATGTGAAAAATAAATAATTTCACTGTATATATGCAGAAATGTATGTATAATGTGTGACAATTGATCAATTTATTTTATTTAGGGATTCTGGACAGTCAAGTGATTAACACCTCCCGCTGAGAGACGCTAATGTGCACTCTGTCTCCCTCTGCCTGGCTGGTGATTTATTTTAATGAAGCTAACACCTGGACATCATTTGAAAAAAATCGCTAGTCAGACACCACCTAAAAGGAATGTTTCAGGTTCAATACAAGTGAAAGGCACTCAGTAATTTTTTAAGTTTTACTCCTAAAGAAATGAATTGTCATTTTAAAACATATGTATAAAATCATGAGCACTCACATGAGGTGAGGACTCTAGACATATCATTAACCTTATAAAAGCTGTTTTATTTTACATGTGGCAGGGGCACCCTAATGGGGGCTGCCATTTTAGAATCACATGACTATTTGAAAATTACTCGCTTAATCTCAGTAACCGTCTTGTTACTTTACATTTTCATTCTTGGATAATTTTATACACTATAATAATTAAGCACTTGCAATAAGTCTGCTGTTAAAACTTGTGTATTATTTGAGATGTAACATTTTTTTTTTACAGTAATTTTAAGGTTTTAGGATTTGTTGAAATTACATCGTCATGTTGTACGTCGAAGTTGTAAAATTGGCAATAACTTTAAGTGATATAACTTTAAGTGATTTTATCAAACTAAAATCATGTTTACACGCATATCATTTGTCTTATGGCTATAATTTTGAAACAGTGAGTATTTTAACATGAATTGTCCCTCATTCACTTCCATTGTAAGTGCCTCATTAGAACCTAGATTTTTGCTTTTTTAAAAGAAAAGGAGGGACAAAATAAATTTTTGTGGCAATTAATATCATATCAAAAAAACGCTATTGATTGAGCTTAACTAGTAGTGAACCCGGTATATTCCTTTAACACCAACAACCAATTAGCTCATTTCCAGTGCTAGTGCTAATGCTATTTTCCCCTTGCCAGTGCTCTTTTATTCCTACATATTAACTGAAGGTAAATCTGAATGATGTACCAGTTTAGCTTGTTAGCCAGTGATCTAGCTAATGATAGCTAGTGAACTCACTAACAATAGTTAGACTAGCTCGCCAGCCAGCTGCTGACAAGATTTGATTTCATCACTGTTGACACAAATTGCATTGGCTGGCTAGAAGTATATAGCTACATTAATATTGTAATGGAAATTAAATAACCGTTACCAGCGATTATTATGTTTTTTGCAACAAGTAGAATCGACCTTCACATCCTCACCTTATCTTACGGCATATTTCCTTGCAGATCCTTGCAGGATCGCAGAAAATTCACTCACCCAAAGCTAGATGGAGCCTTTCTCTCTGTTTGGGAGCATGTCGGTGCTAATTGAAACGGGAAATCATCAGCCTAATAAAGAGGTTGACTGGTACAAAGAATTCTATGTATTTTTAAAATACACAAATACCAAACTTAAATGCATGACATACAAAATACACACTATACGGCTTAAGATGAATTCAAAGTTACCTTTCTCAAAATTCTGCTGTGGCAGTATAATTGTACAGTGATGGTAAAATATGTTAAAATCTTGATATTTTGTGCATATTGGGCACATTTTGTTAGACAGACTGGACACATGCTAAAATTGGCTCGGTAGATCGCCCGTGCCCCTGAAGCCATGATGCCGTAGGTGTTCATCTATGTCGCCTAATGGGTTGAAAAGCACTATGAAAAATCCTTTTTCACTATAAATCTTCACTTTCACTTTCTTCTTATTTTGTATTTGTCAATTCACATTATTGCATATCACCACCTACTGGGCAAGAAGGAGAATTTATAGTAAAAAAAAATATTTTTTTATTTATATTTAACTGTTTATGACCCACTCCTATCATATTGCTCCAGAATACATGTATTAAACTACTGGAGTCACATGGATTACTTTTATGCTGCCTTTATGTCCTTTTGGAGCTTCAAAGTTCTGGTCAACATTCACTTGCATTGAATGGACTAACAGAGCTGAAATATCCTTTGTTTGTGTTAAGCAGAAGAAAGAAAGTCATACACATCTGGGATGGCACAGGTGAACAATTCCTTTAACTTTTAAAAGGGTGGAGAAAAGTGTTCCCATATCATGTTGTTGCTGTAAAAGGCTGTGCATTCAAACAAACTCTACTGTAATTCTGTCACTTGGTAAGCTAGTCAAGTAAGGTTGATGCCATCTGCATAACTTAGTCTCATCCTCGAAAACCATGAACAAAACTATGCAAGGTAAAAGAAGATACAACCCAGACAACATTAAATGTGGATTCACTAACATGTTCAAAGGATAAGCATGGTTTGTGCTTACCACAAAGCCAGCTTAATTGGGTTAATAAATATAATGACTAATAATAGATTTACATTTTTACTTGTACATACCTTTTTGTTTAATTTAGTAATGTACAAATCCATTTTGGTTCAGAGTTGTGTCACCCCTTGATGTAATATCTGTGTTCTGTAGCAAAACCACTGAACCTCTGATGCACTGTATATTACACAATGTTTTCACTATGAAAATATAATTTTTTTTAATTCTCTGCAGCCTTTGGTTACCTTACTTGTCAAAAGTCAGTACAAGAGCGACCATGACCTCTGGTGGACATTTTCATACATACCTATAAATATTTACAGATTATTTTTTTAATCTCTGATCTCTTCAGGTCTGGATGAGGCTGACAGTATCTATATCTTCATTGAGGATGAGGTCATTGAATATGATGGAGAGCTTGCTGCGGACACACTGGTGGAGTTCCTCTATGATGTGGGTGAAAAATGAGTGCTAATTTAAACCTGGTACTTGTTCTGGATTATTTGATCTTCTTCCATCTAATAATTAATAAATATTTTTTTGGTTTGTTTTTAGTTTTTTTAATTCACTTCCTGCACTTTTTGTCATTCTTGTACATTCACACTTGGTCTGCAGTGTTAGCAATCTGTCTTAATGTCAATTCTCCTTTCTGTGTTTGGCTCTTTTCCCAGGTCATTGAGGATCCAGTTGAGATCATTGATAATGTGCGTGAGTTGAGAGGTTTCCATAATATTGAGGAGGATATCAAGCTGGTGGGCTTCTTCAAGAATGCAAAATCTGACCGTACGTATCCAGATGGCCCCCACAATCAGTCATTCTCCCATATAACTTAAAGGAGTCAAAATTGGTAAATAGTTTAAGTAATTAACTGGTGATCTTATGATTTTAGACTATGATGCTTTTGAGGATGCTGCAGAGGAGTTCCATCCACACATCAAGTTCTTTGCCACATTTAGTCCAAAGGTATAATGTCTTAATTAATGCAAATCTGTGTTTAAACAATAGGAACCTAGTTAGCCATTTTACTTGTCTCTCTATTTCTTAAAAAAAGAAAAGAAAAATCAAGGTCATAGTGATGGATTTACAATAGAAGTAAATGGGGGGGGGGGCAATTTTTTTTTAGGGTTTAAAGGCAGAAATGTCAAGCCTTTTTTTTTATTGTTAATGTTAATTCGTCTGTTCAAACATGTGTATTATTTGAGCTTTACAGTTGTTTAAATTGTCAATTTGAGGGTTTTAGGGTTTACGGTGTTACACTGTTATGTCATCATGGCAACAAAGTTGTATAATTGGATATAACTTTACACAGAAAAGGTTAGCAAGCGATTTTATCACATTAAAACCATGCTACCACTCTATACTTTTGAAACAGTGAGTATTTTTACCTTTACAGATTGACCCCACTCACTTCCCTCGTAAGTGCCTCAATGTAACACAGATTTGTGCTTTTTGTTTTTTAAGAAAAGGAGGGAAAAGTCAAAATACATTTTTGTGGTCAAATGCTGTTGATTGAGCTTAATTTATATTGAACTGGAATATTCCTTAAAGCTTTCAAGTGATCACTATAAACTGCCATTGTATGGAACAGATGGATATGGGACATTCATAAAAACATTTCTGTTTGTGTTCTGCATAAGAATATTTGTGAAAGATTGTAAAGATAAGCTATCCCTTTAAAAGGTTTTTATACTACATGCAAATGTATTTATTTTTTTACACAGGTCAGTTTATCCTGAAGTTGTAAACCCTAAAGTTGGATATAACTATTCTCCTGCTGATCAAAACCATGCACTCTAAAACCATGTCTTACCCCTATTTGTAGGTTGCTAAGAGTCTAGACTTAAAGTTGAATGAGGTGGACTTCTATGAGCCCTTCATGGATGATCCCATTGTCATCCCTGGTAAACCCTACACCGAGGAAGAACTTGTTGAATTCATTGAGGACAACGAAAGGTGTGTTAACTGATGTGAAAAAGGCTTTAAAATGATAAATAAACTGAAGACTGTATATTGATGAAAGCTTCTCCACAGGCCGACACTGAGGAAAATGCAGCCACACAACATGTATGAGATCTGGGTAAGGTGATCTACTGCAAATCACATGCTGTCAGTGAATCAACTTTTTTTCTTTTTTTTTAAGCAATTTTACAGTGCTTGCAAAGCAGTACTGTACTGATATTCCTTAAACATTCTAATTGTATTCTTTAAATCTAGTATATTCATAAGATGATCTGTTAGCAACCCATCTGTTGATAAAATATTCTACAGTATATTATGTTATTAGCAAAATGTGAAGTGTGTAATTTGTTCACCGCAAGTAGCACCAAACAGAATTACCATAATAATGAGAAGTTTCTGAAAAAATAAAAAATAAAAATAACAAGTCCCCTAATCTTCCATGGTACAGATGGGAAGCCCTAGTCATGACATTGAGCCAATGATGTTATGTCTGGCCCAGTCGGGCTACTCATAAAAACCGCACTTCCATTTAGGGTCACTATTGGTGCGGAAATTACACTCTATTCTATGAAGATGATTTAGTGCTTTGTAAAAAAAAAAAAAAAAAAAAAAAACTTTACCAGAATAAAGTTGTAGCATATAGGGGACCAACTCCCAAGGGGGGCAGCATCTTACCCTAGGGGGCTCTGTTTAACATAGATTTTTTCTCTAAATATTTATACTTTATTATCGCAATATACAACCTTATTATCATAATGCTGCATCTTTATTCTTGTAATTTTGACATTATTCTCAAAATATAATATAAAAAACCCTCAATCTTATAATGCTATGACTTTGTTGTAATAATTTTGACTTCATTCTCAAAATATTACAACTTCAAATCATAATGCTATGACTTTATTCTTTAACATTTATGCTTTTATTCTTGTGAAGTGCATGTTATGAGATTATTCTCAAAACGTTTAAAATCTATTCTTGTAATACTATGACTTTATTCTTAAAATATTACCACTTTATTCTCGAAATCTTAGATATTTTTTTTAAATGTCACTAAAACTCCTTTGTACCATTTCAATGATCTCATGATTTGTAGAAGTATGTGCTCTTTTTTTCTTACAAACCACAGAGTAAAAAAGATTTTACCCTTTGTGTATGTAACCATGATCTTATGATAGGAGGATGCTTTGGATGGCGAGCATATAATTGCTTTCGCTGAGGAGGATGACCCAGGTATGAATGGACTGGATATTGAATAAACGTATCTGTTTTTTAGCATTCATAGATCAAGGTCACTATCAGACCCCTTTTACAAGTGGTATTAAGATGCATCTCGGTTGATCCGATCACATGTGGTCCTTACCTTGTAGCATAAATGCATCTCCTGTGGCCACTTTGGATCAGATTTTGAGGGGAGAGTTTCTGTTTCATGACGACATACATAAATCACTATGTCAGTGTGGTACTGCATGTCAATAAAGCATAACAAGTTCAGAAAGAATGACAAAGAAAATACAAAAAACAGGATTCTCACAAGTGTCCCTGCATATTGATATCAGACATACTGAAGTAGATATGAAGTCCTTGTGCTTGTGTATGTATCCGCTTTTTTTGTAATTAAATTTTTTTTATTGATTCGAAAAATAAAGAGAAGCAAAATATTTATACATAGAATCAACATTTAATCCCTACAACCACCCTCTCCCTCCCAATCCCCAACTTCGCCCTGACCCCAACAAACATCCCTGTGGTCACATATGAATATATACACAAAAAAAACAAACACACACACACACACACAAAAAAAAAAAAATATATATATATATATATATATATATATATATATATATATATATATATATATATATACATATATACACATACATGTGCTGGTCATATAATTAGAATATCATCAAAAAGTTGATTTATTTCAGTAATTCCATTCAAAAAGTGAAACTTGGATATTATATTCATTCATTACACACAGACTGATATATTTCAAATGTTTATTTCATTTAATTGTGATGAATAAAACTGACAACTAATGAAAATCCCAAATTCAGTATCTCCGAAAATTAGAATATTACTTAAGACCAATACAAAAAAAGGATTTTTAGAAATGTTGGCCAACTGAAAAGTATGAACATGAAAAGTATGAGCATGTACAGCACTCAATACTTAGTTGGGGCTCCTTTTGCCTGAATTACTGCAGCAATGCGACGTGGCATGTAGTTGATCAGTCTGTGGCACTGCTCAGGTGTTATGAGAGCCCAGGTTGCTCTGATAGTGGCCTTCAGCTCTTCTGCATTGTTGGGGCTGGCGTATCGCATCTTTCTCTTCACAATACCCCATAGATTTTCTATAGGGTTAAGGTCAGGCGAGTTTGCTGGCCAATTAAGAACAGGGATACCATGGTCCTTAAACCAGGTACTGGTAGCTTTGGCACTGTGTGCAGGTGCCAAGTCCTGTTGGAAAATGAAATCTGCATCTCCATAAAATTGGTCAGCAGCAGGAAGCACGAGTGCTCTAAAACTTCCTGGTAGACGGCTGCGTTGACCTTGGACCTCAGAAAACACAGTGGACCAACACCAGCAGATGACATGGCACCCCAAACCATCACTGACTGTGGAAACTTTACACTGGACTTCAAGCAACGTGGATTCTGTGCCTCTCCTCTCTTCCTTCAGACTCTGGGACCTTGATTTCCAAAGGAAATGCAAAATGTACTTTCATCAGAGAACATAACTTTGGACCACTCAGCAGCAGTCCAGTCCTTTTTGTCTTTAGCCCAGGCAAGACGCTTCTGACGCTGTGTCTTGTTCAAGAGTGGCTTGACACAAGGAATGCGACAGCTGAAACCCATGTCTTGCATACGTCTGTGCGTGGTGGTTCTTGAAGCACTGACTCCAGCTGCAGTCCACTCTTTGTGAATCTCCCCCACATTTTTGAATGGGTTTTGTTTCACAATCCTCTCCAGGGTGCGGTTATCCCTATTGCTTGTACACTTTTTTCTACCACATCTTTTTCTTCCCTTCGCCTCTCTATTAATGTGCTTGGACACAGAGCTCTGTGAACAGCCAGCCTTTTTAGCAATGACCTTTTGTGTCTTGCCCTCCTTGTGCAAGATGTCAATGGTCGTCTTTTGGACAGCTGTCAAGTCAGCAGTCTTCCCCATGATTGTGTAGCCTACAGAACTAGACTGAGAGACCATTTAAAGGCCTTTGCAGGTGTGTTTTGAGTTAATTAGCTGATTAGAGTGTGGCACCAGGTGTCTTCAATATTGAACCTTTTCACAATATTCTAATTTTCGGAGATACTGATTTTGGGGTTTTCATTAGTTGTCAGTTATAATCATCAAAATTAAAAGGAATGAACACTTGAAATACATCAGTCTGTGTGGAATGAATGTATACATTATACAAGTTTCACTTTTTGAATGGAATTACTGAAATAAATCAACTTTTTGATGATATTCTAATTATATGACCAGCACCTGTATATATATATAAATATAATACAGTACATATAAATCTATAGTACTCTCTCCACTGCCCCACCCTGAGAGCCCTCCAAAAACTCTAAATAGTTGTTCCATTTCTCAGCAAACAAATCCAAGTTATCCCATCTTCCAAATGACACCTCCTTAAAAGCCTACATCCTCCCTATCTCTGTGCACCTCTCCCGAAATGGGGGCACTCCAGCTGACCTTCAACCCCTCAAGATAATCTGCTGGCAATCATCACAATGGTCAGAACCCAACTCTCTATGTGACTATTCCCCACATTGATGACTGCCCCATTGCCTAAAACACAGAGTCTGGGGCAAAATGAAACCTGAGTGCCCAACGTGTCACACACAAAACTCGGTACCTCAACCAGAATTCCTGGATCACAACACACCACCAAAAACATGGGCCATGTCTCCATCCTCCGATTGGCATAGCCAGCATGTGGGTGTGTCTTTAAGACCAAGCCAATACAATCTAGATGGGGGTCCAATAAAATCTTGATTTACATAAGGCGCACCCTTGCATCTCTAGATGCGGACTTGACTTTTTTATAATTCTTGCACACACTCCCTCCTCCAATACCAAGTTGAAATCTTTCTCCCATAATCTCTTGATGGAATTTAAAGCTCCGTCCCTCAGACTCTGAATTAGCAGGGAGTAATACACTGATGCCTCATGACCTCTTCCAAAAGCAGTAATCACCATTCCTAGAGTATCTGCCGCTTTAGGGTGGTGTATGTTACCCCCTAAAATAGTACAGAGCAGGTGGCGCAGCTGTAAATACCCATAAAACTAAGATCTGGGAATCCCAAAATGTTGAACCAAATTTTCAAAAGATCTCAACACTCCACTCTCATATAGGTCACAGAGTGTATTAACTTCCCTCACAATCCACTCTGACCAGCAGAAATGAGATTTATTAATACATAATTTTGTGTTCAGCCATATGCTCGAGGCAAGATTTAAATAAATGTCAGAATTAAACACTCTGGACACTTTTGTCCATACCGAGTGCAAATGTGAAATAAAGGGATGTAACTTAACTTCTCCGATTAGTTTGGTAGAAAAGATTTGCAATGGCGTAATAGGGGCAAGAACTTCCTGTTCAATACAAAACCAGGGAGGGACTCTCTCAGGTGGAAATGACCAATGAGCCAAATGTCTGAGACTGAATGCATAATAATAAAACAAAACCTTGGGTAGGCCTAGCCCAACTGACTCTGTATCCTGAGAATTTAGAAAAGGAATTAATAATTCTGTGGAGGCAAGGCATAGATCTAATGGGGTCAGAAACAAATAACAAAATATAATCTGTGTAAAGCAGAAGCTTGTGCCACACCTCCTGCCATCACCCCTGGAAAATCATCCTCCTTTCTTATCGCAGCTGCTAATGGTTCCAGGGCAAGACAGAACAATAATGGGGAAAGAGAGCAACCCTGCCGAGTGCCCCTATCCAGAGTAACATTATCTGAAATTAATCCATTTGTTTGTACTGCCGCTACCGGGTGTCTATAAAGTTTATTTGTTTATTTGTTTATTTAAAAGGATCCCCATTAGCTGACGCCGAGACGACAGCTAGTCTTCCTGGGGTCCAAACAATACATCCAAAAGCCAATAATTACAATCACAATTACTCCCAAATATATCATATATAAATACACACACAAAAAAAAAAAATAAATAAATAAATAAAAATAAAAATAATAATAATAATAATAATAATAAAGAATAACATAGCACATAATGCAACCTCACACAACCAATCCAGACGATATTATGATATTGAAAACCAATACAGTCTTAATCTTTTTTTAAAACCAGTTTTTCCCTTGATTTCACGAACCCCAACAGGAAGATTGTTCCAAAATACAATTGACCTATAAAACACAGTCCTCTTCATAGAGTCCGATTTAGGTAGGGGTAAAGAAATCAACCAAGAACCAGTCTTGCAGCCTTATTTTGCACCACTTGTAATTTTTTTAAATGACTGCTTGATGCAGAAGACCATACAACAGAACAGTAATCCAATTGACACAAAACCAATGTACAGACAACACGACTAAACAACTGTAATTTTAAAAACTGTGCACATTTACGCACTACTGCAACAGCTCTACCCATTTTAACAACAACTTTGTTGATGTGATCAGACCATGACAATGTGGAGTCGAGCCAAAGTCCCAGAAGCTTCACCTTTTTTACTTGCTGTACATTTTGACCATTTACTTGTATATTAATTTTAGGATTATCAGATAATCTATACTTAGAACCGAATATTATACTCACAGTTTTTGAAATATTTAGAACAAGTTTATTTGTTTTGATCCAATTATACAATTTGCTAATCTCGCAAGACAGAACCTGATTAATCTCTAAACATGTAGGGGCTGCATAATAAAGAGTAGAATCATCAGCAAACATAGTCAATGTAGCCTTACTGAGTATATACGGCATATCATTTGTAAAAATTGAAAATAACAAAGGTCCTAGGCAACTTCCTTGAGGAACACCACAATCCAGGGACTTGCTACTAGATAATGCACCATTAAAATAAACTCTTTGCGACCTCTCTGACAAATAGCTCTTAAACCACTTGATTGCTGAGAAAGTAAAACCATAACTAATAAGCTTAGAAATCAAAATTTCATGGTCAATCACATCGAAGGCAGCACTGAAGTCTAGTAGTAGTGTACCCACTAGCATTGAGTTATCAATTGATGTTAGCCAGCTATCCGACATTTGTGTCATTGCAGTGCAGGTGGAATGACCATACCTATAAGCATGCTGAAACATCGTAGTCAAATCATTGTTAGAAAAGTAATCTTGCACTTGCTCAAATACAATCTTTTCCAATAATTTACTTAGAATAGGCAAGATGCTAATAGGCCTACTATTTGGACCACAGAAAGTTGATTTTGTGTCTTTGGGTAAAGGAATTATCTTACCCTCCTTCCAAAGTTTTGGACACACACCACTAATCAGACATCTGTTAAAAATGTGACAGATTGGTTTAGAAATATGTCCAGCTGATAACTTCAACAGCCGACTATCCAAGTTGTCTGTACCAGCAGACCCACCAACAGTCAAAGATCTCAACAACATTTCCACCTGCACCACATTAACCTGATGAAATTCAAAACTACACCATTTATCTTTCATAATACACCTTTCAATTAGCTCATCTGAGATGGAAACAACAGTGTATTTCATTGACTCTCTAAAGTCAGAAACCTTATTAACAAAATAATCATTAAAATAATTTGCAATCTGTATTGGCTTAGTCAAATAAACTCCATTCAATTCAACAAAAGAAGTACAAGTCGATTTTTTACCCATGATTTCATTGAGTACATTCCAGATTCTCTTACTATCTGTACCGCTGTCATCAATTCTCTTCTTAAAATATTCTTTCTTTTTCTCTCTATTCACCTTGGTCACCTGATTCCTTAAAATACAATAAAATGTTCTGTCCTTAAGAGAGTCAGAAATAACTGCAACCTTTTTAGCCTCTTCCCTTTGAGCCATTAAGCTCCTTAAATCAGTATCCACCCAAGGAGCACTTTTAGCTTTAACTGTAAATTTCTTTAATGGGGCATGATTGTTAACAACTCTCATAAAACAATCCATAAATAAATTAAGGGATGCATCAACATCATCAATGTCACTTATCAAATTCCATTTAATATTCTCCAATTCATTTAGAAAACTCTCCTCATTAAATACCCTATAAGATCTTTTCATAATAATTTTAGGACAGGCTCTAGGTAACTTAGTTCTCCTGGAGACAGCAATACAGTTGTGATCACTAAAGCCAACTGTTTCAGAAATGGGTATTGAGCACATATCAGGATTATTAGTGTAAATATGATCAATACATTTTGATGTTAAAATTCCTGTATTGTTACTAGAAATTCTTGTTGGTTGATCCATTAATTGAGATAAACCACAGGTGTCTGTCATGGTTTTAAGCTTGTTCTTCAAAGGACAATTATCAGACAGCCAATCGATATTAAGATCACCCAACCAGTATAGCTCTCTGTTTTCCTCAGTCACTTTATCTAGCATATTACATAAACTATTTACATACTCTATCCTGGCACTAGGTGGCCTATAACAACAACCAATAATAATAGGTTTTAAATGAGGAAGATGTACCTGTAACCATAACACTTCAACATCATCAACCATTAAGTCCTGTCTCAGTTTAACAGGGAAATGATCCCGTATATAAATGGCCACACCTCCTCCAAACCTGTTTCTATCATTTCTATAAATTGAAAACCCCCCTATATCAACATCTGAATTGTCTATGAAGTGATCCAGATGAGTTTCAGAAATCATAAGTATGTCTATTTTGTTCAGTTGCAAAAATAAAGACAGATCTTGAATTTTGTTCCTTAGACTACATATATTAATATGTGCAAGGATTAAACCTTTAGGTAATTTATTTATTCTAGTCATATTAATTAAAAGTAAATAAGTCCTATATTATAATCTAGTTAAATATCTTGTACCCTAAGTTATTATAACTTCATCAAGTAGGCTACATACATATAAGTCCTGCACACAGACACACATGCATGTACACAAACATATATAAAATTTAGCTTTAAAGCTCATTAAGACAATAACTGACTTTGCCCATCCCTTGGGGTGATAATCAGTTTATCATACTTCAAACTCGCTTTATCACCTCTCTCTCTAGCAGCTTTCACCTTCGGCCACAACTCTTTCCTCCTCAATTGCACAGCTTCAGAGAAATCTTCATTAATGTAGATCTTAGTGCCCTTTAATTTCTTGGCAGAAGAAAGAATCAGCTCTCTATCTTTAATGCGAAGAAGTCTGACAACAATTTTCCTTGGCCTTCCCCTCTCCTGAAACTGACCAAGTCTCTGGGCCCGCTCAATGTCCATATTTATTCCATCTAAGCCCAAGTTTTTTGAAAACATATCTCGCACATTTTTCTCTGATTCACACCAATTCTCTCCTTTCTCGTCAGCAATGCCATCAATTAAAATATTTGTTCTCCTGTTCTGGTTTTCAATGTACTCAAGCTTGTTGAACATTACATCCAATTCCTGCTTGGAAGTAGTAATGTTTGTCTCAAATGCCCTTAATCTTTGACTCAATCTCAGTGCATCCCATCTTCTCCTCTTCAAACTTTGTTTGGGTAAATTCCAAGCTGGTCTTCAGCTCCTGTACATCTCTGATAACACCATCCAATCTTTTGTTAGTTCCATCCATGATCAGCTGAATGAAACATTTGAAGTTATCTTGCTGCTGCAATAACATATCTTTATATATCCCTCTCTGCTGCTCCATTAACTGGGAGAGTACACTCATTGTGACAACAGCATCTTCCTCACAAGGAGATGTTTTAGCATTTTTAGGAGGCATAATATGTCTTACCAGGATGTACCAGAAGCTGATGAAAGTTGCAAATGTTGATGGTGACAGATTTGTTTGTCAAGGTCCTAGTAGGCCCAAAAGCCCATCAACTTGGGCTACAGCCCAAGCTCAGCAGATAGTAGAAATATTTTGAGACGCAATTTAAATAAAATGCAACTTGAGTCAATAACCACTAAATTTTGGGAATACCAGAAAGGATTCAATAGATTTTTGTTAGATTCTCAGAGGCCAGGTTGAGGCTGACTCAGTGTCATGTGACATGTGAAAGTAACTTACTCCATCCAATAAACGTACTCCAAAACACGTACATTTCCAAAATCTTAAAAATATAATCCCGCTCTACCCTATCAAATGCCTTTTTGGCATCAAGTGAGATGGCAGCGACCAGAGTCTGATCATTCGCAACTGATCACATGATATTGATGAAATGACTAATGTTATCATAAGAGCTGTGGCCTGAATAAACCCTACCTGATAAATATGTATAAGGGGTGTCATAACTTTACTTAATCAATTAGGCGAATTTTTTAAATATTTTAACTTCTAGCTGGATCAGGTAAATTGGATGGTAACTCTTACACTCGCTTGGATCTTTGTCCTTTTTAAGAATCAGACTGATCCGGGCTTGCGTCATGGTTGGTGGAAGCTTTCTATACTTTAATGATTCCGTATAAATTTGTAGCAAAAGTGGAGCCAATTCTGTAGCATAAGATCTAAAAAACTCAGGACAAAATAGTATTATATCTGTATTTCAATCGTGTCAACTCTCTGAGGGCATCAGATGACATATGGTGCTTCAGCTCTGCCTCTGCACTTTTAATATTCCCTTCCAACTCCACAAGTTCTCATGTTTTGGATTTTTTTGATGAAAGAGCCATACTGTATGATCCGACCCCGAAGAACCATCTTAAGTTCCTCCTAAGCCATGCCCACAGAGGATACTGAGGACCAGTAGCTCTCCATGTAAATATTATCCAAAATCAGTCTTTGCCCCTGAATTTCTGCTAAAACAATAATGACTCTTCCTAATTTATCTTTACTCTGTTTGAGACATTTGAAATGTAGATGTTTACCTATCAACGTAATGACTCCCCTGCTCTTACTTGAGCCAGCACTAAAGAAAACATGCCCACCCCATATCTTCCCAAATTTTTTCAGCTTCCAGCAGGGAACGATGCATTTCTCGAAGAAACACTATGTCATATTTCTTTAGTTAAAGAAAAGAAATAACCTTCCCTCTTTTTATGGGGTGCCCCAACCCATTCACATTCCATGTGGAGAGAGACAATCCACTCATATTAACATTTGACATTTTGACTTATTAGAAAAAATATATTGTGTGTCAAAAACAAAATCATAAAGACCACATTCCAACATTAGTGCAACAATCAAACCCTGAACTCCCCCCCCCAGAACCAAACAAACAGAGAAAAGAAAAACGTGTGCATTAACTCCTCACAGGACAGCACCATCCGGCGTCCATCCCTCTAAACAGTCCATGTACGCCTACGAGAGCCCCAATAACAACTTCAAATTCATCCACATAACTGTCCTGAAGGTGTGTTCCTCCACAAAACAAGCTCCAGCCACTAGGTGGAACCAGCACAAAAAGTAACAAAAAAGTTGCCCAGTTTCCTTGGAAGGTCAAGTGAATGTTCAGTGAGTCAGGCCTACTCAGACGCCATGTTAGCACCACACAAAGTCTTACTCATTCCATTGACTTTATGAAGGACAATGCTTGTTGGGAACATGTAAATACTTTGCGGCCATCCTTAGCATCTGTTTTCAATCTGGCCGGGAACATCAGTCCAAAAGCGACCTTCCGTTGATGAAAGAATTTCTTGCATTCCTTGAATTGATCAAGCTGATTTTGCAAAGACTGGGAACAAGAAAATGTTGTGGTTCTTCCAAGAAAGTCTTCCTTTACTCCTTGCCTCGCATAACACAAGATCTTTATCAGATGATCTCAGAAATTTGTCCAGAATTGATTGGGGCCTGTCTCCCTCAGCGGATCGCCGAGCCAGAACCGTGTGAGCTTATGGCTTGTTATGTTGAGCAGACTCGGAAGGCGCCCATCCAGAAATTCCCCCATATTCTGACCCTCTGCTCGCTCAGGAATTCCAACAGTTCAGACATTGTTTTGCCAGTTACGATTCTCAAGGTCTTCCAACCTTTCCAAACGTGTTCCATGTCTGCCTTGTTCGCTAGTGGGTTAGGAGCTAATTCCATCTATAATAACTCCAAATAATCGATCTGTTTCTCAACATCCACCGCTCTTGCAAACAACTGAATTTTGTCTCCATGGCAGTTATCGGTCAACGTATTACTGCAAGATCCTCCAAGACAGCAACAACCTTCGTCAGCATTACCGACATGTTCGACAGTTGACGCTGAATCTCTTTCACTGCACCATCCAAACTGAGTCCCTGGTCTGAGGCCTGTTGCTTAGGGGCTTCAGTACGTTTGAGCACGTAAGTATCTTTTAATGTCTCCAGATCCCGAGGATTTTGAATTCTTTGATATATTGTCTCCATAGAACAGTTATGGAACAGGGTGTATCGAATCTCACTAGTTTATGACACCAAAAAATATTAAAATAGCAAAGTGCACAGAGCTCGCCGTTCACATGTCCGAACCTCACATGGCACCAATGTATCCGCTTTTTTTACATTTCAGATCAGATGGATATCCCTTTTAAAGCCACTCATAACCAACAAAGTTTAAACTCTTGTTTTAGCACAGCGGTTGATTGACAGGTGAGAGGTGGTGTTTCACTATTGTCTGGAACACAATCAGGACAGATTACATTTACACATTAAATGAGATGTAGTCACATGCGTTTTTGACCACATTCGTATGTGATTTTTGTGATCCAATCACAAAATGTTTAGACCCTGTTTAGTCCTGTAATTAGCGCTGACCACATGTGATCGGATCACCTGAAACTAGTGGCATAACTTGGATCTTGCAGGCCCCAGTGCAAAGAAACTGTCGGCCCCCCTCCAGGGGGCCTTGGTTGTTTTTCATCACCCCTCTGGCCCACGGTCAGTTTTATGATTTCTTTTGGTTGACCGTTGCAGCCCCTTCTCACCCCGGCCCCTAGGGCGGCTGCCCACCCTTCCCTCCCTCTAGTTACGCCCCTGGCTGAAACGCATCTTAACACCAGCTTTAAACGGGGTCTTAAGGCCAAAGTATACTTGGCACAAAAACAAAGTATACTTGGGCCTTTAGCTCAGTAGGCCTTTAAAATGCAAGTGGATGGTGATACGATTTTTGCCCGTCGGTCATCATAAACGTCATCGATACAACTCCAGCAGTTCCATTAAAGTCTTCTAAAGGGATACGATCACTTTTGTGTGAAAAAGATCAACCTTTAAGTACTTTTTAACTCTAAATCATTGCTGATTTCACAACTCTAAATCTGGGCGCACCTAGTTAGGCAGCACTAACTGGATTATGACTAAATTTACGTCACGCATACTGTGTGCAGAGTGATCAACAACGTGGACGCGTTAAGTATACTTTGGCCAATCCAACCTGTATGCATCCCAGCAGCAGCAAAGTGCCATCCCTCACCTGTCAATCAACTGCTGTGCTAAAACAGGAGTTTAAACTTTGCTGGTTGCAAGTGGCTTTAAAAGAAATTAACTGTCTGATTGGAAAATTTTAAAAGTGGACACAAACAAAAACATGAGAACTTCACAGGTCTTCTTCGGTGTGTCTGATATCTACATGCACCAACACTTATGAGAAGCGTGAACATCTGCTGCTCAGGTTAATACAACAATTCCAATAAAATAACAGACAAAACTAAATACTGCCTTTGTGCTTAGATTAAATTTCAGATACATCTGGGAGAAATAGCACCATCTTTTTATTCTTTGTTCGTTTGTTGCGGTTTATCATGTAGTACACAGACATAGTGATTTATGTATGTTGTAATGAAGCAAAGTCCCGCACTCCAAATCCAATCACAAGTAGTCACAGGAGACGCATTTGAGCAACTAGGTGTAAACAGTGATGTGTCTCACCTGACCACGTGTTTTCAGATCACCCGAGATGCATCTTAACACCAGGTGGAAACGGGGTCAATGTGTCTGACATTTTCTTCGGCTTCTTTCAGATGGCTTTGAATTCCTTGAAATTGTGAAGGAGGTGGCAGAGGATAACACGGACAATCCCGACCTGAGTATCGTCTGGATTGACCCAGATGACTTCCCCCTGGTAACCCTATGGCTTTTACCGTAATAAAGAAATGAATCATTATTTGACTTATTATTTTGCTGATAACTTAATATTTAATGGGTTGACAACCATGACCAGTGCACAAACAGTGATTAGAATATCTCTGTGACCTGCAGCTTGTCCATTACTGGGAGAAGACCTTCGACATTGACCTGTCCTCACCTCAGATTGGCGTAGTGGATGTTGATGATGTGAGTTTCTCAGGGAGACTAGTCTGTTGTTCACCACAGTAGGATTTTTTTTAATGTTGAGGATTGTCTTTTGAGAAATCACAACTGTGTCGATGTGTCTTCTGCAGGCTGAGAGTGTCTGGTTAGAAATGGATGATGATGATGACATGCCAACAGCAAAAGAGCTTGAGGATTGGCTGGAGGATGTGCTAGAGAACAAAATTGACCCTGATGATGACGATGACGACGACGACGATGACGACGACGACGATGATGATGATGACGACGATGACGACGATGATGATGACGACGACGATGATGATGATGACGACGACGATGATGATGATGACGACGACGACGACGACGACGATGACGACGACGACGACGATGATGATGACGACGATGATGATGATGACGACGACGACAATGATGACGACGACGACGACGACGACGATGACGACGACGATGATGATGACGATGACGATTAAACTCTTACCGTCTTACATGTTGCTATGTATTTTCCAAATCTGGTCTAAAGTCTATTTGCAATTGCCTCTGTCTGAATCATCATTATTATCAAAATTCCTTTCCGACAACTGTTACATGTTGTCGGAAATTACAAGTTTAAAAATGTCATTATAATTTAACTGTCATCTTGTTACAGACATTTGTGTTCACAAGGAATGTGCTGCCACCTGGCATCATTCTCACACCCATAACCCTCATATTATACTCAAAGACGACACTCTCTGAGAACTTTAGATAAAATTTTCACTTCTAAATGTTGAAAAATATTATCATTACCAATAGCAATAGATGTGTTTTGCTATGAGTTCATTTCCATCAAATTTTTTCTATGGACATACTGTAAATGGCAGCACTAATACATCTGGAAAAGGGCCTGGCTTTCAAAATATGCAATCAAAAATATGTAAGACTGTCAGAGGGAGCGCCAAGATTATTTTAAGTGTAACTCCATCTGTTAAATTTGTTTTTATCTGACTGTTTATTTGTATGTGGATGGATTGTTTGTTCCACAGTGATAGGACCTAAATGTGCTAAGCAGGCCTTTCCTTAAGGTCATTAGTCATACCTTCTTCCTTTGTTAAGATGGGATGTGACCTTATGTGACTTTAGACGGAAAAAGGATTGCCCAACCTTCCATTTGTGTCTAAAAAGTGCAGTAAATCACAAACGTTTTCTACTGAAAATAAATACAAGTATATATATTTTTTTTAATACAAAAGACAACTTGGTTTTACTCTTAAGTCTTAAAATAATAAAACTGATTGGAATTAAGTGGTGTAAATCACATTTTTATTTTAAAATGCATGACAAAAATAATTGTGAGAATTTTGGTTTTATAGTTTGATAGACCGCAGGTTTAGTGATATATTAATATATTTGAATTATGCAGTTGTCCTTTATCTTCATTAAGAGGGGGAGTAGTTGTAGGTCTACTGAAAATTATGCTACAATCATAAAACAGGCAATCCTTCTTTCAAAGGTACTTCTCATTAAAACCTTTAATCACAACAACTAGATAACTGAAGATGACTACCGCTACACTTTCCTTCTCAAAAATTGTATAGCTTAACACATACAGCAACATATATGCAATATAAAATATTGGCACCTTCTATATTTTACACCTTTTAACAAACTTTCCTAATTTCATCAAAAGATATGCATTACTTTTTGGCATTTATGATATTTGTTATCTTCACTTCAGTAAAAGCAATAGCCAAGTATGTTGAAAGATTATTAAAGGCTGTCATGTCTTACCAAGATAAGGTAAAACAATTTAAACCAATTCACATTTTTTATTTTGTTTAATTTTATTCACAATTCTTTCTAATTAAAAAGCATTTACCTATACATTAACATTTAAAGTTTTCACTCATTTTATTTCAGGTTAAAAATCACATGTTATTAATTTCATTTTGAAAGTGTATATCCCTGAAGAGACACATTATTTGTAAGTAAAACTTTGATTTCAGAACACAAACATTGATTTGAGTGGTTAAATATTCATACTACGCTTAGGAAAAATCCCTGCAGTTGTGCCATATAATTGCATCATTGTTTTTTAAAACAGTAATAACACATGAAGACATCAGTCCCTCAAGGCAGATTATTCATCTGCTTTTTCTGGTTACAGGGTTGGTGGTAGATTTCAGTATTGTTGTCTTTAGATTCAACTCAAATATGGAATATACATCGTCTGAATAGGGCACTGCATTTCTCTTTAATGTACAATGTGGTTTTATGCGAGGAGACAAATGTTCCTTTGCTAAAAGTTATTTTCTGTTGTCTCCTGTGCTCACAAAGGGAGACTATTGTTTCTGAAGATATTAATCAGAATTTTGTGTCTGTAATTTTATCTGAATTCTGCCTCATTAATGTATTTTATTGCTATGATCACCCAGATCTTCATGTTACAAAATAATTAAAAATTGGCTAATTGGCTAGTAATAAAATGAGAAGTTATAGGCTATTGGTATGTTCAGATTAAATCAAGTTTTATTCAAATTTGGTTTATTTTTATTCCAGCAAGCACAGTGCAAATATAGACAGGACAAGGGGTAATTTGTAGACTAAATGCACTCTGTAAACATATGTTTAAATAAACACAGTATGAAATAGTTAGTCTAAAAGGAACAAAGACTCATGCTAATTAGCCTAATGATTCCATTTTATAGACAAAATCAAGGCAAAATGGTTAAATTTGACCACTACACCACATACATTTTTTTTTTTTTTTTTTAAATTATTAGCCCTGGTGTCAATTTGTAAGTCACCCGGAAGGCTTATTCACTGTGGGTTCCCTCAGGAATAGGCCGCAACAGTCTGGAAGTAAAAATCCCCCCATAGATAAATTGATTTTTAACAATAACTTACAAACCTTTAAAGACCTAGTGAGATTTGAGGTTGTTCATTGATGGTATATGCTTCAGTTGCAACCAGAAAAGCCCACCAAACAAGCACGGATGTGAATGCCAGCTAACATGATGCACAGTGATTAATGCAAACGAATCAGTCTCCCTTCACCATCCAACTTATATGTTTGCATATATTGGAATTTTTCGCAACAAATGTAAAATAGCATTTCTATACTTATAATCAACAACCTAAAATCAACAGTTTTATATATATTTCCTTCATTTAATATTTGAATACCTCATTCGCAATGCTTTATGGGATTGTAGTTCGAGCCCTCATGAAAAACGGTAAGTACACAGTCTTGTACCTTTGTCTTTTTGTCCAATTTTAAAATATTTTTTTGTTTCAAAACAAAGTTTGTAATGTTGAGATACACACCGGAGCTAGATGATCTGGTTTGTGGCTTAGAACTCTTTATGAAGGACTTTATGAAAAGTCTATGGAAGAAATGAATAGGGAAACTACTTCCAGAACCCCAGGTTGAAACACTGGGCGAGCACTGTTGCACTATTTCCTATGGTAGTTTTGAATTTATGAGTAAAATCAGGTCTATGGTAAAAGCTACTTAAAGAGACTATCACGTTTTGTTTTACAACATAATTCCCCACAACACAGTCATACCTCAAATGTGAATTTTGAAGATGCTGTGCTTTTTAAATAAAAAAGTATCTTGCGTACAAGTTGCTATATAAGGACTACAATGGCACATTTATTGTTTTGCTTGTGGTAACTGTAGACGTTAATAAGGACCTTGTTATTAATATTTTCTTCAAAATTACATTTTAGCCATGGCTGTGTAATTTACGTTGTATAATAAAACGTGAAAGTCTCTTCGAGTAATTTTAACCAAAGACCTGATTGTACACAGAAATCCAACACAACCAAAAAAACAAAAAAAAAACAGGAAATTTCCCTTGTCTGACAAATGCTTTTAGGACTACAACCTGGAGCGACGTCTGGATTTGGCGCCAGCTAGTGTAGTACGTGCATACGTCATCCTGGAATGTCAGCAGACACGCCCTTCACTTCCATCTTAGCCATGTGGCTATGACTACAAGCGACTGCCCGTCTGATCCATATGTTTACGATTTTTAATTAATATTGTGCATGTTCACACTGCCAGCAGAATGTCAGAGTCCGTGTCTAGATTTCAAGCAGAGGTAGCTGCGGTTTTGGAGGTGTTACTGAAGGTAGCCGTCGTGGAGATAACGAAAGTTTTCGAAGGACGCTCACAGGAGTCCCATGGCTGCACAGTCAACAGAGAACCTCGGATAAAAGAAAATGTGCTATCTGTACCTGACATCAGGGCTCATATGGAAAGTGCATTGTCTAATTTCACTGCCAAGATGGTTTGTAGCGTCGGTGTGCAGGTGGAAGAGACATTGCTATCCCAACATCAGGGTATGTTTATTTTCTTAACCCAACCAGGGCACTAGCTGTGCATGTAGCCTGGTGTTTTTTTTTTTACGTTTGTTGAATTTAACAGGAGTAAACCGGAAACGGTGTGTTCAAAAATGTCCCTGGCAAAGTAATTGCAAAAATATATGCAACAGTAGCGTTTAGCTGATCAAGATAGAAATCCGCCTTGCAACAACGTATGTTTGCTTAGTTTTGATGCAAATTCTTCTCCTGCTTATAGCGTGTATTTGAGTAATAATTACAAAATACAGTGAAATCATATTATTACATTTATAATAGGTTTGCATAACAGAGTTTATGCATCTGTGTTTATTGTTGGTTCGAGCAGTTGTGAGCTCTATGTCTTAACTTTTACGTCTCTTTCAAACAGAAGTACTCAAGTTCAAGAGTTTACGGTGTCGTTCACACCGAACGCGTCCTTGCGCAACAAATAGAGGAGAACGCACGTGTCTCGAGACGCGTTTTAAACAGTAAAAGTTATTTTAAATATGACGCGGCATCTTAAAATTGCTGCTCTCGTGGTGAAAACACCGCAAAACGCGCTGCTATATGGTGGCTCATGGGGTGCATAACCCAACAACATAACAGAAAAACTACAGCATAACGAAATTTGGGCTGAATATAGCAAAGTTACAGCACAATGCAATTAAGTCGCCCACAGCACAATATTTAGCCGCCAAAAACTAAAATTAAGCCACATCAGAAAGGACAACACAATTAAGCCAGAACACAAATACATTAAGCCTTGTCTGATAAGTTTGTTGTTATAGCTTACGTTTGTTTTGTTGTGGCTTAATTTAGTTGTGATTTCAGCGTGGATACTTCGCTAATTTTGTTGTGTTTTGCTCCCCTTGGCCACTGTAGTGCAACGGTCAAAGACGTCCATCTGGTGCATGTTTACATTGAAAAACAATGAAAAATAAATTAAAAAAAAAAACCAGCACAGACGGGCGCAAAAATGTGTGAAGAGCCCCATCAACCCTAAATGATGTGCTGTCAGAAACCCAGAAGCACTGTATTTGACATGGACCAGCTTCCTCGAGTTTCCAGTTTGTAATGTATTGTTTCCTGTGCCTACCCCAAATGTTCCACTCCCATTCTGCATTTTCAGACGAGTGCATGTCCAGTGCGAGAGGCAGAGCTTGTCTGCTGGAATCCACAGGAGAGGAGGGGCTGTCTCCCTCAGAAAGTCTCTGCAAGGAGTCCCCAGAAGTTGTGGATCTGCAATGCATGGTTGATCTTCCGTGCACCATTTTCAAAGAAAATGTAGGTGGCGCTAATTTTCACTTTTTTATTATTACATTTTGTTAAACACAATTGCCTTCTGTGGGATACAGTTAATAAAACCAAATTAGATGCCAATGCCTCCAACAGGATATGGCAAATAATGCAGATAGGTTTTCCTTCTCATACATTTATTTACTATGTATTATTTTTATATTTTACATGGCCTCTTTGACTCCGTATTTATTTGCAACTAAACAACCTTCTCTTGCTAACCTTTACCGGGGTTTGGAATAGTTGAATGTTGAAATAGTGTACACTACAGTTCAAAAGTTTTTGAACACGAATACATTTTTCTTGCAAGAAATTGATACTTCTATTCACCAAGGATGCAAAATTGATAAATAATTACAGTAAAGACATTTATAATGTTACAAATTGCTATTTTTTAAAGTGCATTCATAAAGTATTCAGACCCCTTCATTATTTTCACAGTTTGTTATGTTGCAGCCTTATGCTAAAATACTTCTAAATAAATCTACACTCCATATTCCATAATGACAAAACTGATTTTTGGTAACTTTGCAAATTTTTAAAAAGAAAAATTAAAATCACATTGACATAAGTAGGGATGGGCAGTTTGGTCATTTTGTCTACTTGAGTACTCCGACTAATTACTCGAGGGGCGATTACATGTTCATAACAGTATATATAAAAACATGTATACAAACATCTATGGCTGCTGCATTGTGCTTTGTTGTTCCAGTGTATCATCTATTCATTATTATAGGCTATAAAATTATAGGTTATAAAATGTTACTAAATGTACAAAAGATTCAAAATATAATGCATCATATTTTGTCATTATGTGAAGATTCGCTGTCCCATTCTGAAAGAATGTGCCCAACGCAGGTCTGTCTGTTCTTCCTTCAGGTTACCATAGTAATCTTAGTAAGCACGCACCAGTTTTTTTAGTGACTGCCTGAACCGTCTATTTTCAAATAACAGGAGATGCCATAACAACGTGTTTTTAATATGCGTGTTTAGTTGAAGTTCAGTTTGAAGACGCTGCATTCTGTTCCATTTAGCTGCGCTCTGTCTAGCTGTTTGAAACACTCGCCTGCTGTATATGTGCTGCTTATGCACGCTGAGTCCACTGCCACATGCCTGGTGTGTGTGACTCCCCAAATGTTTGCTCTTTTGAGGAAAGCCGTGATGCTCTGGATTGTTGTTGCTGTGATTCATGAAGTGTTCCATTCAACTCGGATAGTCTGAATTTCCACCTTTCAACTGAGGAAAGTGCAACGGAATGTAGGGTATTACATATATAAGTTATTGATCTGGACAGGATCAGTTAAAATGCCCGCATTCTCACACTCTCATTTAGGAGGGAATTTAGGGTCTCGAATGTGAGCTATGGACTAGATTAAACTGTCATTATTGTACCTTATTAGGTAATGAAATGTATAATGGAATTAGTTCGACAACCATTAAAAATTAGATAAATGACAAATAACTAGATTATTTGTCGGTAATAGATTCTCCACCATTGAAATCGTAATACAACATCTAGTTGTATCAGCTCACAATTTCTACTGTAAGGAATTAGCTCCAATATGATTAATTCACTTATTGGAGTGATATTATTCTCATGGCTTCTTGAAAATAATATCACATATATTTAGGTGCAGCTTTGAAGCGAAATCTTTCAGAAACAGGCATGAGATTATTTATCAAAATATACCACAGTCACGTCGTCTTTGAACACAGACAAACTTTATTACTATTCTAAACATAAATCTAATCTAACACATATATACATGAGACAGGTTGGTGAAAAGTGACAGAATGTGGAATAACTGATCAGTACAGTGAAAATGAATTTTATAGAGTCTTTTGACAATAGCTTAAGAACAATTTATCCTTCTTTGAATCTACATCGATTTGCTATTGGATTACCCACATTTTTTAATTAATACACCAGCACTTTGAGCACAATATTGGAGATGTACTTGCGTGTCTTTGTGGTGTTTCCTTGCGTCCTTTGTGTGGCTTGGTTCTTGGTCAAAAGTTCGTTCCGTCGATGTTTTTAACTTCTGTATGATCTAATTTATTGTCTGTATGAATGATGATTTTAGCTTTGAAGTGAGGCCTTCTCATAAGTTTGTGAACCGTAGAGAGTGATGAGCTGTCTCGGGATGTCAAGTCAGAGTCACATGGTCAACTGGGCTGTCTTTTCCGACAGTCGATTTATGGTCCTTTGTTAGAGATTCTCAATATTTTCCAGCTCAAAAATAGTGCATATTTAATCATGAACTTTATATCTTGCAAATGGTACAAGAGACATGATATACGTTTTCATCAGCTTTCTCTATGTACCCAAACAAATGCTTACATACTAAACATGAAATTTTTTCATGGATGTTATACTTGTAGGTAACAAAACATGAAAATCCCTGGTTACAAAATAATACTGGTTAATTAGTTAGTTATACAACATTACACGAAGCATTACACACTGTAACGTATTTCAAGGTAAAGGAGGAGGCGAGAACCGGCTTGTCAGTATAAATAATATTTTAATGATAAACTTAAAAGACACAAATACACACATGATGGACATGTCCGTAAATGATCTCTCTCTCGTCGCACCACCATCTGCCATCGGCCTTTATCCCTCTCGGAGGCTTGCTTAGCCTGATACGGGACCGGGTGTGTATCGTCACGACCCAGACCTGCCCTCCGCCCTGCCACACGCACATTTTAAAGAGGTATATCAGGCTATAATCATTAATTTGTCAGTTATACAAGTTATCACAGTTCAAAGCAATTGTCTGAATTACCTACCAAGACTAGGTCTTGTATAAATCATGGATTTAAATGCATTCTGTACATTCTTGAGGGCTAAATCGGTAAAGTATTACGACTTTGTGTAAAATTCTTCTGCATGTATAATCCAACAGGTATGACACTTTATCTTTATCTAACTTGGAAACTCGTGCAGAAATCTTGTGGTTTACAGTCAGTGACAAACATTTACTTTTATTAAATAATATCCATTAATGAGTCAAAGTTCTTACATGAATGATAATAAAACGTGTTTAACAAACGTTTTGCATAGACCGGTGTTCAAAGCACGGTTAATTACACTCTTTTGATTATCGTAACAATAGCATTGCAGCGTCATATATCAGTTTGGTTGTTATGAGTTGTTTCTGACAATCAATATGCTCCTCAAAACCACAAAATAATCAATCTCAAAATTCAAAATAAGCTCCCGCTTATTAGCTCCAGCTTCTGTGTTTACTTGTTAGGTAATCGTCACTGGATTTCGAATTAAGTGAAAAGTCACATCATGCAAGATCACCATCGATAATCGTTTTCATGATCGATCATTGCATCTCTGGAGAGACTTGAAAATGGCTGTCCACCAATGGTTCCCATCTAACCTGCTTCAGAGGATCTGCAGAGTAGAATGGCAAGATATTCTCATATCCAGGTGTGCAGTGCTCGTTGCTTCATACCCAAAAAGACTTCAGGCTGCCAAAGGTGCTTCAACTGAGTACTGAGTTAAGGGTCTGATATACTATGTCAGTGTGATATTTAAGTCTTTTCTTTTTAATACATTTGCTAAATTATCAAAAATCAGGTTTTTGCTTTGTCATTTTGGGGTATGGAGTGTAGATAGATGAAAAAATAAATAACAAAGCATTTTAGCATAAGGTCTGAATACTTTGTGCTGTAATTGCTGTACCTCAGCATCTGGAAATAAAGTAGCACAATTTCTACTGTTCTGATTTTATGACACGTTTCTTGAGTGTCAAATTAGCATATACAATTAAGTATTTCCATAATAAACTGAAGTAATGACTGCTGGAAATGGGTCTGTCATCATGGGTAAAAATGTAAAATGCTTATTTCAAACTGTAATAATATTTTGCAACATTTACTATTGTTTTTGCAGTATTTTTGATTGGTTTAATGCATCTTTGGTTAACAGAATCATTCATTTCATTCAAAGACAAATATGTTGTTAATTTGGTACAAAAATGTTGTTACATCTGAAGTAATCTTTATTGCTTGCTGTCTTTTAGGGGATTGCTGTAGAGCGAGGAGATTCAGGGACAATTCTGGAAAACGGTATACTGAAACCAGTTTTTTCTTTTTTGATGCATTGCAAATCATTTATTTTATGAATCTAACCAATCATATTAAACTACATAAGCTGAAAACATAAATAGTTGTTTACCTCATAAACTCCATTTCCAACCAAAAAAATAGTTTTAGTAATTTAAAGATTATTTACAAAAAAAAGAATTTACCTCATATTAAAGCTGAAGTGTGTAATCTCTCTGCCACTAGCATTACCACACTTCCTGTCTTCCATTGGTCAGAAAACATAGTTCAGCCCAAATTTAATTTTGATTGTAAATTGTTGTGTTGAAACTTTTCGGAGAAGTCAAACATATAAATTGCTTGCTTATAGTTTTCTCTGCAAATTAAGCTATGAAAAAGTCATTGGAGAAATCTTTTAACTTTTGAATAAATTACACACTTTGTTCCCAGCTATAAACAATCAAATACCTGCATGTTAATAACAATAAAGCAAATTTCAGAATTGTTTGTGAATTATTATTATTATTATTATTATTATTATTATTATTATTGTATTAAAAAAAAAAATATATATATATTTTTTTTTTTTTTAAATACAATAATAATAATAATAATTATTATTATTATTATTATTATTGTCAAATTATGAGTTATGCTAATTTGACACTCAAGAAACGTGTCGTATAATCAGAACAGTAGAAATTGTGCTACTTTATTTCCAGATGCTGAGGTACAGCAATTACAGCACAAAGTAATATAAAATTATTTATTTATTTATTTATTTTCATTTTTGTAGATCTTCAAGGACTTGGTGCCCTTGTGGAGTCCACTTCATCTTCTGTGGTAGATCCAGAGGCTCACCCTTTCGACTCTGTTCTTGTACCCAGTGCAGAGCTTTCTACAGATGCTCTTGGCCAGTGGGACTTTGGCCTTATGGATGTGAATTCTTTAACCTCTGTTGAAAAGACTCCTCAGTCCAGTGAAAACACATCTGAGCCCACAAGTCTCAACCAGGCATCAGGTAATAGTGCTACTGAGATCAGGCAAGGAGGTTCTGATGTAAAGAAGGTACATTTCCAGCTCAGCAAAATGCCTTTCGATTGCAAACTGTTACGGCCTTGCTCTGTGCAACTTGTAAACCTTCTGATGATGTCAAGTGGCATAAAGAAAAGCACAAACGGTTCCAGCAAAAAATGCTTCTCTGTACCTAAAGATCTGCGAGCTCATCAGCGTGTCCATACTGGACGAAGACTGTGCTGCTTTACAGAGTGTGGGAACGGTGTTTGGCGTCTACAGGGTGTCCACCCGTATGACTGTAAGATTTGTGGCAAAAAGTTCAAACGCAGGAAGATTTTAAAGCGGCACGAGCGCTTTCACACAGGAGAAAAGCCGTATTCATGCAGAAAATGCAGAAAAACTTTTGCCCTACGGAAAAGCTTGCGAAGACACGAAAGGTTCCACACTGGAGAGAGACCTCACCGCTGCCCCCACTGCGGAAAAGGTTTCCGTCTCAAGAACAATCTCAAGGATCACTTGCGTTTTCACACCGGTGAAAAGCCATTCAATTGCAGCCTGTGCTCTAAGGGCTTTAGGATCTATAAGAACCTTGAGAAACACAGACTCACTCACTCTATGGAAGGTAGAGCTCCATCTGTTAAATAGATCAACAAAAATTATGTGTACTTCGACTGAATTAAAAAACACAGTATTTCTACCTCAGCTGAGAACCACTAAATAAATGTTTTGCAAAGCTGACCCACAGTGGCAAACAAGCAGTAAGCACATCAGGGTGACTATCTTCTAAGTGTCCATGTTTCACTTTGTCCTGATTTTAGGTTGTAATGATTTGTTGTTTAGCATGTTGATCAGAAACATTTGTGGGCAGTTTTCTTCTGTTGTAAATGTTTTTAAAATTGTTTGGGGGAAAAAATATTTATATGCCCCAGACTGTATCTGTATCTAAAACGTTAAAGAACAAGAAGTTTGTGTGTGCAAAATGTTTTTACTTTTTCAATAACGAAAAGTCACTGAGTATATTGGGTAAAGAGTCCTGGACATTGGAGGATGCAGTCCAGCGCAAGAAGGTTTGGCTGATCCCCAGCTTTATGTAAAATCTAAAATCATAAATATTGAACTCTAGGCTTCTTGGATGGTGGCTGGCTATCTGATAGTTGTCTAAAAAACGTATGGCCTTACTGCCTTAACATACAGCCATTGATTTCACAATTTTAACTATCTGGAAATACTTGTTTGGATGAAGACACTGGATTTAATCGGAAGCTGCAGAATTCAGTGGACTTGAAATTACTTTTAAAATGATTGGTTCCTTTTTTGTTAGTGATTTGTTGTTGACTACTTTCTTTGGTGTGATCTGTTCACTTAAAGCTCAGCATTTATAAAAGCTAAAAAAACCACTTACACTTTTGCTCCCATTTTCTACTGTGGTTTTATGTGTACATTTCTCTTAATTCTTTTAAGTAGTTTTTATAAATAGAAAGAGCTTCTTATAAATGTTTTTCTTTTTTTTCATAAATGTCAAGTGTGTGTTTTTAGTTTGATATTAAAAAGCATAATGTAGTAATGCATTTATAGCAAACAAGAACAGATATTTTCAAATTAATCTATGTACATTCTGTTTTGCCATTATTCATTTCCATTATACAAACCTAATTTTCATTTTAAATAAATGATAACCTCTGTTCTTTGCTGGTTGGGCTGTTTTTCGGTTTGAAAGGAGTAACCATAAAAATCATGTAGTTTTGTTCTTTTCAGCCTGGAAAATCTGTGTTTTAGTCAAATTAAACCTATTGCAAATATCTGTTTAATAGAAATGTATTAGCCAATATATGTGCAATATATCTGCCCTGATGTTTTCATGTTTACACTTCTAGATTTCCTTTATTTTTAGCCAATCTGTTTTGCCATTTATTACATAAAACTCATGCGACCTCACATCCACATATGTGGCTTAGTTATACTGTGATCAAGACTGGTCACAAGGAGAATCACGCCAGAGAGAATGAATGGTGTTCCAAAAAGGATGTTTATTGCATCAGAGGTTCAAAATGTGCAAATAAAAGTGTTTGAAAGCACTCAAAAACTAGGTTACATAAAAAAAATCTAAAAACTAGCCCTGTTTTTGGTAATAACAGCAGTACCTACTCCCTTCCCTAAACAATGGAGACTGGAGTATGTTTGCACTCAAGCAGTGCTGCCATAACCTTGTCCATGTGCTCAAACACTTGTCATCCATCCCTTTTCCTCTCCCCTAGTTGCAGCTGGTTTAAATACACAATTTTCCCACCTTTGCTAATTGGAGCAAACCATTATTTTAAATAAAGTAACCCTCACCTCCCCATTATTAAATACCAATTATTTTAATAAATACATAAGAATGAGTTCAAATGAGAGTTAATAACAACACCAAATGAATACAAGAAATAGGAGGGATAAAAGCATTTGTACAGTTAAACCCCAATAAATATAGCAAAATGTTAAGTAAAACAGTAAGTCCATGGAACACAGTAAAATTCCATTATGGAGACCAATTCACAAGCTCTCCATCACATACATTGGTCAGCCACAACATTAAAACCACTGACAGGTGAAGTGAATAACATTTATTACTGGTTCCAATGGCACCTGTCAAGGGGTGGGATATATTAGGCAGCAAGTGATCAGTTAGTTCTTGAATTTCATGTGTTGGAAGCAGGAAAAATTGGCAAGCGTAAGGATTTGTGTGACTTTGACAAGGGCCAAATTGTGATGGCAAGACAACTGTGCCATCTTATTCATACATTGAGTATAAACTTATTAAGTCTTATTATTATTATTATTATTATATTAAGGGGAAGCAGTACATTTCTTCTGTGTGTATCCATTTGTTTTAGCCTTTTATTGTAATCAGCACTATACAAGTAGAAACACATCTCAAATATCTCTTGTCTCCTCCAGTGATGAACTCATCAAGTCCAAAATTCAAACCTTGTCTGCTCGTGTAACTGTCAGCTTTAATAAATTATATAATTAAAATACGATACGTAAAAAAAGTAGATTGAAAATTAGTATGTTTGCCCCGTGTAAATAACAATATATAGGAACTTTATCTAAAATAAATAAGGGGTGATAAAATAAATACTAATACAACAGGCCATAAAAACAGAAATGTATTAATTTTAATATCACATATATATATATTGAATGTTGAAACGACACCGTGACGCACCCTGAAAACTGCAACGTTAGATCGATCTCTCGATCTCTCTCTCTCTCTCTCTCTCAAATGTCAAAATCATACTCTATGTCGAAATGATTGATACCTGTCACGCAAAACATGAGCTCATTGATGTCATAGAATATCAGTCTGCTTTTTTGTTCCATCTGTTACTCCTGGTCGGAGGCTTACGTAAATATTTTGTTCATACGTAGGGTTACGTCCTACCTAAGTTTAATGGTGCAACGCTCAAATATTTAGTAGTGCGTAAATTGTGACTTGGTGCCCATTTACGCCACAACTAGGCTAAGTTGTAACGTACGTATAGCTGGTGCAACCGGCCCCAGGTCTTTGAGGTAGGCTATTAGAAAGTAGAAGAGCTGGACCGGGAAGTGAAGTCGGCCCGGGATTTTACACGGTAACTGGCCCAACTGTTGTTCACAAAATTCACCAAGAAAACGTTTAGATATAAACGAGTCCTTTTATTGCTCTCTGCTATCAAAGCAACTGCAAGCTTTTTTTCTCTCTCTCTCTTCCAAATACATGTTTTCAGTGTTTATTGTGCACACCTCCCACTTTTTTTTTTTTACATGGGAAATTGGTAAAATCGCTCTCTTTCTGACGCTTTTTCAACTCCTGTCATGTGGAGGGCAATGCGGCTCTTGACGCTGGCGTTGAACGGATCGTTGTCGCCTCGATTCAACTCATGTGAAATGCACTATTCCAGACGGTGTCACCAAATCAGTTAATAAAATTGAACCAATTTGTGAAACAGATGCAAGCCTCAACAAAATTGATTTTGCACAATTATAAACTTGAAAAAAATGTGCCCAGAATAAATGTTTGTGGACCCATGATCGTCTCACCTTTTTCACCCCTCATGAATTTGCGTCCCAGTAATTTGTTGTGGCATTGCAAGAACATAAAAATATTGTTTTTTTCATTACCCATTTAGCGCTCTTGCCACCTGTGACCTCACACAGCGTAGCCTAATAGGCTATGTGACTTGTGTTTTTTTTTTTTTTTTTTTGCATACCTAGTCGGATTTCAAACATTACAAGTAAACGTGCTGCTAAGACAGACAGAAAACATGGTCAAGTTCTTGAAAATGAAAAATATTGACGATGGTTGGCTTATGCGGAGTGGTGTGCCTTAGAATTTTTTAGTCGTAAAAAGTGTGCCGTGGCATAAAAATTGTTGGGAAACACTGCTCTATCACACGCTGTTTCACGTGTTGCAGTGGAGCGATTTGTGTTCAATTTCGCTAACACGTATTGCAACACAGTTTGAACACGGTTGAGTGATGCTTGTCAGCCTCGTGTCCTCTATGGCGGGAACTCCGTGCCAAAACCAAGCGACCGCTCGAACCGACAGAACGAATGTTCGCACCGAATGTGTAACCGAACATCTTGCGCTTTGAGCATCTTACACGGCGGGTGACCCACTTGACGACCTGAAGTGATGCCATAATGCTCTGCTTATGGCAAGCCAAAATACCGGCATCTGATTGCAAACTCAAAACCGTGCACGCTAGCAGCAAGATGGGTCCTCCAGTGATTTGCCATAAAAACGTACATTCTCTATGTGCGCTTTGGAGTCACTGAAAATGCACTATCATAAAAACGGGCATCGAATACCTGCGTTTTGAGTTGGACAAAACACACGTTATGAACGTGTAATGGGTAAACAAAACAGGCAGTGCAAACCTGTAGTATAAAATTTAGTCGGAATGATACCAATAGATGCTGTGCGAGGTTCTGAAATTAAAAAAAAACAGTGAATTTTACCAGAAACCAAGAGTTGTTTTTGTTTTCTTGTTTTTGTTCCACTGTCATCCCCCCAAGTAAAGAGCACTTTCTTTTCGCCTGTTTGGACACTTCAAACACACATTTGCACTGCCTGTTTGGTTTACCTGTTTACATGTTCATAATGTGCGCTTTGTCCGGTGTTGCAAGTTTCAACACATTCAAAATATAGGATATTAAAATGAATAAATGTCTATTTTTTACAGCCTGTTGTATTAGTATTTATTTCTTTATTGTCCCTTATTAATTGTATAGTTTTTGAATATTGTTATTTACACAATCTAGATGAAATGGTGTATTATTATTATTATTATTATGTATCGTATTGAAATGGGGATATAATTTATTACAGCTGACCATGATCAAACAAGATTTGAACATCAACTGTAACAAGATCAAACGTCACGGCTTTTTAACACTTCTGTGTACAAATTTGAAGGCTGTTTATTGTATCAATACAAGTAAACGTCATATGAGACTTTGCATCACTTTACAACCTACTAGTTAAGTCTTGCCTTAAGAACAGGTGGTGCAATCAAATAAAGCACTAACTTAATAACAAACTAACTCGTTGTTACTAAGCCTTTAATGTGAACTTTATGTCCCAACTAACATGAGATCTTATGCACAGCTGGTGCAACCCAACCCTAGTGTCTTTCAGTCATCATTACATAGGTAAGGATTTTGTCTGTTCTCTAAATGATTTATTTAGATGTCTTATTGTGTATTTATATATATATATATATATATATATATATATATATATATATATAATTTTTTTTTCTCTATTAAATTTTTTGTTATTATCTGTCTTTTTGCTGTTTTTTATTGTTGTGCACTGGAAGCTCCTGTCACCAAGACAAATCCCTTTATGTATAAGTATACTTGGCAATAAAGCTGATTCTGACATCAGATTTTATTCAGGTGGTTTGAAATTCAGATGGTAGAAAAGTCACCACACCTTTGACTTAAAGTAGACCTATTATGCCACTTTTTACAATATGTAATATAAGACTGTGGTGTCCCTAGAATGTGTCTGTGAAGTTTCAGCTCAAAATACCCCACAGATCATTTATTATACCATGTTGTAAATGCCTCTTATAACTCGCTGATTTCGTGTGTCCCTTTAAATGCAAATGAGCTGATGCTTCCCAACCCCTTTCCGGAAGAGGGCTGTGTCTTTACAGCTCGTGCTTCAGATACTACGGCAACATTAAATCAGAACCAATATGACTGACAGCGTAAATACTGGAGATCAGCATATACAATCAGAGACAATGGTAACTGACAGTAAGCGTTTTTGGGTGTAAAGCGATTTGCACAAACATACACGAATTTTTTTGTTTTGGGGCACATTTCATTCAAAAACAAAACTTGTCCACTGCGTCTTCATTGGCTCTGATGCAGGGAGTACATGAAGACTCTTATGCGCACTTTTATATCTTTTTAATTCTTCTCACTGTATCTGCTCCAACTCGGAAAATAATGGCGGACTGTGTGTAGATCACTCTGGGGAGCATATAGGGTGGAGTCTGTCACCAGTCGTGCAAGAGGCCTGTCCTAACGTGACGTCACTTTAGAGCAGAAACGAAAACCTTTCATTTTGAGACACTTTTTTTGATTAACAGAAATATAAGAAAGAGGAGTGGGTGGCTTTTTAACATTGTAGGGTGGTTGTGTACACCCTACCGACTCACATTTATGTACAAACAAGATGTAAAAGTGAATTTTGCATTTAATTTAAGCACAAAATGTTAACAAATTTTGTAGCATTTAGAGTTAATATAATCATGCACCAGAAACAATGACCCTCTATCTAGCCTTGCAGTCCAAAATCTTTAACTACACTCAGGGGCCTTGAAAAAGACATATCCACCCCAATATCAATCACTATTACAAGGTGCCACTACTGACTAACCTTAGAAGTATTGATAGTGCATTAACTGTGTTTCCACATAAACTGCCCTTTATTAGTACTTGAGTAATTTTATAACACCATTTATATAAAAAAAAAAAAACCTCAGCAAAACATTTGTCCCCCAAAACAAAGGCAAAAAGATTCTACATGAGAGCACTTCTGCACAGTGATCTAAGACACTCTCAATATTACATGAGAAATAATATTTAACATACAAAATATAATAAAACAGTTTTAGGGTCACTATTTCTCTACATCTCATCTGTATCATAATCATCAAAATTATTGCATTTGAAAATGTTACAACACTCCAAATTTCTCTCAATTTAACACAAATACCAGTAACATACATGATGACAAATAATCCACTGGACCAAAAACCTGAGTAAAAAATACAAGGTTCAAAATAATATACAAAAACAATGGTCACTGCATGTCATACTCTGATAGCGAAAACAAACACAGCAGTTAAAGTGTGAGGGTTTGCAAAGTATGCCATCATACCTTTAACCAAAAACAAGCCTTGGATTACTAATTCATCTACTGTAACAAAAACAGTTTCTGTCCAATTACAACAACAATAAGTGATGTTCTTTGATTTTTCACTGTTGATTAGCTTCTTATCTTGCTTTATATTATTCATTACAAAACACCTAATCTTGACTCATAAATCCAGTCAAACTGTCATTAATGGGACACTTCACCCAAAAATGAAAATTCTGTCATCACATATCACCTTCATGTTATTCCAAACCCATATGTATGGCTTCCGTGAAATACGAAAGATGTTTAGCAGTATATCGCCACCATTAACTTTAGCAGTCGCCATTCTCTTTAAAAAAAAATTCTGTACAATGAAAGTGAATGGTGACAGAGGCTAACATTTAGCTATTATATTCTTTTGGGTTCCATGTAAGAGAGTCAATCATTTAGCTTTGGAAAAACATGACTAAGCAGTATCCCTATAACTAATAAAAGACACATCCAGACCGAGAACCAGGAGGATTTAATTATTTGACAGTGGTTGAGTTCTGGCTCTTGATTGAACACCAGGCCATGAAAATATCCCTGTTAAAAGAGTAAGCATAGTAATGGTGGCAAGCATATTAACTGTATGTCCAAAAACAACAGCAAACAGCAAATTGTTGAAACACACATGCAAACAAAAAAATCTACATAAATAAATAACCCACCTGCAGTGTGTGGCCACACACTCATTGCTGCAATATTCCTTATCCCAGTCTCGACTCTCCACAGCCAGGTTTGTGCATCCTGCACGGACGCAGAGATTAGAAGGACCAGAAGAGGAGACCAAATGAGCAACACTTACCTCCATCTCCATCTACAAAAAAAAAACAAAAAAGAGCAATAGCTGATTAATTTGGGTGTCAGATTAAATGTAGAAATTCTCAAAAATATTTGCCATGTACACTTCTTGTATTTATTCTTTTTAATCTATTCCTGCCCAGCTTTAAGTAACAGGTTCTATATCAAACTGTGACTCCAATGTGGAAACACCCGTTGATGTTAAAGTAATAGTTCACCCAAAAATAAAAATGTGGTCATGTTTTACTCAACTTCATGTTGTTCCAAACATGTATGACTTAAGTGTCTTCCGTGGAACAAAATACATGTTAGGCAGAATGTTTGCTTCAGTCACTATTCTTTCAATGCATCTTTTCTTCCATACAATCAAAGTGAATGGTAACTGAAGCTAAAATTCTGCTTATCTCCACAGAAGAAAGTAATATAATACAACTTCAGAACTTAAATCAGGCTGAGTAAATGATGATGGAGTTGACATTTTTGGATGATTTCATTTTGAAAAACAAAATACCTCTTCTGAGGCAAGTTCCTCCATCACAGCCTCATTCTCGTCAGTCACAAATTGCTCTCTAGGTTTTTCCACCTGCACCTCAACAGGGGTGGGATGCCCTGAGGCAGAGATGGTGGATGATGAGATAACAGAGTTGGCACTTGTTGCTGTAGTAACAATAATTGGTGTGGACAAGTCAGAGTGTAAAGAAGCGGGCACAATCTTTATCTGGAGAGGCGGAGGAGGCGTAGCCGTGACAGCCACGGAACTTCCTGCCCCTCCACGGGGCTTGGCCTGAAGAGGGGGCGGGGCTTGAGTTTGTACCATCTGCTGCAGACGTGGGGGGGGAGGGGTGCCATGCATCTGCAGCAGCGGTGGAGGCTGCCGTCCAGCAGACATTGCAGCACCAGCAGACGGCTGCACAGCTCGGATTCCAGCAGGGATCACTGTCACCATGGAAGTAGGGATTTGATGGAGCTGAGCACCTCCTTGCAGCATCTGTTTGGAGATGATGATTTTCGTGACAGTGGGAGCTGGGCTGGGGTTAGGGGGGGGGGGTTGGCCAATGGCCATGGGTAAAGACCCTGTGCGGGAACGGGTGGTGACTTGAGGCAGGTCGAGGATAATATTGGACGTGCAGATGTTGGTAATGGTGTTCTGATCAGGGTTGGGGGCAAGCCGTGCAGGGCGGGCAGGGGCAGCAGGAGCAGGACTGGGGGCAGATGGAGGAGTGGAAGGAGCAGTATCCTCCACCTCAGGAGAAGGCTGGATGAGAAAAAATAAAAAAGAGATAAGAGAGCAAAAAAAAAAAATAAAGCACACAAGAGGACAAGCTTGAATTAATTCACCTACTTTTGAGAGCTGGTTTGCTCTGTAGGCTGCCAAAGCTTTAAGATACTCTTTCTTAGCTGCCTCTGTTTTCCTTTTGTAAACCTGCAAAAGTTAAAACAGCCATAAAAACCTCCAGACTGTACATTTTGCAAATACGTGAATAAAGAAATGTTGCATTTCTACAATAAAATTAAGGCTGTCAATTGATTAAAAATAATCAAATAAATTACATATGCTGATTTACCAAATTAATTGCAGATAATCACAAATATCAATGTTTGCTCAAAAAAAGAAAAAAAAGACCAAAAATAGACAATTCAAACACTATTTTGGCATACTCAGCTTGAGTTTCTTGAAGGAATAAGACTTATTATAGCATTTATGTAATGGGTCAAAGGGTATGATTAAATAAGTGATTAAATTTGCTTTAATCGTTTAAAGTGTGCAGCACTCAACACTAAGGATTTTTTCCACTGGACCGGTTGGGCCAGTTCTTCAGATTTTTACTTGCCTGGCAAAATTGTCATCATTGAGACATGTAACAGGTGTTTTATGAGGATGATATAAAGTAGACTATTTCAAATATTAATTTTCACCCTGCAGCTGAACAGCTCTGATAATAATAATAGCCTAATAGCCATAGTGATCTTGCTTCTTTTAATTTCAAATGGCATTATCATATCGAATTAATGTTTAAGTTTTGAAACATTTCCTAATTAAATGTATACTTACATTTTGGATATTGAGCAGCTTGTGATTTCCAGACACATGTATAACTGGGGTTTAACAAAGTTTATTACGCCTCATTCAGCACTTCATCTCTAAAGGCGAATTAATGAGAAAATGTGTTTTTTTTTAACAGTGGGAATAAAACTAGCGCTCTGTCCCTTTACAAGAGCACATGCAGGTTAAACAGACTACACTGTATGGAAAAAGATGATGATGAGACATATGCATGGAGATACATGGATTTTCAGTGCTATAGAAAGAAACAAATTTTTTAGTTTCTAAGGTTAATTAATAAAATTTTTTTCTATGATTACTAATTTTCACCAGCATGTAACAACGGAAAATTTGCAGATTTTGCGCTCACTGAACATGGAATATGCAGAAATACTTAAATTGTTGCAAAACACGTTAAATCCCACTACGAAATTCATTAAGCGGGCCATCGGCAGTCCTTATTGTCGAGACCTGGTGTGGTTATTATAATTAAAAGGATAGTTTACACAAACATTATAACTATTTTATTTCATCACCCTTATACCGTCTCATACTTGTATGACTTTCTTTCATCTGCTGAAGGATACATGTGTGTTTCTCCATACAAGAAAATTCAGTGCGATCCAAAACTGTCACACTCTAAAAAAAGGCCAGAAAGGCATCATGAAGGTATCCATATGACTCGAGTGGTTTAATCCGTATCTTCTGAAATGATACGACCAGTTTTGGGTGAGAAACCAACCAAATGTAACTACTTTCTCCATTTAAATCTTGACATATGCAGTATCATCGGCCCATTCATGATTCAATTACCCTTCCTTGCGCTTAAAACATGCACAGAGCACTTGTCAAGTGTGAAGAAGTGTTAATGATCGTATCGCTTCAGAAGACATGGACTAAACCACTTGAGTTGTAAGAGTTACTTTTATGATGCCTTTATTTCCTTTTTGGATCTTGAAAGTTTTGGATCCGAATAAGTGATTTTTGATCTCCATTGTATGGAGAAAAACACATCATATATCCTTAAAAAAATATTTTCTTGCATTTAGCAGAACAAAAGTCATGAGTTTGAGATGGCATAAGGGTGATTAAATGATGAGGGAATATTATTGAATTTTATTGTAATGAATTATCATGTTAAATCTTTTAAAGAATTAAAATATAATTGTTATACTTAAATGTGTATCTTTATGTTCATGTCTTTGAAGAACTATAACACCTGTTTTTGCTCATCCCCAAGGCTATCCCACATGGAGGCCACAATCTTCGACACCTCTCCAAACGTGGCATTGGGGTTCTGGCCTTTAATGGCTGCCTGGGTATCTCTGAAGAACAGAGCATAGGCTGACACTGGTTTCTGTGGTTCATTGGGATCTTTTTTCTTCTTCCCTTTCTTGGCTCCAATCGCCACCCCAATGTCTGCTGTGGTCCCCGCCACAATGGCTGGCTTAGCACCCACCCTCCTCACCACAGCTGGAGGAGCGGAGGAGAGCTGGGCGGATCCCGTCAAATTAGGGAGGTGTGATATGATCGCAGGAGAGGCTGAGAAAGAGTCTACCAGCATAGTTTTCTGAAACATAAATGAGGAGAGGTTACAAGATTCATAATTAAACAAGCTCTTAACAACAGAGATGAGACTCACTTGTCTGAAGTCTTCCATGTCTTCATCTTGCAATGAACCAGCAGGGGATGGCGTGGCTGACAGAGGTTGGTCAGGTAACTTTGACACACTGGCTCCACCACAGAGGCTGAGCCCTAATTGAGCACTTAGATCTGAATGGTCTATGGTGGTGAGCTGATTGTGTCCTAAAAGACTGTGGTTCATGTCATTTATTGGAACATCAATAGTCATGGAAGTGGAACTATTGAAATGAGAGCCAACAGAATGGCCGAGATCCTACAAAAAAAAGACAGAAAGCACATTATCTGGTTTGACAATTTATTCTTTACTCAAAACACAATCACATTAACAGCATCTTAAACATCCATTCTTGCAAGTCTGAAATACATCCATTAACAATTAATATAATTGTTCACAGATTGAAAAAATTACACTTACCACACCCAAAGTTGAGCTCAACAGCGCACTTCCTCCCACTTGGTTAATCACACCCAAACTCAGGTGCTCTATGCCCTGAGATGATGGATTCATGAAAGTGGAGGCAAAAGAGGGATCGTTTCCCCCCACCACAACATTACTAGCAAGACTATTTCCAACTCCAGGTCCCCTTGAGCTCCCAGCCTGTTCGGCCAGCTCTCCAAAATGGGCCTCAACATCTTCTATGGTGAGGGCTGAATCTGGATCCAAAGAGATGGGTGGGATTTCAAACTCTTCATCACCCAGACTAGGTGTATGGAACGTTTGCTAAAGAGAGGAAAGAGTAACAAACAAAATGTTTGTTACAAACAAACATGACAAAATCAGTTTGCCACTGCATAAATATCTAAGCTTTATTGTAAGGTATTGCAAGTTCAATTCAATCTAGATGCCATTTATTTTTAAAGTACTGAACCAAAAGTAGCACTACCTCAGATGAAAGAAAATGATGACCAGGTCCACTGATGGTCAGGTATGAATCATTGCCACCTGCAAACTGATAAACAGAGGATTATAAAGTATATTGATAATCGAAAACTTTTAAAAAACATTGATTAAAAGGTACAGTAATACACTTTACATGGTAACATTAAAGGCAATATGTTTCACTTCTCAAATAAATCAATTGTACCTTGTTCACAGATTCATATGCATTGTAAGACGAGCCGTCCGTAAACTCGGAATCAACATGTTGGCCAGTCCCGTCTGAGAGATCGGAGTAAAAATTTAGATCCATGAGGATAATAGGGCTAAATATACCAGATATAGCAGGAGACCGGCAGGCCAATGGACGATAGTAAAAAAAAAAACTATATCAAGTTGCACAGGTTTTTATAGAAAAAAAAGAGGGGTAATAAATGGCGTTCGCCAAATAAAAAGAAACAATTAAAACAACTTGTTCTCGGTAAAGTCCAGCATGTATCCAGTGATTTATGCTTTCCCCAAAATTGCCAATAAAATTAATTAGCCGAATCCACAGGCAACCCAAGTATCACCTGATTTGTCTACAATTTATTTTAAAGACGTTTATTATGTGCAATAGATGTAAGGTTATTAATTCAGCTAGCTAGCAGCAGCTAACATGAACTGGCTAAATAGCGCTAGTTCACCAATGTGTTGGGAGTTAAACCCAACATGGCCAACAAAGCTAATCATAACCTTCGTAGAAGTAGAGTTCTGGTATTCGCTATTAATGATATCCAACTTCTGATTAAATAAGGCCAAAAACTGTGTATCCTTTATGCATTTTCAAAATCGAAGAAAATAGTTTGCCTTATTGCACTGGCAAAGACAGTTGCAGCCAGCTTCAAAATGGAACGATTTGATCGGTACTCTGCTACTTTAGTCTGTGCATTAACTCACAAGTCTATTTAATCGCACTCCGATCCTACTCCTTTTACACCAGAGCCTTTCTACCAAGCCTACAAGGTTAGCAACAAAACAAACATATATGGGCGATATACTAGCGATGAGACAAGTGGACGTTTTTATGGATATCTATGACGATGGAGAAGATGCTTCAGTGTGCTGAATAAACTGCTTTTGTGAGGAAACAGATCATCACAGCATGTCCGCTAATCTTCAATATGATTTACATTAAATAATCCTTTTGGAATTAACTATGTGTGAAGTTTACAACGATAATATGTAGTTTCATGAGAGGAGACACTGACACTTTTGCAACAAGTCGGTGTCAGTTTACAGCTTTCCCCATTCATTTGTATGGTATCCGCAAAAAAATTATATGGTAACCTTCTCTCTTCAAAATAATTGTATTTCTTTAAAATCCCGTACATTCTCTTAAAAAAAACTTTTTTTTCTCCTCTTCAAATTTTTTATTCTCTCTTTCTCTCTTCCAAACTTGGCCACCAGGTGCCACTATAAGTAAACATCTAATCTTATGCTTTTAATGCTTTCTCTGTTGCTATATAGTTGAATAATACATTTATTATTTATTTAAGGGTTTGCAAAACTTAATCAAGACAAAATCAGGTTACATGTGTTTGATATGGCATTTGTTGTCATTAACAACTGGAGTTATTTTTTTGTTTGAAATTGTTGGTCTTTTTAAACACTTGTATGACGTTTACTCTCTTCAAAAAAAAATTGAGGAGAGAAAAAAAAAATTTAGGAAGAGAGAAATTTTTTTAAGACTTAGGCTCAAGAAGGAACTGAGACACCATTTTTTCCCCCACTTTGCAGTTCAGGGCTTCCATAATCATGCGTTCCCTAGAGGAAGACAACTTTTGTCTCATACGAATGTTAAAGCTGGTAACATTTTAATGTTCAGCCTATTTGATTATATCCTGTTTTATTGTATTGTTTACTGTACACATCTATTATTCTGTCAGCATTACCTTGATTTGATGCGTTGGCAATATCACAAAACAATCATTAAGTACTTTGAAAATGAAAAACTTTGAAACTGTGACTTTTGCTGCAAAATGGTTGAACCAGGCATTGGACAGAGAGAGATTTAAATGGCAGAACCAAGATGTTTTGGGCTGATACCAGTCCGTATAGACGTGTCATTGTTACAGTTGTATTATCAACATTTCGTTTTTTTCTATGATACCTAAATGTTCAAGATAAAATATAGCTGCAAGCAGCGATGACGGGTCCAAGCACCATGGGTCCATTTCCACCTGGTAGTTTTCAGAAAACTGTGCAAGGTGAACACATGGATTCGGCATTTGACATTATTCTAAACAATTTTGAAGCAATCTGGGTAAATATAAGATGACTATTTTAAAGTCTGTTGTAAGAGCCACACTTCCTGCTGCCAGGTGAAGGCGCATTCATGATTAGCCTCGAGACTAAACATATATCGCAATTTTGATCTAAATCACACATTGCACTCAGAGGATATAGCCTATGGCTATTCCTGTTTCCCATTTTTTGCTATTAATGTAATGCCTCGCCATGGCAACACCATTCAATAAATCAAAAATGTTCACAATTTAGCATCTTCAATGTCTTGGCATAATGTTGTCTAAATGTGATGACAGTCTCATGAATCCCCCAGGAGGAGTATTTAAAAGTTCAGAGACTACAATATTCAAATAATCCAAAATGTCTAATTTCAGAAAAATGTTGATACTAATATTTTGAGCCACAATATTTTGGGAGGGGCTGCTGCCTGCCTGTCTTTGTTTCTGATGTGTCGATGTGTGCTGCACTGCTGCGCGGAGACACAGAGAGGGAGAGCATCAGAATTCGACACAGGCTGTGTCGCATTTGTCGGCTTCATACCTCATCGAGGTTGTCTCATTTCATTTTTTTTGTCTTTCTTTTTCTTATTTTGTATCTATTGTATATGCCTTTTATGTATGTGAACTTACATTTATACAATTGTTAATCTTTTTTTGCATTCCCAATAAAAAAAAAATAAATAAAAATGAACCGGAATGACGTATGTGGCCAACAAATGCGACCTCCGGAAGATGCATCCTTCCAAATGATACACAGCCACAGTCTCATCTCTCCACCTGATATTTAGATTTTTTATTCAATAAATATATTTGTTTGAAAGGGAAGCTGTGCACAAACAGGAATATATATTTAAACAATGTCACACAAGCAAGAGTGCGATATGGCCCTACATCAGCAATTCTGTGATTCTGCCGTAGGTAATTACATATAGCACGATTGCGAGTGTGATATTGCTTATATACAACAGTTCAATGAACAAGTACATTTGAAAAAATGAGGAAAAACCGAGTATGGTCATAAAAACTCATTTGTGCATGGAACTAATTTATTATGCGATGAATCAGAATCTGCCGTTGGTGGTTCAAAACAATATATATATATATATATTGAAAAAAGGGCACTTTCTCTTGAGGAAGAAAAAGGGCAGGTGCTCATGCCCCCTTTGATGTCAATGTGCTTTTGATGTAGGAATGGATGCCAGTTGGCGCTGTCGTGTCATTATTAAAGAGTCATTATTGTTTTAGCAGAAATTAATTTGGCAAAGTCTGATATTCGCTAATATCTACGCACCTAACACTGATGACCAGGACTTTTTTATAGATCTTGAAGGGTTGTTACAAACCGCTGGCTCCCCTCATGATATAATATTGGGAGTCTTTAATCTTTTGATGGACTCGGTCCTTGATCACAGGGAAGCAAACGTGTGTAAGCCCCCTAGAGCAACATTGACGCTTCACAGGATGTGTAAAAATCTTGGTCTTACAGATATTTGGAGACTTTTGAACCCATTTTTTTTTTAATCAGTCCCTAAGATTTATTCTAGAATAGATTTTTTCCCCTCATTTCTTCTGTCGTTGATTGCTCAATTGGAAACATCTTAGTCTCAGATCATGCCTTGGTGAGTTTAGAGATGTTGCCACATATGAAGAAAACAAAATCATATCGTTGGCTCTTTAATGTATCCTTTTTGCAAAATCTTGAGTTCCAACTAATGTTAAAGGCTGAAATCAATGTTTATATGGAGACCAACTGGTCCTCAGTATCCTCTGTGGCTTGTATAGTTTATACGGAATAATTAAAGAATAGAAATCTTCCGCCAACCATGACACAAGCCCAGATCAGTCTGATTCTTAAAATATTGTCAAAAATCTTAGCTAACTGATTAAGTTATGACATGTCTTATACATATAGATCAGGTGGGGTTTATTCGGGAGCGTAGCTCTTCTGATAACATTATTATATTATTATAAAAACATTTCGTCAGTATCATGTGGCCAGTGGCAAATGATCAGACTCCGGTCACTGCCATCTCTCTTGAGGATGAAAAGGCGTTTGATATGGTAGAATGGGATTATTTTATAAAGATTTTGGAAATGTAAAGGTTTGGGAATATGTTTATTGGATCGATTAAGTTACTTTGTAGACACCTGATAGTGGCAGTACAAATAAATTAATTTCAGATAATGTTACTCTGGATAGGGGCACTTGGCAGGGTTGCTCTCTTTCCCCATTATTGTTCTGTCTTGCCCTGGAACCATTAGCAGCCATGATAAGAAAGGAGGATTTTCCAGGGGTGATGGCGGGCGGTATGGTGCATAAGCTTTTTCTTTACGCAGATGGTATTTTATTATTTGTCTCCGACCCCTATAGATCAATGCCTTGCCTCCACAGAATTATTCATTCCTTATTATTAAAAGTTCTTTGGATACAGAGTTAATTGGTCTAAATCTGAAGCTTTGGCTCTGACAACGTAATGCCCGGTAATGCTTTTCAGCCTGGTGCCTTTCATTGGTCCAAACAGGGCATCAAGTATTTGGGTATTTTATTTCCGGCAAATTTGTGTGAAGGTAGTTAGTTAATTTTGACCCTTTAATAAAAAGGTTTTCGAGCGATGTGGGTAAGTGGGCTTCATTACATTTATCGATAATTGGTAGGGTTAATATTAAAATGAATTCTATTCCAAAATTCAACTACCTGCTACAGTCTCTCCCTATAGATGTCCCCTTCTCTTATTTCAAGCAATTTGATAGTATAGCGAAGTCCTTCATTTTGAATGGTAAACATCCCAGATTACATTTCAGTAAATTACATAGGCCGATTGACAAAGGTGGGCTAGCGCTACCCAAGATATTATTTTGTTATGCATTTGGTCTCAGACATTTGGCTCATTGGTCGCTTCCACCCGAGAGAGCCCCTCCATGGTTTTGTATTGAACAGGAAGTTCTTGCCTCTGATTCCCCGCTGCAAAGCTTTTCTATCAAACTAACCAGAGAAGTTAAGTTACACCCTGTTATATCACATTTGCACTCGGTATGAACAAAAGTGTCCAGTGTTTAATTCGGACATTTATTTAAATGTTGCCTCGAGCAAACGGCTGAACCTCAAATTATGTATTAATAAGTCCCCTTTCTGCTGGGCAGAGAGGATTGTGAGGAGGGTTACTTCTCTTGGTGACCTGTATGAGAGTGAAGTGTTGAGATCCTTTGAAAATTTGGTTCAACATTTGGGATTCCCAGATCTCAGTTCTTTAGGTATTTACAGCTGCACCACCTGCTCTGTACTATTTAAGAGTAGCATACACCCCCCCTAGTGCATACACATGGGGAGAATGGTCATTTAAAAGACTGGGGAAATGGGGCGGATATCTGGCGTTTTTGGAGGGCTCTTGGGGAGGTCAGTGGAGAAAGAGGTGTAGTTGTCAGTATGTGATTATTATTCCATCCATCCATCCATCGTCAACCGCTTATCCTGTGTACAGGGTTGCAGGGGGGGGGGGGGGCTGGAGCCTATCCCAGCTAACATTGGGCGAAAGGCAGGGTACACCCTGGACAGGTCGCCAATCCATCGCAGGGCCACACATAGACAGACAACCACTCACATCCACACCTAGGACCATTTTTGGAGACATCAATTAACCTAGCCTGCATGTCTTTGGATGGTGGGAGGAAGCCGGAGCACCCGGAAAGAACCCACGCAGACACGGGGAGAACATGCAAACTCCACACAGAAAGGCCAGGGCAACCGGGGTTTGAACCCACAACCTTCTTGCTGAGGCGACAGTGTGATTATTATTATTATTATTATAATTTTTACTATAATCATTTATGACCACTGAGATGTTGTTGGGGGCCGGGTTGGGAGGGGTAATAGCGGGGCTTAATTGTTGATTGTGTATATATGTTTTATTTTTCTGTGTTTAATATGTGAATCAAAAAAATTGTTAATCAGAAAAAAAGCATGCATAATTTTGAAAGTTGTCCGGCTTGATGAGAACAATATATGTAGCAAGTTTGGTGATCTGGTGATCGAAGAAACTTACCCCACCAATTTTGTCAAAAGGTTGTGCACTAGAGCTTCCCAGCCATGCTCATGAGTTAATTTTTCCCAGACCTAATGGCCGACAACGCTGATGTGTGTGCAAAATATCATGAAAATTCAAGCATGCCAATTACCTCAAAAACATATGAATATACATAAAAAGGAATATTGACATTTAATGCATTGACATGGCAACACTGTGTAAGATATCAAGAATCCCTTATCCCTGTCTTGACATTATTCTAAAATACATTTGAAGCAATTCAGGTAAAATAAGGATATTTCAAAGTCTGTTCAAAATCCTTCTGCCACTCTACACACCTATGTATGAACTTTTGTCAAGCCCTGATGGCTGACAACTCTGAAACATGTGCGATATTTCAAGACTTTTTGAGCTTAAGCACCACAAAGGCCCCCGAAACCTTCGTTCCTAAAAAAAACAAACAAACATTGTCTTAAATAGTGATCCGTTTCTCAACCACACCTATAACACACTGGAGTTGTATGGATTACTTTTCTGCTGCCTTTATGTACTTTTTGGACCTTTAATGATTTGGCCACCGTTCACTTGCATTGCAAAGACCTACAGAACATAGATATTCTTCTAAAGATCTTAGTTTGCATTCTGCAGAAGTCAGTCAGTCACGCACACCTGGGATGACATGAGGGTGAGTAAACGATTAAATTAGTTTCATTTTTGGGAGAACTATTCATTTAACACAATTTTTCAAGTTTAGAATCATTCTCTACATCTATGGATATCAGCAAGAACGTTTGAACATGTATCAAAGCCCCAAAATCTGCTCTCTTCAGCCAATTTCTCCACCACGATAAAGGTTCATGGGGATGCCTCTAGTTAATGTACTCAAATGTGCTTTTGAAAATATATATTCAAATAAACAGTCATGCATGATAAAATGAATTAAACACATTGGTTTCCACTGTAGACTGCTATTCATATTTATATCACAGAAACAGTTGGAGCCAGTTCATGAAATGGGAATAAACTCATAATATTTTGCATCATTGCAGGCATAGGAACAACTCTACTTTGTACAATACAGCCATCATCTGTCTAACATAGTTTCAATAACTAACCCTAATTCCCAGTCCCCCCCCCCGTACACACAAATGATTTACATCCAACAAAATAACTCCATGTTCTACACCAGACCGAGGCACCACGATGGCTCAGCTTAGTGCTTGACTATGGACCTCCAGCATACTGTCATACAGTTCAGCCTGAATGTGTGGAACAGAACAGCTCCCCTCAAAGTCATAGAAGATGTAAGGGGCTTAATGTGGGTATGTGACACGTGAAGGACATAAATCTGAATTAGCTGGAATTGTGGTTTTGCACAATATGCTCAATGAGGTATAAAAAAAAACAAAAAAACAAAACAAAAAACAACACATGCCACCAGTTCCTTTCCTGAAACTACACAAAAAAGTAGAAATCCAACCAAAGAAAAAAAAAAAAAAAAAAAAGAATCTGTTACTCAATATTTAAAGCAATGACATCAATAATAATTATAAAAATAATGATGGCAGAATATAATAAAATAAAAGACTGTCATGATCTCGGTTTACTACATCAAACATGAGATTTGGTCAATCCTCGGAGCTTGAGGAAGAGTCTGAATTTTTCGGTGCCATAATGACATCCAAAATGGCATCTCTGTCTGAGCTATCATAGCCACCCTGTGACAAACTGTCACCCCCATCCAAATCGAGAGCACTCTGCTCCATCTTCACATCGTAGGCGGAAGTAAGGAAGTGGTGAGTTGATGTGAGGTGACCACCGTCTTCCAGGTCCTCCTCATCCATCATGTACGCTCCATCAGAAACTAACGTCTCTTCTTCGCCTCCTCCCAACAGCGGGTCATCAGACTGGATTGAAGGAGTGGAGAGGTAATGTCGGCTCTTTTTGGGGATTGAAGCGTGGGGGCTTAGAAGTCTGGGGAATAAACTCTCAGGCAAGAATCCCTGAGATTGAAGAGAACCACATTAATTTCCAGATTCACAACTCACTATGGTTGACCTAATATATAAAGTAGTAGTGATTAGGAATGCCATAAAATATTGATATATCGATCATTGTTTGGCAGAAGTTTTTGAGGCATAAATATTTTAACATTAGCCAACATGCAAATTAAAAGCCTAACTTCTGGGCTTTCCAATTCACTGTCAGATGGCCTTACCTTTAATGTAGTCTGGCATAATAGCTTTGGGAGACCACAAGGGGGTGACATAACATTTACTGTATTTAAGACTGAAAGAGATGTTGATGTGGTGCAGGTGGCAGTCTAAATTTGTGAAACTAGTCACCATATAGTACACACAAATGCTACAAAGAATTTAGCAATCCTTCAAGAATGAACAAATTGACGTTGATGAGTTTGCAGGTTTGGTGTATGAAACTGGTGTAACTGCTCAAAATGAACGATATGAAATGTTGACATTTATTATGCAATTTCATAAATAGGAAAGCCTTTAATAGGTTTCATTCTAGCTGTAAATTATCACAGAATCTGCAGAACAAGCCATTATTTTTCATGAAGAAAGACTCTCTCGTCTCGTTAGATTAAGCGGTTGTGATACAGGGCTCCCATGTCACTGCGTGTCATTTAACACTGCACGAATTAACTCACAGCACAAATAACATTTGCCATTACACAATCGTTTAACGTGAAACTGGAGTGCTTCACTTTCACTTAAATCCTTGTTTATATTTTTGTGGGAGTTAAGCGAGAACCTCCAAAGTTGGAATATGCTTCACAGCGCATCAAGACTGGTTCAGAAGTGGTTAATCTTCACACGTTCACCAGGAGCTCCGGAGTTCAATTGAGTGAGACACTCAAATGTGCTGTTCATTCCCTTATTTAACAGTAAAATGTGATTGGAATTTAAAATACACAATAATCGAAGTTCTCTCGAATAACCACGGTTAGATCAAATAACCACAATCAGACAATCATATAATAATCACGACAGTCTTACTCAGAACAGTTTTTGATGTCAGGGTAGATCAATAACCAGAATAAATGACCATTGGTTTAACAGTACAAAGAGCTAAAACAGGATACACTGACCGAGTTGCGAACAGTCTCGGACCATTCTGGTACTACAGCGTGGTCAGGATTCTCCTCCAGATATTCTCTCAGGTCCTGTAGTGCAGGGCCGTAAATTCCACCATACTGAAAAGCAGGGAAAAAAACATTCATCAAAACTAGTAATGTACACTAAATCACATCAACCATACCAAAAACAAATGTCTTCTTTGTAGTAAGCAACAAGCAAAATGTGCCTTCAGGCAAATTTTCCAGACAACTAATAAAAAACCTTATGCGCTGTTAAGTCTGTAAATGTTTGTATTTTTCCATTAATAACAGAACCTCTGCTTACTTGCATCAAATTAAATAAGTGTTTAGCCAATATTTTAAAATAGTGGTAAACACACAAGTGACTAATCAGCAAACTGCCAATTGTCTTTAATTTGTTTCTCACCTTCTTGCCCGTCCTCATGTCTATGACTTTTACTCTCTCACTGCCTGTAAGTGCTGCTCCTTTCTCCCTCTTCCTCCTCCTCTTCCTTTTGGTCCGGTTCACCAGTAGCTGCAACAAGAACATTATGAGATGTTTCGGTCCGAGTAGAACTCAGAATTCAACTTGAGTGTTTTGCACTTACCTCTAACATGTCTCCCTCCACCTCATAATCTGGGTTTTCTTTGAGCCAGTTAGGAAGGTCCCTCCTGCGGGGAGCATGGAGAACTCCCTCTTCATCCTCCAGCTAAGGGTCAGACAAAAAACACATTTCATTTCTGGAGATATCTGTAATGAGTTTCATGTAAATGAAATGAAAGCGCTTAATTTCGCCACAAGGGGGTGACATAACATTTACTGTATTTAAGACTGAAAGATGTTGATGTGGTGCAGGTGGCAGTCCAAATTTGTGAAACTAGTCACCATACAGTACACACAAATGCTACAAGGAATTAAGCAATCCTTCAAGAATGAACAAATTGACGTTGATGAGTTTGCAGGTTTGGTGTATGAAACTGGTGTAACTGCTCAAAATGAACGATATGAAATGGTGACATTTATTATGCAATTTCTTAAATAGGAAAGCCTTTAATAGGTTTCATTCTAGTGGTCAAACCACAAAAAAAAAAAATAATAATCGCTTGTAATAAAATAAATTGTGTAGGCTATATGAAAGATACATACGCACAATTTATCATCCAGTGACAGAGTAAATAATCTATGTCCTTAATTGATTTGGGTCAAATTTAATGAAAAACTATATAAGATATGCTCTGCAGTGGCACTGCAGAACTGAGCAGCCTCTGGAGTCATAGCTGGGCACCTCCTACAATCGGCTAGCAGTGGCGTACCTTTACGGAAAATAATTGTTTCTAATTTTAGAATGTGGCACGTCGTCCAAAACACTTAATTTCCTACATTTTTCTTTTCCTGAATAGGGTTCTACTCACAAGTCATGCGAAGGGCAAGTTTGTGAGATTGCATTTCTGTACCTCATGATCCTTTCGTTTCTTGCGTACACTCCCTTCACCATTTGGCATCAACGCCTGCTTAGAGAATGTCAGCTTCAATCCCTCCTCCTATATAAGATGAAACCAATTTTAGATGAAAAAGAAACAGTTGAGGTTCCATATCTCTTAAATATCCATTAATATAACCCATCCTAAATGTCTGAATGCCTCCTCACCTTCAGGAGTTTTACTGTGAACTCTGTATCTTGGCCTTCAACAGTTTCAGCAGATAGGACACTGTTGCTTTTGTGTGCCACTCGGGGGTAACCCAGGTCATCTCCAATGTCAGGTTCTTCAGACGGTACATTAAGTTGTGTGTCTGAGACGTAGCGGCGCCCCGACGGCCAGTGTCCCATCAGAACAAGTGAACAGAGATTATCTATTCGGTTTATCAACACTCGATCCTTGGGCCAGTCGACTCTGAGAGGGTCAGGGAGGGACTCTGTCGGGGCACCTTCTTGGGAGAGTGTGAGTGAGAGGAGGCTGTTCTCTTCATCACCATCACACATCTTATGAGCTGCGGCTGAGATTGGACTCATTTTAGTTTAGAGTGTAAGACTATTGAGATGAGTAATGTGTTAGTTGCAACTTAGATCTTAAACTTTAGTACTAAAAATATTGTTAGTGTTGGGAAGTTCAATTAAAAAGTGTTTTTCTTGTTTATTATTATTATTATTATTATTATGCATATTATATGTGATATTTTACTTTTGCATGAAACAATTCAAATATAACTAGCCACATTGGCTGCTTGGTTAAAATTATGTTTGACTGGTTATAAAAATAAAATTATTATTAAGTCATTTCAGAGTAAATAAATAAACAGATAAAATATCAATTAATACTTGATATATCGCTCAGTCATAATAAAGATTCACATATGTAAACTGTGGAGTCATCACAAACATATTTTAAATGGGGTAATTTCTCACCTTGTTCTCGCTCTGCATCACTGTCTCCACTGTCATCTGAGCTGCCAGAATGACGGGAGGAGGAAGACGAGCCAGAGTCTGAATCGGAGTCTGATGGCCCTTCACCTCTCTCTCCTCCCTCCTTTCTTCCACTCCCACTGGAGCCACTGTGTTTGCTCTTCTTCCAGCTCCAGCCAGCTTGCCCTCCAGAGTGTAAAAGGGGCATGGCCGGAGTGTCTGACTGACAGAGGGTATCCACACCCAGCAGCCGAGACTCAATATCTAGCCCCTCCTCTTTGATACTGGTCGGCTCCTGTGATTGGCTAAATGTATGATTCTGCAAGGCTGCTTGAGCTTGCTGGTTCTGGAGGTAGTCGAGGCGGGCCTGGCTAAATGAGTACTGTGGGTCGGAAAAGATGGAAAGTTCAGTGCGGCTGACACCGTGTCTGGCAGCAGCTAAGAGCAGCTCGTGGTCGTGCTGTGGTATGCTCCACCAGCTGGGAAGGTCAGAGGTGGGTGGTGCCAGAGGGAGGCGTTCCTCCAACGAGGGATGGGGAAGAACACGCTCACGCAGTCGACACAGCAAGCTGACCCTGTAGAGTGTGCGAGAGGCTCGTTCTTCTGTGATAGGGGCCAGATCTTGTGATTCTATTAGAAGAACAAGGGAGAATGAAAAACAGAAGAACAGAAAATTATGTTAATCCAATTGCAGTCAATTGTCATTACATACCACAAAATGTAAATTTTCTAGTTATTCTGTAAAATAAAATAATATAAATGTACCTTCTCCACGTGCCGGTCGAAGGTGACACACCTTCCGACACATGGACATGAAGCACTTGAAGTAACGCGTCAAGCTCTCATCGGTTTTCTTGTCAAGTCGAGCGAAGGAACGGAAATGAGTCCAGTCTATGCTATGCTCATCCCCTTCTGGAGTCTCTGCTTCCTTCTTTATTTTCTCCACTCCAAAAGTTGATACCACCCTGTAAAAATCGCACTCCTCCCTACGAGTCCACCTGAAATGGACATGTTTATGAGAAACCTGGACAGCGCAACTGAGGGGGAAATCTTCAATAATACTTTTCTTGGGGAACATACCTTTGTTGACGTTGTTGTCGGGCAATCTCTTTGAGTTTACTGGCTTGTTCACAGCGTCTACGTCTCCGGTCGCCCTTTTCTGCAGCCTCCATCTTAAGTTGTTCTCGCCTGTAAGTGCGTTGATATGCTGTGATAAGACGACGCAGTCGAGCAGTTAGTGATGAACTTGTTGGCCAGTAACACAAATCTGATGATCCCAAGGACAGCCCCTCAACTTGCACAGGGGCAGAGCGATCCTCCACACAAATCTCACTGTCTGCATTCACAGAATCAGTCTGAAAAGAAAAATAACCACATCTATCATGTTATTTAAGATCCCAATAAAATAAAAAAATTTTAAGATGTCAAAAATTTTTATAAAAAAAAGAATAATAATGTAACTTAAAGGGTCCTTACCTCCTCATATACTTCCTTGGTGTGTCTCGATGCAGGTTTGAATTCTGGATCTTCACAGTACTTGTCATAGTCTCCTCTAAGATGCAAAAAAACGGTCACAGAATGTTCAATGGATAATCATACAAAAGTGTAAATATTTCAGTCAATCAGGCCATTTTTTGATAATGCAGGTGAACAGCTAGAAACAGGCTTAATTTGAAACTGACCCTTCCCCCAGCTCCGGATCTGCAGCTTGCTGCTCCGCATTAATGTCCTGTTCATTTGGGCGCCCACATCGCTCAACAAAACACAAGCAGGGGTCAGCACGCATGGTGGTGTACATCTCATATCCTGTCACAGCAAAATAAAGAGGAAGGAATATATCAAGGTCTCATATCGAATAGTTAGTCGGTTGTCAGAACTAAATTAAGATTTAAAAAAAAAACTGCAACATGAGTGCAATACTACCAGGAAGTTCTTTCATATGGGACACTCTTTATATTAATACATTAAGACGACATGACTAGTTAGTAAAGCCCAAACATACCGTGCTTATAGACCCCAATAAGCAAGCATCGGTCCGCTTCTGCATCCCACCAGCCAGATGGAGCATCCTGCTGCTCCATTTCAGGCAACCAGATATCAATATCCCTGCACGTAAACCTGCCATTAGTGGAGTAATTTGTGCATCTCCATGCCTGGGTGAGTGAGAGCTGGAATTATTGCAGTCAGTTTCTATTGAAATGAGACAACGCTATACCTTGCATCAGCTCCTCTCAATACAGAATCAGCATGTTCTCCAATGACTTCCTGCTTTAGGTAGTATAGCATGCGCACTCTCAACAACACTCTGCGAGAAGGAAAACAAATGAAGATCCAAACAATATTATATGCAGAGATGTTCCTTTAAATTATATCTGATTATAGTCAATTGTTGTGTCCCTGGAGGTCAAATATACTTGTTGCACTGGTGTTTAAGGTGCTTGCGGTAACTGTCATCAAGCAGCAGACTGTCAGGATTGTATTTGCGGATCCACTCGACTTTCTGCACATCAAAAGAGCTCTGAGCCTTCACTCGTTTACCTTTCCTGCCACGAGGAACAGGGATGGACAGACCTATAGGAAAGGAGAAACACTTTATAAGCATTTTATAAAAAGCTTATTCCAGTGTTTCCCAACCTTTTTTCTGCCACGGCACACTTTTTACTCTTAGTAGTTTTATGTCCGTCTTGTAATGTTTAAAATTCGTCTATGCAAAAATTCCTAAAAATGTAGACCTCTCCATCGTCCGTCATATTGACGGACAGGGTCGTAAAAATTCCATCATAATCTATTATTAACCGTCATTTAAATTTTCATATTTTAATGATAAGACATTTAATAGCCTTTAGTTTTGTTCACATTTTCATTTTTAATCATGAACTTACAGGATGAGTATATAACAGATTATACATTTATGTATTTATGAAGAGAACAGATGAACAACAGATACAAGAAGCAGATGAATGTTTTTTTCCCCGCAGTGACTGCGGAGGCCCCTAAAACACGACATATGAACAACGCAATTTTACAAAAAAACAAATACAATTAAAATATGAACCGAACAGAACTCAATCAACAACTCAAATCTTCCTCCTGGTCCGCATCGACTTAAACTCGCCTGTGCACAATCAAACGCATCAGAGACTGATGCTGAGGCAATTGCCAATAGATTTTGTGTCTTTGCCTCAGACTACTTCTCATGACAGGTTTAATTTGATTCTGGAGGCTGAACCCAGCATCAAGGGCTGCATTGCCCTTCACATGACAAGATTTGCAGAAAGCATCGCAGAGGGGCATTTTTACGAGTTTGCCATGTAAAAAGCTGGAGGTGTGCACAATAAACATTGAAAACATGTATTTGGAATAGAGAAAATAGCGTGCAGTTGCTTTGATAGCAGAAAGTAATAAGGACTCATTTATGTTTAAGTCTACCATCTAAGTGTTTTCTTGGTGAATTTAAATTCAATAACTAGGGTCTCTGATATTCGTAAACGATAAGGGCATATTTAACTAAAAGAAATTATGAAACATTCACTGTCTCTTCACAAATTTGGACAATTTTGTTGCTTAGTACTCTCAAAAACATTACTGGTGACGCAAAAACGAAAAACACTTTGATGTGACGTCACTTCATAGACTTCAATGCATTCTGCAGCACTGACGCGAGTCACATTAAAGACGCTAAATGCGTATAAATACCACTCACATTTGCACATTAAACATTGCTCTTCACAATCACAAAAGAGACCGATTATGGTTTCAAAAAAGCAAAAAGTGAGGAGTTTGGATCCCTAAAATGATTATTATTTTTTCATGCATTTATTTATTTTGTGAAATTTAATAAGCACAGGCTTATTCTGCAATGCCAAGGCAGATGCATTAACTACACCTTCTCTTGATCTGGTCTCTTAGACTTTTCCTGTCCTGTGACTGTCTATGTTCAGATTAAAAAAAGAAAAAGATTCTTGTAATCCATAATTGGCTAGACAATAAAAAAAAAAAAAAGTATTTTTCTCAGTTTAGAATGAATCTACCTGTTAAAAGACCACCATGGGTAGTCTCATTGCTTGTAGTAATCAATAAACGTAACACAAAGACGATGTTAATTGATAATAATTGTAATGAGACAAAGCCATACCAGAGTGATTAAGCAGAGCTTGTGGTTCTCGTCCATTCTCTGGCGGGGTGATCAGCTCCCAGATGAAGCTCTTGATGTTCTCGTCTCCACGGTAATGCAGTAGACAGAAAACCAGGATGACACGGCAGATGGTTTCCACGTCCCGCTCACTCAGACGCCGCTTACACCGAGCATGAGACAGGATATCCTGCCAGCGCCCCCACCTGTAGAGACAAGCGCATGTGGAAATGTTACATTTCAAAATTGTTGCCCAATGCTGCACAAAAATTATCAGGAAGAAACAAATTCACAAACCCATAAACAAGCAGGTGTTTCTCCACTCTGAAGCAGTCTGTGCGTCCATAACCTCCACCGGAATGCCGATCTGAGCGTCGAGAGACTCGGGATTGGCGAGAATTATGGGGTGGGTAGTCGTCATCACTGTCCAAGTCAGACAGATCGCCACCTTCTCCACGCAGACTGGAAAACTGACGTGTCTGTTTCCTCACTCTGGGAGTGTCAATCACAAGAGTATTCTGCAAAAGATTTGCACGAGAGAAAGGAAGAGTGTAAGAGATGAAGATGGGAAGACACCAAGGAAAGTGTTAAAGAGAAAACTACATTATATAGACAGTACGCTTTACCTTCCTGTTGAAAGAATCCATGTCTATGTCTGCTTTCTTAGCCCACTTTTGCCAGAACTCCGGATCATCCAGAGCAATATCTGTGCGGTTCTCAGACGCCACAAAGCTGGCCTTGGAAAAAGTGGATCCTTTGCCTTCACTCTCTATAGTGATGGTGGTAGCCCTTCTCTGAAGGATCTGATCAATGTCCTCTTCACAGAAACGACTGCCCTCATCATTCTCGTCCATTATGGCTGCATAAGCACCCTTACGAAGTAAATCCTCAATCTCCTTCTTGGAAAACTGTTGGATCTGAGGAAAAATAAGTTTATAGCACACCACTGAGTGACTTTTTTGACCTTTTGGAACTTGTACATTTTAGCAAACAATTTAATACAGGAACATTTAATTACCATCACATTTCTTTTAGTCTTACCCCGTTAACATTACTGTCCTTGTTTCCACTCATACTTTGCAGAACAGCTCGATCAAGACCAAGTTTAAGACTGGCCTTGTCCAACATCTCCCTCTCATATGAGTTCCTGGTGATGAGACGATACACCTTCACCGCTTTAGACTGACCAATACGGTGACAACGCGCCTGAGCCTGTGAGCAAGAGAAAAATATAAACAAAAGGAACCACACCAAATGCCTAGAAAAGGAAACATGGCTGAATGTCTGCCATTAATTGCATGGAAATCACTATGGAGAAAGTTATCCTTGCCTGAAGATCATTCTGAGGGTTCCAATCAGAGTCAAAAATGACACAGGTGTCAGCAGCAGTCAAATTAATGCCCAACCCTCCAGCTCGAGTACAAAGCAGGAAGACGAACCGGTCTGAATCCGGTTTACTAAAGCGATCGATGGCCGCCTGTCGCAGGTTTCCTCTGACCCGTCCATCGATGCGCTCGTACAGGTATCTGATCAGACAGAGAATGACAATCAAGGAGAGAGTTAACTGCACATCCAGTCAAGTAAAACACCTGCCCACATTTACATAAATGTAGTATACATCTACTGCTGTACCTCTTGTGTATGAGGTAGTCCTCAAGGATGTCGAGGCAGCGCACCATCTGGGAAAAGATGAGCACCTTGTGCCCTCCAGCCTTGAGGCGAGGAAGCAGCTTATCCAGCAAGACCAGTTTTCCTGCCGAGCGCACTAGAGCCTGGAGATGGAAGTCTGGAGCTAGAGGATCATACACCTGCCTCAGCTCAGCCACTATCTTCTCCTCAGCACCTGCACAGAGAGAAGACAATTGTCAAGCATTGAACCTGAAACTCTAACAAACAGGAGGGGAAAAAATATGACTACATTTATGTGAATTAGATGAAATCCTAGGTTTTACAGAAGAGGATGGTTAATCGCATCATGTAAGGTGTGCATTTCAGTACCGGTTATGAGGTAAGGGTGGTTGCAGCACTTTCGAAGCTCCATCATGGTATTGAGTAGGTTGGGCACATTGCTGTTGTGTGTGGCTCCCATGCTGAGGAAACTAAAGTTACGCTCTAGAATAGCACGATAATACTTCTTCTGTACATCAGTCAACTCCACCTGAGGGACCACAACAAATAATGCAATCAGAACCAAATTTAAAATTTCAGATTGTATGGACACTAGAGTCTGAGGGAAACATGCACACCTCAATAATGGTCTCCTGTTTTGGGGCAAGGTTCTTTTCCACATCCTCCTTCAGCCTACGCAGCATCATGGGCTTCAGAATAGACTGAAGTTTCTGGACCTGATTAATACAGACAGAAGTAGAGCATTGAGAACTGTTCATTAACTCAGAGCAAAGTATGCCTGATATATGTTTATGTTCTACCTGCTCCTCTGTTTTGAGATCTCCAAATTCGCGTAAAAACTCAGTCTCGGAGGGGAATTGGGCCGGTTCCAGAAAATGCAATAGACTGAACAGTTCCTCTACAGTGTTTTGCAGTGGGGTGCCGGTCAGCAACACTTTATGCTCCTGAAAATCAGAAAGAGAGATGATGAGAAGTGAGAGAGGCCACATCCCACGGAGCTTATATCTAAATTAAAAGCATCAAAACATCTAAACGATGACATACACAGTTAGGTTAAGATTACATGATACTGAAACCAAATACTGACAATCTTTGGAAACTTATCAAACTATATTGAAGGTGAAGGGTGTAATTTTAAGAGAAAGAACTACAAAATTAATGACCGAATTAAAGTGGTACAAAAATGACACGATGCACCTTTTAAAAGATAAGAGTGAAAGGCATTATTCACAACACCTGCCCAGGCTGGGTTAAAGGTTAAACCTTTAACTGGCTACTTACAAGGTCAAGCATCTTGAGGCTGTCGAGAAGCTTGCAGTTTCTGTTCTTCAATCGGTGAGCTTCATCAATAACTACACAGCGCCAAGAAATCTCCCTCAGCTCTGGGCAGTCTGATAGAATCATCTCAAAGGTTGTGATCAGAGCATCAAATTTATAGGCCCCTGGTATCAAGTGTCCCTGAAGAAAACAGAAAAGAAGAATAAAGTCAGAATAGGAGCATCAATCAGTCAAAATATCCTACTAGTATGAACAATCTGTTTTCAGTGAAAATAAACTTTTGTTATTTCTTTTTTTGGCCATTTGAGCTTCACAGCCACTGGTCACTGCTTAGTTTCGTTAAATGAAAAAAAGAAATAACTCCTTTGTGTGCAACCAAAGAAAGAAAAAAATCCAACTGGTCTGGATTGAGGATACATTGATGCCAATTTTTATTACAGTGAGTTGGATCACATACTGAACAGAAATAAACACAATGCATCTACACAGACCTTTTCATCTTTGCAGTACATCTCATACTGCTGTATCATCTGTCTGCTGGCCAGACTGCCGTGGTAAACAATAGCATTCATATCAGTCCAGTTGGAGAACTCTCTTTCCCAGTTCGTAATGGTGGACAAAGGGGCAATGATGAGGAATGGCCCCTGGACCCCTGCTGCAAACATCTCTGAAAGAAGGGCTATTGACTGAATGGTCTTACCAAGACCCATCTCATCAGCCAGGATGCAGTTTTGCCTGTGAGGGAAGACATGAGTATGCAAAGAAGGGAGTGAGAATTGGACAAAAACTAATCATGCACAAGTTGTTCTGGTGTTACATGAGCTGTTCTATACAGTTTCTATACAGTTTTGCCAACGCATTCGTATCTCAGCATTGACAACTATTAAATACCCAATGAAATTATTCAATAACAATTGTATCTAATTAAAACAGGAATTTTGGATGGCCATTAATTTAAGTCAGTGCATTACTTGGCTGTATCACTCTACTCTCTCTCCACCAACAGTTGGTGTGTGGTGAGCGGATTGATGCACAATTGAGAAGACCCCCTGTTCCCAATGTAAAGCGTACATTGTACATAAATGTAATGTTCAATGCACAGCAAATCCACACTTATTGCATCATACATGAAAACACAAATTAAATTGTGGAGAATTTCTCACCACCACCTTCCTCTATGCATATGCTTGTAGTCCTGCAATAATCAGTGGGTGAAGAAAAGATCTGTATAATTTAATGGAGTAAGGCCATATTTATTCGAGCCAAGACACCAGTGTGATGACTTTGTTGAAGCCATCAGTCAACATTGGGAGGGCACTGATGTGTCAGAATAGTATGCGGTCAAATAATTTGCTTATGATTTTGTATCTCTTGAGCTACCATCAGCTTACTGTTATAGAATTAGATTGGTGGTAGGTGGTATTTATACTTAAGGAGAAGGGAGAATTCTCATTCAAAAGAACATTTTATTTGACATACTGTAACTGTGTATGTTCCCCTGAGCAGCAAATAAGTCATCAAAATGTATCAATCAATTTATATAAATCTATCTGCATGTATTACCTGTTGTACCAGTTAAAGAGCAGCCAGTTGACTCCCTCCAGCTGGTACTCTCGGAGTTGGTTCCCATTCTTGTACTCTTTTGACTCATCAAGTTTTTTCCAGGCACTTGCAGGAGGTCGAGGCTGATGGAAGAACAAGTTATGTTAATATAGTCCACTGTCTCTTCTCAATTACTCCATGAAAACAGACAATACAGACAGAGCCCAGTAATGACTTGTGGCTAATGAGTGTGCAACATGAGCTTACAGTTCTTTTAAGGCGGGGTTGGCGACTTTCGATCTTTCTAAATTCTTCCACTTTTGCTTCATCAACATCCTCCTTGAGCTCCCAAGTAGCATCTTCATAGGGCAGAGAGCACCACTTCACCAGGTAGTACACAACCGGCTATTTGGGGGGACGGATGGACAATTAGTCAAATACATTTTTCTGGATGTATGGGAATAAAGAATACAGAAAATCTGGAATACAATGTAGGGTACACCCAGATTTCAGTTTGAATTATGGACAGCTCCTTTTACAATTCACATAAAAATTTGGACACATTTACATCCTAAATCAATACTCTTCATTATTTACTGGTATATGGTAATTCTGATTTCTCACTGTTGCCCCAAAGAATAGAAGCTTATTGTGTCTTGGAAAAGCATTGGGTATGTGGTAGGCAAGTCTTTACCTCCCCATTGTCCTTATCAACACTATGTGATTCATCCAAGATACGATCGACCTCAACATAGTCTGGATTGAAGGGCTCCTCATCCTAAAGCACAGGAAAAAGTTACAGGTGTACTTCCGGGTCATATTCAACAAAAACCAAATATAAATATGGCAACATTTTCGCAAGTCCTATTCATGCTTTTTAAGATCGCCCCACCTCCTGAAATATATTCCTCATTTGTGCCTGTTTCGTTTTGAATCTCTTCAACTTCTGATGGATCCTCTTGTCTCTCTCCAGCTGCTCAAGACTGGCCCATTCACAGTGCATGTACGAGCTAAGGACATGTCACAAGTTAGACATTTTCCAACAAGAGACATTTCCATAGTAGCATGTTTCTAGTTGAACAGAAGATCATGACTCACTAGTTTTTGTATTTGACAAAGAATTCCTCCACATTAGTATACTGCCCTGGAGACACCTGCAACCGGACAATACTACAGTATGAGGGTTTAGAGTAAATGTAGAGAATTCCAGGTTAATTAACTATAAACAGAATGTGAGGCATGCTGTCAGTTTCCACAGACTTCCATTGTAATTGCCCAACTGTTGACTTTTTTTGTTCATTTAAAAAAAATGTAAAAAGCTATTTTCTGTGCTGATAGACAGCATTCCACAGATCTTCTCAACTGAGCTGGAATTACTCCTTTATAATACCAGTTACTCTGCTTAAGTTGCATGAACATATAAGACACTTGCCTCCTTTTTGGTCACACGCAGAGACAATATTTTATCCACAATAGCAGCATCCTCCTCACTTGGGTTCTCCTGAAGCGCACATGCAAAAAAATCTGATTCACGCTCATACATGTAGCATAAAATATCAAAGATTACTTTTTTAATACTAGTATCTTGTGGCAATTGTAAACCAATTTAAAAAATTGTAATTCTCATAAAACCAGTTATGAGAAGCAAAAAAAATGAAATTCCAAACAGCTGTGACCAGAGTGCTGACGTACCACAAAAAACTGCATGCTTGCAAGAGCATCCCCATCAAGCTCCTGTTGGAGTGCTGCTCCCATTGACTGGGCATGCCCTACAGCAGACACGGTAGTCGTGGTCACATCAACATCTGCATCCACTTCATCTTCGTCATCTGTGATTTTAATGTCCAAATCTTCTGTGTACTTCTTCCTCTTCACCTGACGGTTAGAGCGCCTCTTCTGTTGGGAGAATTACACTGAAGTCAACACATCAGTTCTATTGCGTTGTTCTGATGCCCTTAATTTAAAATTGAAAGGTACCCAATGCTATTCTAATGCCTGCAAACTCATCGGTCTACCTTATTGTAGGTTAGTATTGAGTGAATATCCTTCAGTATATACTACAACCCCTAATCCAAAAAAGATGACAGTATGAAAAATGCTAATAAAAACAAAGATTTGTGATTTGTAAATTATATTCACCCTTTGCTATACTGAAGGGCACTACAAATACACATTTTATGTTACATCAAATCAGATGATTGCAACATGCTCCAAAAACTTTGGGACAGTCGAGTGTTTAACACAGTGAAACATCACCATTTCACAATACACCAATTGTATGGGGTCTTCATGCCGTATGGTGTGCTTCATAATGCGCCACACATTCTCAATTGGAGACAGGTAAGGACTGCAGGCAGGCCAATCTAGCACACACACTCTATGCTTGCATAGTCATGCACTTGAAATCCAGGCAGTATGTGGTTTGAATTGTCCTGCTGGAAAATGCAGGGAAGTCCCTGGAAAAGACAATGCTGGATGGCACTATATGTTGCTCCAAAATGTTTACATATCTGTCTGCATTCATGGTGTTCTCATAGATGTGTGTGTTACCCATGGCATGGGCACTCACACACCCCTGGCCCATATGGACACTGGCTTTTGGACCTAATAACAGCTTGGATGGCCCTTTTCCTCTTTGGCCGGGATAACACGACGGCTTTGTTTTTCAAAAACCTTATTAAATTTGGACTCTTCAGAACAAAAAACACAGTTCCACTGGTCTACTGTCCATCTAAGATGAGACTGAGCACAGAGAAATCAACAGTTTTTCTGGACAGTTTTGATGTAGGGGTTATTCTTTGCATAGTAAAGTATGAACTTGCATCTCTGGATGCAGCAGTGAGTGGTATTGACTAACAAAGGTTTACTAAAGTTATCCCAAACCCATGTTCATGATATCCATTACAGATGAATGACGTTTTTAAGACAGTGATATCTGAGGGATCAGAGATCACAAGCATTCAGAAGTGGTTTTCTTCTTGCCCTTTATGCACTGAGATTTGACCAGATTCCTTTAATTTCTTAACTATATTGTGCACTCTAGAGGGTGAAATCCCCAAACTTTGTCTAAGGGGAACAATTTCAACATTTTCAGAATTGGGGTTGTAGAATGCGATACCTGTGACATGTCCTCCAGGGTGCGGGGAGAAACAGGTGGGCTAAGGTCTACATCTGAGTGGTCAGAGGATCCATTTCTTTTCCTTTTCTTTCCACCCACTAGAGTGATGGTGCTAAAGAGAGGCAGAGATAAATAATAATAAAAAAACAAACAAACAAATGAACAACATTAACATATTCTAAAAGCTGTCACAATGCTAGGGTGTCATGAATCGTTGCCAGGGTGTTGCTATGGGGTTGCTCAGGTGTTCTGGGTTGTTGCAGACTGGTCTAAAGCAAAAGAGCCCACGATCAAGTCTCTATGGTTTTTTGACCACTAGATATGGCTCAGGTTCCACCTTCAAAGTAAGATTTTTTTTTTGTCCATTTTATTGTCTGGCACCTTTAGGCCTAAACACTTTGAAAATGAATACCATAAAGCTACACAATTTATCGCACAATTTGAGGTTTCATTCAAGTCCGTAGCATAAACTGAGCACGAGTTATGTACGAAGTTTAATACTTTAAAGTAAAGAGGTTTAGGTACCAAGTCATGGACATAATGCAAATATTACTTACTTGAGCTTAGTCTTGGCTTTACTTTTACTGCCTCCACCTCCAACAATCACTCCACCAACTCCTGGAGTCTTAGCCTTGGATTTCTTATCTCCTCCGGTCACCACTTTCCCTGCTCCTGCACTTGGGCTTTTCTTCTTGCTACTTCCACCTCCTCCTTTCTTTTTAGCTCCAGCAACCCCTGTGGCACCCTCTAAGTCTGCAGAGGTCTGTCCAGCAGGCAGTTCGTCCTGGTTGAGCACTCGTGGGATATTCCTTTCGCCCCTGGCTTTGGCCCGTGCAATTGCCTCAGCCACAATACGATTTGCCTTTTCCTGCTTGCATAGGGTTTCCACTTTGCGCACGGGTTCCTGGATTTTAGCCAAACGTACACCAGTAGACGACACTGTAGTGGTGGTGCTGGCTGCAGAGCTAGCGGCAGAGGTATTGATAACTTTCACCACAGAAACGGCTCCACCAGCGCTAGAAGCCGCATTCTGCGGAAAAAAGTTGTCACAGATTTAATTCCAAGCACTTTTACAATTGGATACAAAATGTTTCACAACTCTTCAAGACAGTATGTTATATTAATAATTCCACATAATCATATATAGTAATAATGTATAGATGCTATTAGTTATGCTACAGCCAGGGGCGGAGCTTGCCTTTACTGCATGTAGCAAGTGAGAAGGCCTGCTAAATGTGCACAGTGCTGGGTTAAATTTAGCCTGATCTCATGATAATTACTTGACTGTGGCAACATTTCAGTGAAATGTCCACTGAAGGGCACAAAAAACAAGTTTAATGTTCTCCCAAAAAGATTAATACTTTATGGAGATTTAAATAAAATAAAAACTTCCTCCCTAACCTAGAACTTTTACAGAAACCAACCAAAAGTGTCATAAAAAGCAAAGATAATATTTTTATTCTATTTTGAAATGAACAAAACCTATGCCCATACCCTAAATTCTACATCTAAACCTAACCAATTTTGTCATAAAAGCAAATGTGAGAAGAAAAACTGAATAGCTAAAGCAGCCACATACTTTTGTGGCGCTTCTATGTCATGTTGGGCTAACATGTCAACTGGTTATAAACCTGTGTTCTGGGTTCAAAGTACAATGATCTATCACGCAAGATAGTAATGCTTGAGTAAGCTTCTATATGTAATTGATTATATAATTGAAGACTTAAAATATCTCGTCTTTCTAATCATGCATTAGAGTAAGTGTTTTGATGTAATAACATAGTATTGAATGGGGACCAGATTAAAAAAAAATGCAGCAAAACTTTGAACGAGGCATGTAAAAATTATTTAGCAAAACTGTAGTTATAGTAATGTTTCTATTATGAGACCAGGTTGATTAAATTGTATAAACACTATCAATTAGCCTATGTTGGAAAATTGATTTTTTTTTTTTTAAACATACAATTTGTTAGAGAAATACTCAAACCAGTCCGACTGGCACCAACAATCATCCATGTGATAATCTAATCAGCCAATCGCTTGGCAGCAGTGCATAAAATCATGCAGATAAAGGGTCAGGATCTTTGGTTAATGTTCACATCAACCATCAGTGATTTGGAGCATGGCATGATTGTTAGTGCCAGAGGCGCTGATTTGAGTTTTTTAGTAACTGCTGCTCTCCTGGGATTTTCACACACAACAGTCATTAGAATTTACTCCGAATGATGCCAAAAAAAAGACATCCAGTGAGCAGCAGTTCTGTTGATGAAAATGCCTTGCATACCGCTGCAACCCTATTTGGCAGGTGGTTTAAATGCTGTGTATGATCAGGTGCATGTATATAAATATCTCTCTCTCTTTCTCTCTCTTTTATATATATATATTTTTTATTGAAAATGTTTATTCATATGTAAAAAATAATACAATAAATAAATAGATGTCTAAAGCATCTTTCCATTTCACTAATATTTTTAATGTATTGGGGGAAAAAAGAACAGTTTTGTTCAAGTGACTTATTTTCAGACAAGTAAACCATCAGTTTAACTTGTCTGAAAGGCAAATAGATGAAAAGTTTTAGTGTTGAGCCCTGTTACGGCTCACACTAAAACAAAGAACATCACAGTGAGTATATTATGGTCATTTTTGTTCTTTAGGTCTTCCCTATAAAGCCAAATCCCATAAAACTGCTGCAGACCATGTCCTACCTGTGGCTGTAGCAGTAGTTTAAGAGGCACTGCTAGTCTTTGTCCTCCTTGGCCTTGAGAAATCTGCACCACCTGAGGGCTGCCACCAGCATTAACTCCCCCAGAAACCAGTTGAAACTGCTGTAAAGAAAGAAAAGTATGTTTTCTATCACCAGCAATTTCATCCTCAACACACACACACACACACTCCTATTGGATGACCTGTCCTCTCACTCACCTTGGCTCCCTGCTGGTTGGGCTGCTGTTGAACTTGTAACTGAATGGTGAGCACTTTTGGCTGTGCCCCCGTTTGACCTGTCTTGGCTTGGGCAAGAGCAGCCAGCTGGCCTCCCTGCAGGACCAACTTCCCTGGCAAAGAGCCCAGCACCAGCCTGTGCAGCTGGCCCTGCTGACCCACCCCTGCAGCTGCAGTTCCCCCTATTGTCACTGTCCCACCCTGGGCAGATCCACCTTGGGAGGGCTGCTGTAGCACCAGCGTGATCCTCTTTGCTTCACCCTGAATGGAGAGATAGGGGCTACATGAATTCTGACTGTAAAGATTAAAATGATAGTTCACCCAAGAACGAAGTTTCTGTCATAATTTATTCACCTTTTTTGTTGTTCAATTTACTTTCTTTCATGGAACAAAAAATGGCCGTTAAACAGAATGATAGCCTGTCATCATTCACGTTAATTGTATGGCAAAAACATGCAAAGAATGTGAATGGTGACTGAGGTTCTCATTCAGCTAAATATCTCCTTTTTCACAAAAGAAAGCAAGTCAAACAGGTAAGTGAATGATGACAGAAATTTATTTACACTTTAAGTGTAATAATCGGCAACCCATAAGACAAGTCCAATTAAACAAAATAAATACAATGAGGCTGACCTGCTGTGACACTGCAGAGAGGGTGACTCCTTGAGGTCGGACAGCTGCTGTTGTTCCAGGGGCTGTAGAAGATGGAGCTTGAGTCTGTGTCTGTACTGCCGTCTGCAGAGACACCTGTGTTTGAGGCTGCACCTGTGCTGGCTGTGACTGCAGCTGACCCTGCGTCAACTGCGTTTGTGCAGATATGTGCATCTGTACAGGCTGCGTTTGCACCTGTGACTGTGTCTGGGGCATCGAGGTCAGTAGCACCTGCTTCATTGGGCCATTTGTAGTCTGAACCAGCCTCTGGACACCAGTTCCCATTTTCACCTGACCCTGACCAGCAGAGGTCGCATTTAATACTGTCCCCCCGGAAACAACTGCCATCCCTGGCCTGAGAGGGGTTCCTGTAAGGACTCTAGCAAGGGTGACTTTCCCTGGAGAGCCGGTAGCTCCTGTGACACCCTGCAGCACTTGAGTTTGACCCTGAGGGCCCTTCAGAATGACAATTTTGGGGGCGGACTGCCCAGAAGACTGTTGCGTAACACCAGCAATCTGCTGGGTTTCCAGCTGCTGGGTGGGGACTTGAGCCCCTGACACCGGTACTCCGAGAGGGGAGCTCAGCAGAACGGTTGCTGCCCCACTGCTATTACCGGCCACGGAGATGGAAGGCTGAGGCACTGCCTGAACGGAAATAGAAGTTGGGCAAACGGAGACATCCTGGGACATCTGGGTGAGCTGCTGTGGCTGATAAGCTTGAAGTGGGACAGGGATGGGAGCTGTTGGGATTGGAACTGGATCTGGGACAGCATCACAGAGTATCGGGACAACAGGATCTGGTGTGGAGTCCGTAGGTGGGTCGACTTGGCCCAGGGCCAACTTCAGTGCTTCCTCAACTGGGTCTGAGGTCCCCTGGGAGAAGGCATCCTCTGGTAGGGAATCCAAACTGAACAGTGGTGTGTCATCAAAAAGGTCCATAATAGGGTCTGCCATCTTGTCAAACAGTTTGTGAAAAGAGCAAACAATAAGTGATATCCAGTGATGGAACACAAAAATCCAACAAGTCCGAAGAGAGTCTTCAGATACGCTGTTTGAGAAGGGAAACAAAGACAGGACAACTGTAAACACCTATATCAGGACCTTAAAGTAATAAATGAAGTTAAAATGAAAGTTCTCTCATCATTTACTCACCCTCATGCCATCCCAGATGTGTATGACTTACTTCTGCCGAACACAAAAGGGATGGGCACGAGTACTCAGGTACTTGAACATGGCAGCAATGATCAATCATGAAATCGAATATTGACGGTGATCACGTATGATGTGAATTTTCACTTAATTCGAAATTCAGTGACAATTACCTGACAACTAAACAAACACGTGTCAAAGAGGGAGATTATTTTTCATTTTGAGATTGATTACATTGTGAATTTAAGGGGTATATTAAATAACAACCAAACTGATATACGATGCTGCAATGCTATCATTACAATAATCAAAAGAGAGTGTAATTAATCGTGTTTTGAACACCTGTCTCTGCAAAATGTTTACTAAACACATTTTATTATCATTTAATGTAAGAACTTTGACTCGTTAATGGATATTATTTAATAAAAAAGTTAATGTTTGTCACTGACTGTAAACCTCCCTGCCTTGTGTGCTGAGACTGACATGTTTGCATGATGTAACACACACCTTTATCTCGACAAAATGGGAATTGAAAATTTCCACACGAGTTTCCAAGTTAGAAGTCTGACACAAACTGTAATTCCGTTGCACTTTCCCCAGTAGAATTTTTCAAATTTCGACACTACGAGTTGAATGGAATGCTTCAAGAATCATCACAGCAACAACAATACGGAGCAACGCGGCTTTCCCCACAGAAGCAAAAACTTGGACATACACACCAGGCATGTGGCAGTGGACTCAATGCGCTGAAGCAGCACACCTACAGCAGGCGAGTGTTGCAAACAGCTAGCCAGAGCGCAGCTAAATGGAACAGAATGCAGCATCTTCAAAACTGAACTTCAACTTAACACACATTTTAAAAACGCAATGTTATGGCATCTCCAGTTAAGCCAACTGCGATTTGAAAATAGATTGTTCAGACAATCGCTAAAAAAAATTGGAGCATGCTTACTAAGATCACTATGGTAAACTTAAGGAAGAAATGAAACTTCTTTCATTGAGTTGGGCAGCAAATCTTCACATAATACCATAATATGATGCATTATATTTTCATTATGCAATCTTTTGTACATTTTGTAACAGATTATTTTACAGTCTATATAATAATGAATAGACGACACACTGGAATAACAAGATGCAATGCAGCAGCTAAAGATATTTGACAGATATGTTATTATATATACAGTTATGTACATGTCATTGCCCCTTGAGTACCCAGTAGGTGGCAATATGCACGAAGAATGTGAATTGTCAAAATACTTTTATCCAGCCTTTATGTGCTTATGGAGCTTCAAAGTTTTGGTCACCATTCTCTTGCATTGTGAGGACATAAACTACTAAAAATCTTTGTCATACACATCTGGGATGACATGATGGAGAGTAAATGATGAGAGAATTAAAATTTTTGGGCGAACTATCCTTTCAAAGTTAAAATGTGTTTGCAACTCAATTTGCTTCCATAATGTGAAATAATTCTAAGTGAAACAAAATATTAAATGAGACAAAAATGTATGGCAGGACTTCGTTTTATCTATTGAAAATTAATTGGACCATTAAATGTTTTCGCTAAATGGCAGGTTGATGTAGGGAATGGGTTAAAAAAATGTGGACATGGTGATGTCAGCCAAAAATAAAAAGGCATTTTAGTAGTAAAGCAAGCCATTACTCTTTGATGAATGATTACTAAGATATAATTGTGTGTACAGTAATGAATCAATAACAATAAGACAGGCAATGTGTATTAATAAAAGTAAATAGGGTCAATTTTGATTTCATGCTGTATTTAATATTATAACTTAAATGTCATTTAAAAAAATAAAAATAATCAAGCTTTCTGAATTCATGAATAAACAGCATAAAATCATACATTTCACCCAAATTCCAGCATATAAAATTGTCTCCTGATTGATTAAGAGGAAGTAGAGCAGAATGAAAGTGAAGGAGTTAGTGTTACCTGTAATGTATTTTCAGGGAGTGAGAAACAGGAAAAGAGAGACTCTCACTCTCTTCCTGCCCTCTCCTACTCTCTGGAGTTACTTTTTGCTTTGCTGACTGGAGTACATACAAAGAGATCCATCAATGTATGTGTGTACCGATGCCCTAAAGAAGACAAGAAATCAGAATACGGAAAAAACCCCATTACTAGACATGAACTTTTTGATTAAACCGTTTATGATATATGATTTCTGCATCTTAATGCATGACAGTGTCATCACTTTTCATGGCATGAGCTGTATGTGCCCACATAGCATCATAATACTGATGTGTCAAATTCTGAAATGTCTAAGAAAGCGCAAAAATCTGCCAAATATATATATTTTTATTTAAAGCCAAACTCAATTCATTATAGTCAGTGATTTAGATAAACAAAACAAACACTGTACACAACGGCCGACATGCCATCGATGTGAAACAACAGTCCTTAACAGACAGTCGGCAAACCCCTTCAATGTTCACAATGGCGATTCCTATTTCTATTAATGCTAATAAATATGTGGCAGATAACTTTGGCTTTTGCTAATGGCCGATGTAAACTATATAATTGACACTCCATCATTCATAATACACCTCGCAGCCCATTCGGACTCTCTTTCAATCTCTCTCATCAACAAACCGGACCAAACCAAAGGCAACGTGCTACAAAAACCATAGCACTACTACGAACAGACATAGAGAAGGCCGCAAAGCTGTTTCGACATTACTAGGGCATATTTTCTGGTCAAATATCCACTAATAATGCTGCCATCCTCTGCCCCTACTTTCCCAGTAATAATTTCGGGGTGCTAAATTTACCTTTGCATCGACACACATGGCTTTCTCCGTCTCACAACACTGTACGATTACAGGAAACGGCCAGCCTAGAGCAGGAACTAACCTCTTGCCAGCGCAAGCGACGAAAGCTCAGCCTCTGAGCTCATTCGCCGGGCGCTGATTGGTCCGTCCTCGTGGCGCTATCAAAATCAAAATATTTCATTGGCCAAAAAGGTTGTCAATCATTGAAGAGCGGACTGACAGGGCGGGAGACAGTAGGGTTTCGGTCGCACGGGTAGTTTGCTTGAGAGTGCAGTGAATGCGGCCTACTTGTTATCGCCGGGGTTTGAGATGCTCGCTTGATAGAATTTAAACGGCAATTGATTCATTTCTTGATCACAACTGTTTAGAGAAAAAATATGCCCTTTAATTGTATAAAATGCCTTCACAACGAATTTACTGCATTTTTCCCTAACTGTATCCAAACGTCTCAATAAAGCAGTTGATGTTGAATGAAATTATGAATATTGCCTTGCATATCAAGTGTATTTGTCATATAAATACACGTCATCACAAGTATGTTTAGAGCTGTTATATATAAGATTACAAGGAAGATATAGAGATTATACCAACGTAAAAAGCCTATTTAAAACAGCCATATACTGAAAATGCCACCACAAAATTACATAATGTGTACTTTCACATTTAAAAACATTTTAATAATAATCATATTAATCTAATCATTCTAGTGGTGAAGACAATAATTTTTATGGGAAGTTACAAAATAATAAAAAATCGTTTTGTTCAACCTTAATGAATGTTACATTGCCAATAGAACTTGCAAAAGTTTTCTGTTAAGGGTAGAATAACGACACTGTACCACAGAATTTTAATTTCACGTCTGGCTTTAAGTATGTTCTGTTGCTGGAAGAAGAATTCAAAGAACAATTTTGTTTTGAGACATACCCCTTGTAGGCCTATGTCTCAAATTCCTTAAAGGAATGCTCCGGTTTCAATACAATTGGTATTCAATTGACATCATTTGTGGAATAATGTTGATAACTACAAAAAAGTATTTTTTTCAACTTGTCCCTTTTCTTAAAATAAACAAATAAAAAATATGTAAAAATCTGGGTTACAGTGAGGCACTTACAATGGAAGTGAATAGGGCCAATCCTTCAAATACTCGCTGTTTTTAAAATTATAGTCACAAAATGTAAACAATATGTGTGATAACATGATTTTAGTGCTATTTTATGTAAAGTTATATCCAATTTTATAACTATATAATATGCTGCATGACGACGTAACTGCATAAACCCTAAAACCCACAAACAACCATAAAAACGATGATTTAAACAACTTTACTGCCCAAACGATCCTCAAGTTTTAACAGAATAATTATTTAGTGCTTTAAAAATATTATAAGCTTCACATTTCTGCCTTTAAACACTCCAAGAATCTGGCCCCATTCACTTTCATTGTAAGTGCCTCACTGACACCTCGATTTTTGCTGTTTTTAAGAAAAGGAGGGAGAGTCGAAATTACATTTTGTGGAACACTCAAAACATTATTTTAGCCTATTTTTAAGATGTATCCATTTCAATTGAATAACACATTTCCATCTAACTGAATTGAATAGTTTTGAAGAACATGTAATAAATAAAACTTGCATTTCGTAAGATTTGTACATATTATTTGGTTAAAGATTAGGCAATTAAATTAGAGTCTAATAAACATTATACCACAAATGCTGTCAATTGAGTTTAACTTGTATTAAATATTCCTTTAAATGTTTTAAACATTTTATTGGAGTGTTTCTTTATTAAATTACTGAGTTATATTGTTTTGTGCATATTGTCTAGCCACTGTATTTTGTATTTGATCATGTTTGAATGCCATGCTTGCAATTATGAAACACATTTCTCTTAACCATCAATAAAGTCTTCCACAGTTAACAATTTACCAATAAATCACTGGTATACAATGTACTAGTTCCCTAATTTACCCCTTTCTGCATCCTAAAAAAAAAAGAAAGAAAAAAATAAAATTAGGCTTTGTTTTGCTCTCATTCTCTGTATTGTATCACCTGCCCTCTGTCACCACCAGTATTCAGTGCATAATAATTTCCCTGTGCTGCGTGTGTTAGTAAGTGTGTATTTGTTTTTAGAGGGTGTTTAAACCAATATAGCGTAACTTATTGATTCTGACAGCCCACCCTGCTTGGGACTCCATAGGAGTACAGTGTACACTAGCATGTCTGCTTGCCAAAAAACTCCATCTGCCTTTGCTCGACTGGTGGTACCGTTTGTATCCGTTATCCATTATGCTAGGCTGCAATCTGTGGTGATTTATGGTTAACCGTGCCAGCTCTGATGCTGAGAGCTATATTTACAAACAGCTGCTGTTATAGGTAAAGTGCCTCATTCAGAAAGGTAACACAGTATGAGGGAACAAAAAAGGGAGAAGCTTCTCAAGTAGTGAATAACATATGACCAGTAGTACACATCACAAAATGAAGAGAAATATTAGTGCTTTTTTAAAGAATACAGTTTAATAAGACTTCTTTTTTCAAAGCTTGAGAATATACAGATACAGTTCAACAAGCAGGCAAACATGGACAAGAAAAAACAACTGCAACCTCACATGAAAATGAAATGCATAAATTAAAATATATGTTTATGGCAGTTATTTCTGTTCCATTGTATACTTCTATAAAGGCCAGTCAAACACATTAGCATAGTATCAGAAATATAACTTGTAGTGGCATTTCCAAATAATATATTTTTTAATCTTATTCTAAGTTATATTTGATTTGAATAAACTTCTCATTGACTGTGTTTGTCTGCTCTCAGCAAAAATAAAACACAGAAGAACATACATGATTACTGATTTCCCATTTTGTGGCATCTAGCACTTCTCATTTATAGTTCACCCAAAAATGAAAATTCTACTATCATTTACTCCCCCTCATGTTGTTCCAAACCCATCTTAGTTTCTTTGTTCCATCGTGGAACACAAAAAGAGACGTTTTTCACTGCGGCTGTCATTCTATCTACATTAATATTTCCATCTGTGTTCCATGGAACAAAGAAAGTCATATGAGTTTGGAACAAAGGTCAGTAAAAAATTTCATTTTGGGGTAAACAGTCCCTCCATAGTGTAGCATCCTGCCATAGTTTAGCATATCCCCTCTGTAGTGCAGAGTATGCAACCCATTCCCCCTTCTTCTCCCAGCTCATCTCTTTCCCGACATGATCATCCTTTACAAGGGGAAGACCAGAAAGCCTGAAAAGGTAGAGTACTTCCAGCCTCCCATCAAGTTGCCCCTCTCTAGTTTGAGGTAAGCCTTGTCCCCTCTCTCCATGATAACGAGCCCAGCATTAGTGGCTGCTTCCCGTGTCACATCTTGGTCTCCAGCAAAGGCTGAGATCATTGGCCATCCATTCAGCATCAAACTCACCTAAGAGGGAAAGATTATGAGAGACTCCACTGTATTAAATGCTCAACATAACAGCTGCTGTGAGCCTTTGCCTTGGACAATACCATGATTTGATGTACCTGTATGGTTTGTCTGTTGTATGCTTTCACCACATGGAAATTGAAGCTGTACACCCCGCGCCTTGGAGCAAGGAAGATACTGCTCTCTTGGTCAAAATGACCACCCGTATTCACCAAGATCTGACAAAAACAGACAGGTTAAACAGACATACTCTAAAAACAATGAATTTCCATGACTTTTCCAGGCATTTTTCATAACATTTAAAAAAAATTAATTTACAAAGAGATTTGTAAATTGATCACTTAGACTTTTGTTTCAACAAGTTCATTGAAAAGAACTGACTTAAAAGAGTGATTCACTGACCAATTGAACATCATGTTTGTGAAAAAGATTTTATACATTAACAATGTCTATGATTAAACATTTCAGAGCAGAGAAAAAAATGTCCATGACTGATCAAGGCCTGGAAAACTAACGTTTTAAAATTCCCACATATTCCCTGGTTTTCCACAGCCGTGGCAACCCTGTATATATAATTATAAAAACCCTGTTGAAAAGACATCCAAGCGTCCAAGATGGTTTATGCTGGTTTAGCTGGTATAGCATATTTAACTATGTTGTTCAGCACAAAATGCTAAGTCAGTAAGATTGTTTTTTCTAATGAAGCTAGTCTGACAAAAGGGAAGCTTGCTGATAAGCCCTTATGCATGTGTGTTTCACCAAACATTATTACATATCTCAGGTCTTAGCAACTCTGCCATACATTTTCAAGACAATTAAAAAATAATAGAATAGAATATATTTTGAAGTTTTATTTATTTATTTTAATTTATTTTAATAAAAATGCAAAAAATATAATAGGATTTATTACTTCCACACATGAGACACAACTAGCTGCCGAACATTACCCATAAGGTACTCAGGTACTTATTGAGTCTAAATAGATGCAAAACGTACATAATTTCTATAGTTCACCCAAATGACAATAGTTACACTTGCTATAGTTTACTTCCACGTTGCTTCTTCATCAATTGACAATGTCATATGTAAATCAAGTCAATCACTGACACATCAGGACCACCCTAAAGTAAGAAATAGCACATATAATATGTACTTTATGTGTACACGCATTTTTGTATTTTCTGAATTTTTTAGCATTGAAGTACCAGCTTTACAGGTCAAGTACAGATGTTGTACTACAAATTTCAGAGGCAGGGGTTGAAATTTTTTAATTATGGTCTATTTTATCCATCCTATTAGTTCACATTTAACTGATAAGTTTCACTGATAAGTAGAATAGAGCGCAGAGCACGTCTGGTGACATTTTGCCTACACACATACAGTGCGCGGCTGCGCGTGCAGAGAGCAAGCGAGTGGGCAAGAGAAAGAGAGCAACAGTCTAAGAATTTAGAGAAGAACACCTACTAATGCATGCTGGGCTGAACTAGGCAGATACCTCCAATAAAACATTTGAGGGATAGTTTTTCAATATGTATAATTAAGGGGAATTATACGTATTGAAAAACTATCCCTCAAATTTTGGACACACCTAAATTCAAGTTCCCCTAACACGCTGCAACATGAAACCCTTAAAACCCAATAGCTGAAGCCTAAACTCAGTCCCATTTGCCAGCTGGCTCTGAAACTCACAAACCCACTAACAACTAACAAACACCAGTTTCAGACCAGCACTGCTGAACAAAACCAAATCAGAATAACCCAAATCATAAAAGAAAGCAATAATTCATATTTGGACCATTGGGAAAATGAAAGTAAAAACCACAGCAAAGTGGAATGTTATCGGGCCCTAAACAGAAAGTAAAATCTGGAAGAATATCTCCACACTGCAAGAGATGCAAAACAGAGACGGATCCTCACCAAATACAGACTCAGTGATCACAGTCTGGCCATAGAAAAAGGCAGACACAGACAATCATGGCTTCCAAAGGAAGAACGAGTCTGTGCTCACTGTGACACGGGTGAGGTCGAGACAGAGACACACTTTCTCCTTCACTGTGAGACATTTATAGAGGTGAGAGAGAAATACTTTTACAAACTCTCAAACCTCATGCCACAGTTTTCAGCAGAAACAGATCAGATGCCGTTGTTACAGGGAGAGGACAATCATGCATCAGTTGCAGCTAAATTCATTTTTGAAGTGCACACTTTTAGAAATCAATCACTGCCTTAATGTACTTCATTCACAGTATTTATTTTATGTTCATAATATCTTGTTAAAAGCTTATTTTATTTTATATTATATTTTGTTATTACAGTTTTATTTAATTTTATTAATTACCTGGCACCTTATTTTAATTCTATTTTTATTGTTATTTGTTACAGTTTTATTATTATTTGTCTTGTCATTATCTGCTTTGTGTATTAATGCTTTGGCAATATTGTATGTAAACACAATCATGCTAATAAAGTACATTAAATTGAAACTGAATTTAAATTGAATTGAGAGAGTGTGTGTGTATGTGTGTGTGCGTGTGTGTGAGGAAGAGAGAGAGAGAGAGAGAGAGAGAGAGAGAGAGAGAGAGAGAGAGAGATTTTTTTAAAAGACTGCACACTTAGGGTGCTTCTCAAACGGAAGGCTGCAGCCAAGCACCCTTAGTCCGCTGCTCTCTGTCAGAATAATCACATAAGGACACGTGAACACGAAATCTGGTGGGAAGTATCAAATACACAGAATGTGTGAGAGTCCTAACTGCATGTCAATATGAAGAAAAACAAATCCAGGACATTTATAGCCAATTTTGAAATCCCGGCCTCATGCTTTTTACGGGTCCAAAAAAAGAGGACGTATGGTCACCCTAGTATATTGGCATTACTGCAGCATTTTTAATGTGTTTATTTGGAGTCCCACAGACACCCTATATCTACCCCTAACCGTACCTAAGAATTAACCATTTACTACAGTAACCATAGTATCACCATGGTATTTTCTAGTAAAATCATAGTAACCACAAAATTAAACATGGTAACTATTAACTACTATTAATAACATGCTACTGTAGTAACACCATGGTTTAGTACTAGGGCCCTGGTTAATAAATTAGAACTATGTAGTTTCGACCAAAACACATGGTTACTACAGTATTACTACCAGGGCTCGAGTTGAGGGGGCTATGAAGGGATGGCATCCCCCTTGTTGCAAGAAATACAAAAAAGCATCCCCCTTGTCAAGTCAAGTGGTTTTTATTGTCGTTTCAACCATATACAGATAGTACAGTACACAGCGAAACGAGACAACGTTCCTCCAGGACCATGGTGCTACATAAAACAAAATAAGACAAACCCAGAACCACATGAGACTACACAGACTAAATAACATTCCTATATAAAGTGCATGTGCAAATGTGTGCACAAAGTACGGGACAGTACAATAAATTACTAACAATGAACAGGACAATAGGCACATTGATAGACAGTGCAGCGCCAACCAGTACACAGTATTGCAAAAAGATGACAGTTTCTAAAAATGCCAAATGTAAACATAACATATTATGAGATAGTGTTCTATGGACATAGCAGTTATTGAGGTAGCAGCAAGATATAAAGTGACAATAATTAAAGTGCAACTCAAGACACGTGTGTGTGTGTGTGTGTGTGTGTTTGTGTGTGTGTGTGTGTGTGTGTGTGTGTGTGTGTGTGTGTGTGTGTCAAACCAGTTTCTGAGTGTTGAGGATTCTGATGGCTTGGGGGAAGAAGCTGTTACACAGTATCGGTACCTCTTGCCAGACGACAGGAGGGTGAAGAGTTTGTGTGAGAGGTGTGTGGGGTCGTCCATAATGCTGGTGGCTTTGCGGATGCAGTGTTTTTTGTAAATGTCTTTGATGGAGGGAAGAGAGACCCCGATGAACTTCTCAGCTGTCCTCATTATCCTCTGCAGGGTTTTGCGAAACGGTGCAAGTCCCAAACCAGGCAGTGATGCAGCTGCTCAGGATGCTCTCAATAGTCCCTCTATAGAATGTAGTGAGAATGGGGGGTGGGAGATTTGCTTTCCTCAGCCTTTGAAGAAATTAGAGACTCTGTTGGGCTTTCTTGGTAATAGAGCTGGTGTTGAGGGACCAGGTGAGGTTCTCCGTCAGGTGAACACCAAGGAATTTGGTGCTCTTTACGATCTCCGCAGAGGAGCCGTCGATGTTCAGCGGAGAGTGGTCACTCTGTGCTATCCTAAAGTCAACAACCATCTCTTTTGTTTTGTCGACATTCAGGGACAGGTTGTTGGCTCTACACCAGTCCGATAGCCGCTGCACCTTCTCTCTGTACGCTGACTCGCCGTTCTTGCTGATGAGACCCACCACGGTCGTGTCATCAGTGAACTTGATGATGTAATTCGAGCTGTGCATTGCTGCACAGTCGTGAGTCAGCAGAGTGAACAGCTGTGGACTGAGTACAGTGCTCCGTGTGGTGGTGGTGGAGATGCTGTTCCCGATCCGGACTAACTGAGGTCTCCCAGTCAGGAAGTCCAGGATCCAGTTGCAGAGGGAGGTGTCCAGGCCCAGCAGGTTCAGCTTTCCAATCAGGTGCTGAGGAATTATTGTGTTGAATGCTGAGCTGAAGTCTATGAACAGCATTCGAACGTATGAGTCCTTTTTATTTAGGTGGGTGAGGGCCAGATGGAGGGTGGTGGCGATGGCGTCGTCAGTTGAACGGTTGGGATGATACGCGAACTGCAGTGGGTCTAGTGAGGGGGGCAGCTGGATCTTAATGTGCCTCATGACGAGCCTCTCAAAGCACTTCATTATGATTTGTGTGAGTGCGACGGGACGGTAGTCATTGAGGCAGAACAATGAAGAATTCTTAGGCATGGGGACGATGGTGGTGGCCTTGATGCAGGTTGTAACGACGGCGCTGCTCAGAGAGATGTTGAAGATGTCGGTAAGCACATCCTCTGAGCACTCTGCCAGGAATGTTGTCTGGTCCAGCAGCCTTTTGTGGGTTGACAATACGTAGAGTTTTCCTCACATCCGCCATGGTAAGACAGAGCACCTGGTCATTGGGAGGAGGGGTGGTCTTCCTCGCCACCACGTCGTTCTGCACTTCAAACCGAGCGTAGAAGTCGTTCAGCGCATCTGGAAGGGAGGCATCTTTGTCACAGGCAACTGATGTTGTCCTGTAGTTGGTGATGGCCTGGATGCCCTGCCACAGGCACCGTGTGTCACCGCTGTCCTGGAAGTGACTGTGGAGATGGAGAGCAAGTCCATCAAATTCGGAGTCTTAGCCAAGGTCTTGGAGTTTGTTTTATGCCTGCCTAGGACATCTGCATCTGTGGAGCGTGTGTTCTCATTAATGAACGCAGAATGGAAGCCAGATAAATCTCAACTCATAGTAACAGTCATGAAGGCAATGCTTTTCGAACATCTTAATTTTGGACTAAACTGCTCTGCATTTTATGATAAACACAAAGAAAAAATGCTGCTAGCGAAAAGTACAAGGCAACAACAGTTACAGATGCAGATGCACCCTCTACTTTGCGTTGATCTGTGCCTAGGTAAGGATACATTAATTTCATTTTTGTTGGGAGGAGGCTGTCCCATTTTCCACAAGCAGGAATTTGGTCACCCAAATTTTGGTCAAATTTTTGTCTATATTGGAATGTTTCAATCTTATACAGCATGTTGATTTTGCAACTCACTTCAGGGGTTATATACTGGATCTTATTTATACATCTGGCTTATCTAATGTCTCTTTCTGGCTCTGACATTGATTTCTTTGACCACAAACTTTTAAAGTTTAGCTTCAGTTTTCCAATATCTACACCATGTATAAAAAACTGCTTTCCTACCATAAAATCAGCACTGTCAACCCCTCATCTTTCTCTGATTCTATAAGTGCCTCTCCTCTGTCAGACTCTTTATTATCTCACTGTCCATTAGAGATCTGTTACATCTATAATGATGCTATTTCTAAATCACTTCAGAGGCATGCCCCTGTTTAGACTACGAAGGTTTCCCTCCATTCACACCTCACCCATGTTAACTCCTGTAAACTTGACCCTGCTCCGATCTCTCTACTTAAAAAGTTTGTCTATGATATTTCACCTATCATCACACATTTGATTAATTGTTGTCTAGCCTCTGCCACAGTTCCAGCAGAGAAACTTTAAAACAATTTTAAATTTACCATTCTTTGCTAAATATATGAAAAAGTAGTGGCCTCAGAATTGCAGTCTTACTTAAATAATCTATTTAATATTCTAATGGTCTTTCTGAACCTTTCCAGTCTGGTTTCTGTCCACCACACAGCACTGAGACTCCTATTCTACGTGTGGTTAATGATCTTGTCTATGGATTCTGGGTCTACAAACATCCTAATTCACCTTGATCTGCTTTTGACATTGTTTGCCATTATATTCTCATCTCTCGACTCCCTGAAATTGGCATCACTGGTTCAGCTTTATCCTGGCTCACTTCTTACCTTACTGACATAAAATAGTTTGTCACTATACAAAATTACAAATCTATCACTGCTCTTCTAACACAAGGTGTTCCCCGGGGTTCAGTTATTGGACCATTACTATTTATTATTTACATGCTTCCACTTGTTGACATCATATGTAAACATGGCCTTCAATTTCATTGTTATGCTGATGGTATTCAAATTTACCTTACCACCAGTTCTCTCCCTGACTCACTCACTGCATGTACTGCCATGGCTAAAAGTATTGGCAGTGACATACATTTTGTGTTTTACAAAGTTTGCTGCTTCAGTATTTGTAAATTATTTTTTAACATGTTTCTATGGTATACTGAAAAACAATGATAAGTGTTTCATTAGTTTTAAAGGCTTTTATTGGCAAAAAAAAACTCAATTTATGCAGAGTCAATATTTACAGTGTTGACCCTTGTTCTTCATAACCTCTGCAGTTCGCTCTGGCATGCTGGATGTCAGCTTCTGGGCCAAATCCTGACTGATGGTGATCCATTCTTGCCTTATTAGTGCTCAGAGTTGATCACAATTTGTGGGCTTCTGTTTGTCCACTCGCCTTTTGAAGGTTGACCACAGGTTCTCAAGGGATTAATATCCAGGGAGTTGCCTGGCCACGGAGCCAAAATTTCAATGTAATGATCTCTTAGCCACTTAATTATCACTCTTGGCTTGTGACATGGTGCTCCATCATGCTGAAAAATGCACAGATCATCACCAAATTGCTCCTGGATTGTTGGGAGAAGTTGCTCTTGCAGGATGTTTTGATACCATTCTTTATTCAGGGCAGAATTGGGCAGAATTGTGAAAGAGCCCACTCCCTTGGATGAAAATCAACCCCACACATGGATGGTCTCAGGATGCTTTACTGTTGGCATGACACAGGACTCATGGTAGCGTTCCCCTTTTCTTCTCTGGACTATCGATTTTCCAGATGTCCCAAACAGTCAGAAGGGGGCTTCATCAGAGAAAATAACTTTGCGCCAATCTTCTGCTGTCCAATCCTTGTACTTCCTGCAGAATTTCAGTCTGTTCTTGATGTTTTTCTTGGAGAGAAGTGGGTTCTTTGCTGCCCTTCTTGACACCAGACCATTGTCCAAAAGTCTTCGCCTCACTGTGTGTGCAGATGCACTCACACCAACCTGCTGCCAATATCGAGCAAGCTCTGCAATGATGGTGACACGATTCCATAGCTGACTCCTCAGGAGGAGATGATCCTGGCGCTTGCTGGACACTCTGGGACATCCTGAAGACTTCTTTACTAGAGTTGAACCTCTCTCCTTGAGGTTTTTGATGATCCGGTAAATGGTTCTTTCAGGGGCAATATTCTTTGCAGCAATTTCCTTGCATGTGAGGCCAATTTGATGCAAAGCGATGATGGCTGCATGTCTTTCTTTAGAGGTAACCATTGCTAACAAGAACACAATGATTGTTAGCATTTCTTCCCTTCTTTTATAGCAATCAGTCTGCTCTTATAATCCAATCAGAATGATAGAGTGATTTCACCTGACTAGTACATGTTCACACTTTCCCTGGTGCTGGTGATATGATTAGTGAAATGATTTATGCTGGCTGTGAAAACTGTGAAATTTGTTTGTTTTTTTTGGCCAATTAAGCTTTTTGCAATTATTGAAAATGCATCTGATCACTCAATAATCTAGAAACAATGTGAATCAACACCACAACAACTGAAGCAGAAATGCCCAATTCCCAATGCGTTCAAAGTCCTTGTGGTGGCGTAGTGACTGGCCTCTATCCAGGTGGCAGAGGATGAATCTCTGTTGCCTCCGCATGTGAGACCGTCAATCAACGCATCTTATCACGTGGCTTGTTGAGCACATTACCACGGAGACGTAGCATGTGTGGAGGCTTCACGCTATTCTCTTTGGCATTCACGCACAACTCACCACGTGCCCCACCAACAGCGAGAATCACATTATGTCAACCACGAGGAGGTTAACCCAACGCCACTCTACCCACCCTAGCAATCGGGGCAATTGTTTGCTTAGGAAGCCTGACTGGAGTCACTCAGCATGCCCTGGATTTGAACTTGTGACTCCAGGTGTGGTAGTCAGTGTCTTTACTTGCTGTGCTAGGCCCCCTGACCTGTGCTTTGATATTGATAATTTTTTAAGCCCTCCACTTCTGTCCGTAATCTTGGTGTTTTATTTGACTCTTCTCTCTCTTTTGATTTTCATATTTCCTCTGTTGTTAAAAAGTCTTTCTACCACTTATGGAATATGGCACGACTCCGATCTTCACTCGCTCAAGCTGATGCTGAAACCTTGGTACATACTCTGATCACCTCACGTCTTGATTATTGTAATGTCCTCTTTATCGGCTAAAAAAAAAACATTGCTAGACTACTGTATGTCCAAAATACAACTGCAAGAGTCCTCACCATACCTTATTTAAGGCTTTAAATGGTCGTGCTACTGTTTATTTGTCTGCTCTACTTCAATTATTAGATCTTCTGAACTTGGTCTATTGTCTGTTTCTAGATCTCGATTGTCCTCTGTAGGTGGGAGGTCATTCTCTGTTGTTGCTCCTAAGCTATGGAATGCATTGCCCCTTACTCTTCATAATATTTCCTCTCTATCCACTTTCAAGATCCAGTTGAAAATGTATCTATTTGCAGTACGCTTTCAGTGTCCTTTTTTTTTTTTTTTAATGTATCTTGTATTGTTTATCATGTTATGAAATAAATTTCTGAATTGTACTTATGTAAAACGAACTTGTGCTTAGGGAAAGGCACTATATAAATATTTTTTTTTTACACTATTCAAAAGAGAAAGTTTGAGGAATGCTAAATACTTGTGGGCATAATATAAAAAAATGGATGAGGTACAGTGGTCTATAGAGGTCTCGGGTCAGTAAAGACCTGAGGAATGCATTAAAGGTTTAAGCTGGTTAAGAAGTCTGGTAGAGACAATAGCAAACCAGCAACTGAAACACAACATATGCTGTTCACAAGCAAAACTGGTCTTTTCATAGAGCAGAACTACATAAGTGAATTTTTAAGTGGCAAGTTTGCTTACCTGGTCAAAGTAGATGATCATGGTACGGTTGCTCATGTCTGTGGGTTCATGGTTTGTTTGGCGAGTGGCGGAGAAGGCCACACGGCCAGTACCTGAACGCACTGACATACCCAGCGCATTCCCAGCTGGCTCTGAAGAGGGTGTGGAGTCACAGACCACTAGACATTTACCCTCAAGTACAATGGGCTCTGTGTCATTTTGCCCTCTAACCACCAGAGGGCCTATTAGCATAAGTATAGCTGGTATTAGCATAGGGAGCCAAGCTTGCCTAGAGTGGCTATCAAAGCTTGGCAGCATTTTCTCAACTATTATTGTAATATCTCAGCTGAAATGAGTGGAAAATGGTCCCTGTGATTTCGTCAAGTGAGCTGTCTTCTGCAAACTGGAGGATCCACAATCTGTTATGAACTACTATAAAAGTTAGTTTCAGAGAAGGTTCTAAGAATGCCCTCACTGTTTGTTTCTATCTGTATACTGACTAAGATCTACTTCTGTGCTATTTTGTTAAATTGTTCGTAGAGGACCAAAAGCAAGGACATCTACAGGTTTTTCATCATTCTGGAAATAATCCATCATCATAAACAACCTGTGAGAAGAGACATGGAGAGAGAGAGAGAGAGACAAGGTAAGAGACACAACAGGTAAGCAAATGTGGGTGAGCAGGAAGAGAGGCAGTGAAGGATGAAGATGAGACCACGAGGTAACAGTTTGGATCCCTTTCAGCTGATGGATGGAGCATCCAGGAGCGAGTGAGAAAAAGAGAGAGAAAAAGGAACAACTCCACTGAGAGACCATCTGTCTTTAACGCACTCTCACTTCCCACATGACGTTCCACATCACGCAGTGACTCCCTCCCCTACACAAATAATCCATCCCTTTCCTTAGCTCCCACTTACAGACTAAGCCACCTCTCTCCTCAGTGCCTTGGCACATTACAATGAACAACAATATGCAAATCCTTAAACCAGAAAATATATGTCTTAGTATCCAGTAAGCAGTATATCTTTCAGAATATGAACCCACAATGCATTTATATTAGATTCTGATTGCTAAGACCAACCTCAATGAATTACCATTCAAGTCATGTTTATAGTCTTTATGAAGCGTTGACATTTACAAAGGTCAACTTTCTTTGTGGCTGACCTTGAGGAAAACCTAATTTCTTGTGCACTTTTTCCACGAGAACTAATTATGTTCTTGCATACACTATGCTTTGTTCACAAACTGACAGCATCATTCTGTTAACAAAACTTCCCTTACTTATTCACCATTTTAATTTTAGTAACTTGAAAACCCTATTTTCATATTTCACAACTTTTCCAGATGTATACTTTTTATAGCACTTTACAGTCATCTTAAATTCCAAATGACTATATCACTAAACAACTTAAGGGAAATGTCTTCTCTAGAAGTAACACAAGGTGAGATGAAGTTTTAAAGCTTTTATAATAACAGAAAATATTGAAATCACCTGTGTGATGCAGTGGGACATCCCTCATTTTCCCAGGTGCAATGATTGTGAGGTGTCAGAGATTCTGTAGGACTATGATCCTGCCAGCATATAAAGACACTCCCCTCCCCACTCCACCAGCATCACCTCTCTCTCTCTCTCTCTCTCTCTCTCTCTCTCTCCCTCCCTCTCTGTAATAATTCTATACATGTAATCTTTATTCATGTAAACAGCATGGCAAAAATTGCATTTGTGGCTGTAAATGATGGCATTGAGCCCAAGGCATGTAGTAACTGCATAATGTAAAAGTAAGCTTAGATAATAGCAGGCATACAGAACATAACAGGAACAAGTATGACCCAGCGTCCCGCAAAATTGACTGATCTACCTATCACATGCATCAAAGACACAAGACAAACAAAAATTATTATACAGTAAAAGGAAAACTTTTTTCACAAATTTACAAATACACAAAAAGAAAATAACTTTATATACACTAAGAATTAATACTTGCAATGCGTAGATTGTGAAAAAGTACTTTATTGCTGCACTGTTTTCGAATGCACTGATAGTGATGCTAGAAGCTGGTTCTAGATTATAAGGAATGGATGCTAAGTCTGAAAATATGAAAATAGCAAATGTGTTGGATCTCAGTGCTTCTTAAATGTAAAGCATGGTCAAAAATGAAAACTGTCTTCATTTATTCAACCAATGTTAATCATTATTAATTGAAAATCTTGTCCTCTGTGGTAGCTCTCAAATCATGCTTGAGCATATTCATATTTGGCACATGAAAATGCGTGTCATATTTGAGATCAGTGATGCCTTACACCATTGGTTTTCATGTGTCTTGTAACCCATCATGGTGCGCTAAGTTTTAATATGCACAAGTCAAATGAAATATGAGAACTATGGTGGAGGGCAATATTTTGGTTGTGGCTAATTAAGAGACTATAAATACAAATTTTGGTCATGCTTGAAATTAACATCAAGGTCTACTTTATGCAGGTCACTGTGTCATCTATCATTACTGTACCTTTTAGAGACATAAAGGTCTTCATAAAATAAATGTTTCACAAGTCTATTCCTGTCTGACCCAAATATGAGTTCAGTCAAATTTTCTTGAGGATGGTGACCTTGCTGTTAAGCTCTGGTTTGTAGAGGCCGAAGCCCAGGCACATGGGCTGGGTGAAGATGGTGTTGAACTTGTGCAGGGGGAGTAGGGTGGAAGATGGTCCCACCTCTGAAAAGGTAATTGAGCCAGAGTCATAGTCCAGGGCAACTGCTAAGTGGTTGCCAATCATTTTTGCGGAGAGGTGGGTTTTCTTTCGGTTATGCCAGGCAGCAAGTTTCCTGTCATGCTGCTGTGTCAGACTCCAGGATATCTAGGTCAGTAAGATAACCAGAGAGTAAATTCACAATGTGGTCATTTAACCAATCAGCAATACACAGGAACACAAAACTGGACAGAGTGGATTTCAAAAGGCAGATGCTATTTGCACCTTGGTGCAAATAATGGTATATGCTATTTACAACCCAGTGCAAATAGTGGCAGATGTAATTTGCACCCCAACCCTGGTGCAAATAATGGTAGATACTAATTGCACCTTGATGCAAATAGTATCAGAAACTGTTCGCACCCATATTTAAATACTAACATACAGTATGGGCATTACTGTAGTGTGTTTATTTAGAGTTCCACAGACACTACATTAACCGCTAAACCTACTCTTAACTCTTGTGCACTGTTTGGGTCTTTTTGGACACATTTCATTTTTTTTTTTCTTTAATAAACATTGTATCCTTTATCTGAGTGGTACAAGACTTGGCAGGCTTTTCCTCCACTAGCTACCTGAACACACACCAAAAAATCTGGACTTGATGCAATAAGTCTAAGGGGTCATTAAAAAAAAAGCAAATAAATATGATATTTATTAAATATGATTGATGTAGTATGCCATTATTTTGTAACTCATAATAGCATCTCATAATCGTGATATAGTATCTCAAAATGATGACTAAGCATCTCATTATTTCGATTTTTATCTCATAACTGTGATTTTTAATCTAATAATTATGAATTTATATCTCAAAATAATTCATATTTATCTACAAATTATGAATTTGCATCTCATAATTATGACTTACTCAAAATATCTCCAAAGCATGATTTTAATAGATTTTTGATGTGGCGGAAATGGGGCGATGTGGCCAATCAAACTGTAAACGACAATATTTTGGTGCAAATTCATCTGTCACTTATTAGATGCTAGCTAAATGAGGCATATGGCAACATGGACATGTTGCATGACATACCCTTATCCTCAAAAACCATGAACAAATCTATGTAAGGTAAAAGAAATCACATGACAGTAAATTTACAGATTACATTACTTGCATGTTGACGTGGATAAACATGCTTAATAAATATACTGTGTATCCCAGAAAAAAATACTTTTTGTTTATATTTGTACACTATATATTTTGAGGACTGTCTTGGGTCTCCACTTGTCCAATGCAATCCGTGTCTTAAAGCAAAACCAGTTGAGAACCACTTATGTAGAAAACACCTGGCTGGACTGTGAGATATGGAGGTGGTACATTGTGGTGATACTCTACCATGTTGCAGCCAAAGGCTGTGCCCTCTTTAGATTTTCTCCCAATGCTGTGGTAGGTCACTGCTATATCCCAGAAACCCTCTGCTTCCAGCTCCCAGTAGTGTGTGCCTGAAGAAATTATCTGACTGGAGACCACCTGAGACCAGTGGTCAAAGCGATCAGGATGCTCAGGGACAGATAAACGTGTTTTGACCCTCATCACTGTCCGTAGATCATCAGAGATATTTAGGAGAGGATGAGCTGAGTTTTTGTCCAAGGTTAATGGGCTACTTACTAAAAAACGAAGAGGGAGAAACTGCAATTAGAGATTAAGCCACAAGATGACGCTACTGGAAAAGGTACATGGAGCAAATAAAAAATGATTGTGTAAACTGTTAAAGCACACTGGAACTAACAACTCAAACTTGGGTCACCTGAGAAGGGACAAACGCCACATCAAACTATAGTAAGATTTATGTTGCTCATAAGCTAAAATTGTTCTTGTGGCCAGTTCCCAACATTAAAGGGATCACCTAAAATTCTGTCATATTTTACTCACCCTCAAAATTATACTCAGTCACTATTCATTTTCATTGTATGGTAACGTGTTTAATGTAAGTGAATGATGACTGAGCATGTCATTCCGTCTGACATCATCTTTTGTGGTCCACAGACATAAGAGCTACATAAGAGTAAGTGATTAATGTTTTTTATTTTTTGTTGATTAAGGACTGTGTGAATGAGGATACTTACAAAGATCTCTCTTGAGTTCAATTAGGCAGCGCAGAGTATCAGCTATGAACTCCCTGTATTTATTTTCCACATTCTCAAGGATACGTTTCTTGTCCATGCTTGGCTGAGCTGGCGTGAACAATGGTGCATTGAGATCTGCCTCCATCCTGCAAGGCAGAATAGTGAGACTAATACATAGTAAAAAGAAAATACTCTCTTCGTTTTGCTCTCTCTCATTAAAATACAAACTAACATACAACTGTTCTCACAAATCACAAGATTGGTTTACTATGACACCCACTAAATAATAACAGTTTATCTGAAAACTTACTGTGAATCCTCTGACTGAAAAGCCTATGAAACAAAATGATAAAAGTTTATTTAACCCTATTATCTGTATATGCCCTGCATAAAATTGCTTTGGTTTTTACTCTTGCAAGCCGAGAGCATAACAACTGCCAAGTTATGAGGAAGCAAAAGAGTTTGACAAAGACAAAAGCTTATTATTAAGGTTAAGATATATCAAGGATCAGTATAACATCTTCTATGATGTTGGCTTAACAAAGCATTGGATGAACGTTTAAACTAGTTTTAATTGTTTAAAGTTTGATGGTAATACAGACATTACAGCAGCAAACAGCCAGCTTGCTAGCTAGACAGATAGTCAAACACTTGTTCACATAATGGTTCTCAACCCTGTACCTGGAGCCCCACCAACACTGCACATTTTGTATATCTCCCTTTTCTGATTCACCCAATTCAGGTCTTAGAGTCTCCACTAGTGAGCTGATGATTTGAATCAGGTGTGTTTAATTAGGGAGATATCTAAAATGTGTTGGGGGGCTCGCATGCCTCCAGGAACCATTAAACCCTTAACCCTTTTTAAAGGGCTTTTGTGGGTTTGCTCACTTTAGAATTTTTGAAATTTGGAGTTTGAATTAACGAGCCCATTCTGTTGGCCCATCTGAACATTCTGTCAATGTCAGTCTATGTGGTTTTTCCATTTTAAACATCCGATCAGTGAGAAAGGTTTGGTGTATGTAGCTTGAAAGCTCTAAGACTAAGAGTTCTACATTTTGTTCTTGGTTTAGCAATTTTGAAAAAGCCTAAAAGGTTTGTTGAATAGTCTGTAGTTTTGACATTGCGTCTCAAGACCAGAAACAGAAAACGGTCAATTAGAATCATCATGGTGCTCGCCCAATGGTTTCTCAGGAAAACTTTGGACATCATAAATGTTGCATTGTCAAGGCATTGGTTGAGCCAAGATTACTGTGACTTGTTGAGATGCTCTGTAAAAAGAGTAATGTTTTGAAAGTACAACAGATCCACACATTATTGACTGTACACTTTTTGGGGAAATCAACCTATGAATGGCTTGCTAATATTTATCTTTGCATATTAATCAACATTTTATTAATTTAAACTTTTTTATTATGTGACTTATAAAGCTTTCACCTTCAAAAATCAGGCCTTCCGATGCTCTTTCTAGTATATGTTGCACTCTGTTATATTTTTGTTTCCTGTGTGATGCTGTCTGTATCATAAAGTACATCCACATACCCAGATTAACAGGAAGGGGTCGCTCTCTTCAAGCAGGGAGCCTAGTAAGCGATGGATGCCTTCAGTCTGCTTCACATCCTCTCTCACCCTGCTACAGTCCTTCTGCACCCTCTGTATGGCCTGCTGTCTCTCCTGCTCTGTGATGTTCCTCACAGCCGACACCAGTCTGCTCACCTGAGCCTGCAGGACTGAACCCATCTGTAACACCTGGGAGACATCACTTCTAGAGGAGTCCTGCTAAACACAGAAAAACAGAATATGAAGTGCATTCATATACAGTTCTTACACAAGGTGTTTAGTTGTGAAATCCTGTAGTCATTATACTGAAGGATATACAGTAAAGTTAGTTTGTGAATAATTAGTGTGATTGCATATGAGACAGCAATGATGCTTAACTTACTATAATGGTGTGACTTGAGTTCTGATGTTCTTGAAGCATTATTTCTCCTTGCTTTACTTTCTCCTCCGCTTTCTGGACAAGGCTTTTTAATTTGACCTACATATGAAGGATTAGTGTTCATTATTATTTATCTTCTGATGATTACTTCACTTAACCCACAAATGAAAATTACATCATTGTTATCTCACCCTCATGTTGTTCCAAACCCGTGTGGTATATATTGGAATATAACATTTTACATTTTTGAAGAATCCTAATGACCACATCTCTCAAGTTTAAAAAAAGCACCAAGAAAGTATCATAAATTAAGTCCATGTGACTTGTGTGCTACATTCAACTATATTATAATCTTCTGAAGCCATATGATAGCATTGAGCAAGGAACAATCTGAGTAGTTTATCACTGATAATCTGCCCCTCCACCATATCATAAGTCTAGCCCATGTTTGTGTCCAAAATGTAAAAATTGGGGGTTTTACATGTAAGATCCAAGAACATTTTGCCTTTATTTTTGAGTTTTGGACACAAATGCAGGCACACGCATAAGTGGAGGGGAAGATTATCAGTGAATTACAATCAAATTATAGCCTGTTTTGTCACAAAAAGCTATCATGTAGTTTCAGAAGATTTGGAATACAGCGCACAAGACGTATGGATTAATTTCATGTTGCCATTTTTTTTTTTTTTTTTTTTTATTTTTTGTCCTTTTGACGGATATGGTCACCATGAAATTTAGCTTTTATGTTCCACAAAAACATACCCTCATGCCATTCCAAATCCAAATGCTGCTGAGTAAATAATGACAGCATTTTAATTTTGGTTCAACTACAGCACCTGTTTATTATAGGCCTAATAACTCACTTTGTATTCCTCCTCCAATTTTTTCACCCCTTTGACCTGGTGGTGAGTATGCTGCCCTTCCAGAATGCAGTCTGTGCAGACATACTCCCTGTCATCCTTGCAGTAATACCAGAACACTACCTGATGGACGGGGCACCTGCGGCGTGATATATCACTAAGCGGCTCTACTAGGAGGTGATTGTTGTAAGCGGGACGCTGCAGATGTGGCCGCAGATGCTGCTCACACAGAGAGATCTCGCAGCGCAGGCAGGTCTTCACTGCGGGATACACCTGAGCCTTATCACCCTCCTCTGGGCAGCAGTCACAAACCACCATTCCCTGCTCCTCCAGGCACTGTGGGCATACAAATCTTCCCCTGCCAGAACCAGTACTCTGGGCCCAGACCTCTCGCACACAAGCCGGACAGAAGCTGTGGCCGCAGTGAAAGGGTTGAACTCTGCTGAATAGGTCACGACACAAGGGACAGGTGTGCTCTTCCTCCATGGACCCCATAGCAACTACAAAATCATATATACAGTGGAAACATGTTTATGGGCAAACAGTGAAATCATTACAGGAGGTGTTTTAAAGAATGTTCATGCTTTTTTCTAACAATTACTTTTTGAATGAGGACTGGGGCTGTCAGTACCTACAGTAGCATTTTGCTTGACATCACCTTTTGTGTTTCACAAAAGAGAAAGGGAAAAAGTCATTATGGGTTTGGAATAACATACGGGTGAGTAAATGCTGAAAGTTTTCATTTTTGGGAGAACTGTCCTTTTAACTGTCCGCAAAACTTACATGAGTTACCTGAGTGTTGCTCATTTGCATTGTAGGCATTTACTCTTATAACATTATAAAATATGTCACCAGAAGCAAGGCAATCGTAGTGATGTGTATCACTATAAAACATCCAACTTTGCGAGATAAATTCAATTTTAATGCTCCGTTTGATCATTGATGCTCAGTCCTGAGGAGGCCATTTGTGGCAGAACAATTCCAGTTTTCTAATTGAATATATAATGTATTTGATATGTAAATATTGATTAGCAATATTGTCATCAGGATGTTTGTTTTATTATTATTATTATTATATAATGACCTTACCTTAATAACTGATAGGGGCCTAGTTTGTGGAAACATTGTGAACCAACGTGAAATGGAATCTTCAATTTAAAAACGGTTTCCACTATATCTTAGTCAAAACCACATCTTGGATATCTTTAGTAATGCTGTCCAGTAGTCATAAACATCTGCTAAAGTCATGGAAAGGTCTTAAATGCATGGGTCAAAATTTGTGGGAACCTTGAAAGGCTAAGCACTAATAACTTCATATCGTTGCATCTGCTACGGAGTACGCCCATTGTGGCTGAAGGCAATACCCACAATGTTTGGTCAAAGTATGGTGCATTATAAGGACATGTATATGATTGCTAAATAATCAGTTTTAAATTAATAGATTTCAATAGTTTCAAAATATGTTTAGCTGTAAAAAGTTATTTTGTTTGAAGTCACCATCCAGGAGATTTGTGTTGGCTTTAAACTTTCTTCAGTTATAGCGTTAACCTACTTTCTAAAAGATTAAAGTACTTGTTACTTTAACTTGTAAGGTGGACCAACTATTTGGCAACTTGGTGTGGCTATTTTATGATCTTATGTAAAAATCTAAATCTGCTTAATGAAAAATATATTTTTGTATTGTTTTCATGAACACTGAGAGAATTATTGACAGTTGTACTTAAAAATGCAAGTTTATAGAACTTAATAATAATTAACTTAATGTTTTGAGTTCATGAAACTTACAATCCAACCTGAATTGTTAACGTAATACAACTAATTTGCCTAAAGTTGAGCAAACGAAAAATGCATTGCAGCTGGTTGCTTTACTCAATATAAGATTACTCAACTTTTTATTTTTTATAGTAATTGAATTGAATGCCACAGGGATTAAAGACCTATTCAGCACAAACTAAGCCTAGCTGTTAGTTAGGCTAATCTGCTTCCTGATAAACTACTGTATTTATAGACAGCTGTTCCATTTGACCTAATAAATAAGGATAAATAAATCATAGATCTTGATTAAAGTTAGTAAGATCTTAAATATGCTAATTTCTAACAAAATAGTAACCCTTCACTATAAGGGTGTATTTGTTAACATTATATTATTACATTAGTAAGCATTACCTAACAATGAACAATACAATTACAGCTCTTATTAAGAGCTTGGCTGATGTTAATTTTAACATATAGTAATACGTGTTTAAAATCAGTAGGTGTATATGTTAACAATAGTTAATGCAACATTAACTAACAAAATACTAATGAACTAAAAACATTTTTTTTATAAATTAACATGCAGCCCTAAAAATAATTATAATTATTCTCAACATGGCACTGATATTTACCCTATATAGTTGTAGCACTTTATGATAAGGTTACATTTGATAACATTAGTAAATGTATTAGGTGTCATGATTCATGAACTAACAACGAACAACACATTTTGTACACTATTTATTAATCTTTGTTCTATTTCATAAAAAATACAATTGTTAATTTATGTTAGTTCATAGTGCATTAGCTAATGTTATCAACTTTGATTATAAAAAAGTGTTGGTATATGTTGAAATTAATATTAACAGTAACACTTTACAATAAGGTTCCAGTTGTTAACATTAGTTAACAACATTAGTAACATGAACAATATGTATTAAGCATTTCTTAATCTTTGTTAATGTTAATTAAAACATATACTAATAAATTTTTTAAATCAAGTTATATTAGTTAACAGTTAATGCACTATTAACTAACATTGAATAGCTGTATTTTTATTAACTAACATTAACTAAGTGCTGTAGAAAATATATTGTTAATTGTTTGTTCATGATACCTAATGCATTAACTAATGTTAACATAGTTACCTTACTGTAAGGTGTTACCACATTAACAAAGATTCAATTATGTAAAAGTATTATCCATTGTCATGTTAACTAATGTTAACAAATCTCGACAACATATAGAACATATAACCTCTACAAGATTGAAAGAGGAGAAATGGAATCACACTTACCTTTTATGTTTGCTTCAACATGTGAGTGACTCAGTATTCTGTAAATTAATCCAGAGTATGTGCGTGCATGTGTGACAGATGGCTTCTTAACTGGACTGTCTGACCTCTCATCACAGAGCACTGCTAAGCCATCACATGATCTGTAACAGAAGGGGTGTAAGGTGAGTGCAAGTGAATAAGGAAATGTAAGTAAAATTATGGTATCACTTTACAATAAGGTTTTGATAGTTATGTATTTTATGAATTAACAATAGTTTTACAGCATTTATTAATCATAAATAAATGTACATTTTTAATGACATTTCATTATTGTTTGCTTATGTTAGTTTATAATGTATTAACTAATGTTAATGTACAACTTTTTATGTTAAAAAATGTAGTTGTAGGAATATGTATTGAATTTAACATTAAACAAGATGAAAAGTATTGTTAATTTTTTATGTAATAATTAATGTAATTAACTAATGCAAATTAATACAACATTATTGTAAAGTGTTACCAAAATAAATTGACACCTTCTTTTGCAAAGACAGCCAGGTATAATGTTGTTAACACAAAAATATTGGAAATAAAGATTAATTTGTAAAAATGAGGATGCACTGTAGGATCTAAGTTTCAGTTTATTAGCAAATCAAGTTCACAAGCTGAAAAACAAATTGACTAAACCGATAATATAACATAAGTATAAATACATTGAGCATATAACTTCATGTTTGCAGAAAATTTATAGAAGCAAAAGTTGTGTAAACACATCAGGAGGATGGGAATGGGGATCGAGTTGCTAAAAACAAAACAGACTTAGAACTTTGACCATTAAAACTACAGTAAGAATCCTGGAAACACTACAGATAAATGAATACATTTATTAATGATTGAATGTTCTCTATTCACAAACAAGGATGTGAAGTTTGCAAAAAGTAAATGAATCCTTGTGAATTCTAATCACTATTGGAGTGTTATCATATAGCTTTAATCTTTTCTGCTTGTATTACATTTGTTTGATGTTTAAGTTATGAGTCAGATATTATTAGTTATTATTTCAGTTATTCCAGTTTGTCAAAATATTTGTTATAAGCTTCCATTGCATTAAAGAAAGTGTTTATCATGTAAATCTTTTAAATGAGGGGGCAGAGTCTGTGCTGCTTCTTTCCACTCAAATCTAGTAACACTGACAAACCAGTAAATCAGGTTTATCAGACACATGTAATGTGATTGAAATGTTCTTGTATGCACTTGAGGAAGCTCAAGACTGACTAAAAAGAGTGAGAGAGAGAGAAAAGGAGTGAAAGAGTAGAAATTGAGAAGGACTGCAAGAATCATTTAAATTTGTCAAACTCAGTCTGTGATGAGGATGGAGGCAGTTGTGGACTCTGATCATGATGGCAGTAAGTTTCTTTAATGCTGTTAATAATCAAAGTTTGTATCTGTGGTTTCTGGGAATGTGTTTAATATTCTTCTAAATTAATCTTACAAATTAACCTCCCATAAAGCTCTTCCTTTTGAACTTATCATGTTCCAAATGAAGACCTTAAACTCCAAGTAGGTTTAACTTGATTGTAATGTAAGACATTGAATATATATATATATATATATATATATATGTCTACGTTATGCTATAAAAATATATTTTTTTATGTAAAGTGTGTTCTGTATATAATGTGGTAAAGGTGTAGAGGAAGAAATACACAAAGGTATAGTGGAATTGTATCAGGTTTATATGAAACTGAAAGAATGGGAACCACAGGAATGTTTTATGGTCAACAACTTTATTTCCCAAACAGTGATAGTGTGTACTGTGTAAATATATATAAACCCATTTTGAATACATTTTCCTTGTTAAGGAAAGTTCATCATAAGGTCTTTGAAGTCCTAATTCAGAAAGAGAGCAAGAAACATGCATATTAATCTATACATTTTTGTAAAGTTTTAAAACATGATTTACATACCTTTTCAAATGTTTTCTCTTGCAGATTGCACAACACTCGCAGAGATAAAGTTCATAATAATTGGTAGTAAAGCAGAATACAAATCCAGTGCAGCAAATACCATCCTTAAAGATGAAGAGTTTAAAGTGGGCAAAGAGATTGTGGAGAGTGAGGTGAGATATAGGACGGTTCAAAACAGGTCAGTTACTCTGGTAGTGACACCAGGATGGCGTAGGAACCATACTCTATCAGAGAGCTCAGAGTTCACAAAGATGGAGATTGTACACAGTTTAGACATGTGTCCTACACCACATGCCTTCCTTCTAGTCATCAACCTGCACTCCCCATTCACAGAGATGCACTTCAATGGAGTCATGGAACACATGGAGATTCTTGGGGAGGAGATCTGGAATCACACCATAGTGCTGCTAATGTATCTCAACAGGAACCACAGAAATGTAGATAACAAACAGCTAATTGACAAAGCAGGGAAAGCACTTCATAGGGTAATAAATAGGTGTGGGAACAGATATCATGTCTTCAATTTCACTGACAGTAAAGGATTAAATGTGGAACAATTGTTTTGTGAGATAGAATGCTTAGAAGCACAACATGCTGGACAGTCCTTTAAAATTGACCACAGATTGTTTGAAGATATGGAGCAAAAAAGAAGGACGGTGAAAGAACGAGCAGAAGAAAGAAAGACCCAAGTAATAAAAACTTTGAAAGAGCACATAAAAGGTATGGAGCATCTTTTTGTTATCAGTCTGCAACTTAAAGGTGATTGTTTAATGTTAAAAATCACTCCCTTATCACTGTTTAATCTACAGAAACAACTACATATAAGTTGTTTAAAATATGATTTCCTTGTAGAGTGTAAACACTATGTTCCTCAAATCCATTCGGGGTGTCTAGTGGTGCAGGAATAAAATATTGCACCTATGAAAACTTTCTAATCAATCTAAAATTACAGTAATAGAAGAGATTTTTTGAGGTTATAGCCTGATAACATGATTCAAGCTACTGTACATGCTAAGAATTGCTTCCTTAACTCTCCCTTATCCCCTTTTTTGCCAGGACAAAGTTGTAATTTTCCAGAGATAAGGATTCTCTTGATGGGTAGCAGTACTGTTGGGAAGACATCAGTGGCAAACACTATTGTTAATAAAAATAATATGTATAAGCGGACCAGAACCGAAAAATTTGAGAGGAGAGAAAATTATGAAAACAGTCAAAAAGTCATTGTCATTGACACACCCGGATGGTGGATGTACTCGTCTGTGAAGGAGACTCCCAAGCCAATAAAGCAAGACATCATCTCCAGTTTGTCTTTCTGCCCACCAGGCGCTCATGCGGTTTTGCTGGTTGTGCAGCCAGGTGCCGCCTTCACTGAGGCACACAGAAGGTCTATCAAGGAGCACATGGAACTGTTAGGACAAAATGTCTGGAATCAATGTATAGTGGTTTTCAGCTGGGGTGATTGGCTGGGGGCCCCCACTATTGAAGAACACATTGAGAGTGAAGGAGAAAATCTGCAATGGCTAATCAGCAAATGTGGAAACAGGTACCACGTCCTCAAAAACAGACACCAGAAAGATAGGAAACAGGTCACAGAGTTGATTGAAAAGGTAGAGATGATGGCCAGAGTGCACACAAATTTCCTAACACCTGTGGAGATGGATGACAGCTGTGAAATAAATTTGGAGAGAGGAAGCATTACAATGGAACCACCTTATAGTGAGTGGCCTGACACATTTCCTTCAAAAGTGATTCTGTTTTCCAAAAAAAATCGAAATATTGATTTAATAAATTAATTGTTAGTTACATAAGAAATTAATCACTTTAACTTCACACAAACAATTGAAAAAAAATCAGTTTTATCAGCAAAATTCTGTGAAATGAGTTTGCCTGAATTGTCAAATTTGTCTATAGTGAAAGAAAGTGAATCAGAAGAGAATGTTAAGAAATGGATTCAGGATTTGGATAAAGCATCTGGCTACGAGACTTGATCAGAAAGTGGGATGGAGGAAATTTCAGAGGAACAAATCCAACCGTGGATTCCACATGACTGTCTGTGAGAGGTACGTCAAGCAAAGAAAGTTTAAACGATGCATCCCAAAATTGAAATGGAAAATAAGTGAAAGCTTATATTTTTGTTCAACTTTATGGATAACTTTCATATTTATTCATTTTTTATGCAGTTTCTCAAACTACATTGGCTTATATATGTAACTAAAAAAACAATTCTTTGACATGATAGAAAACAAGTCTAATACTATTGAAGAAGTACAGTATGCCATCAAATTTCATTATAATAGACATTTTACAAATATTTTTTGACTTTGTATGGTATCATATATTTCAAATTTAGTTTCTCTTTATTCATCACCTTGCATTTTACGTATTCTCTTTAGTAATGTAAAAAGAAGGTTTTTGTTTTTAATTGTTTGCATTGTTTTATTGAAATATACTTATTATTGTAACATCACCTCACCTATAATGAGGATTTCAATTACAATTGACAATTCTGTGACTACAAACTTTTGTTATGTCATTTTAATATGATTTTTCAAAAGTTGGAATAATCTCCAAATTGTTTCAAATGTACATTTGTCTGCTGTAATAGAATTGTAAAATTGTGATTGTATATCTTCTGTGTATTTGGAATTTTCTGTTTTCTTGTGCATGTAATACATACTTCTAAAGATAGATTATTTTATATCATACAACCCCATGCAATTTCCTTAATTCACTGTCACATTCTTGAATTGATTTCTTATACTGTAAATTATTAATCATCATACAAGTTCATACGTACCTCAATAAGGGGGAGACTTGTACTCAGTCAATGAATTCTGTGAAGCCAATGCTGTTACAGTTGATTAGTAAAATTAGGTAATTTCCAATGCTATCAACATGCTTGTGGTGTATTGGAGTCGACATCTGGGAGGTTTCAGTTAGCATTCTGTTCTTTATACTGTATAACATAAGATTTATTTTAAGTTTTATCAAAGTTGCTGTCACTGCATTTGAGTTTTGCTCAACAAAGTAGCCTAAAATATTAATAAAGTATTTGAAAATAGCAAATACGCAAGCCACTGAGAGTTGTTCATCATCCTATAGTGCCTTAATGATTTTAGCCAATAACTGTCCAAATGTTGTAAGAAAGCAATTTAGGGATGATTCACATAATGCAAAGGAAAAGCTTGGCTACACTTCAATTTTCTAATGCAATTGTTATCAAATTATGCAGTGATATTGAACACTGGATGCTAATATGAATATCAATTATGCCCAAGGATCCTCAATGTTGCAATCCCAAAGCTACTCAGTCCAAAAGTTTTAATTTATTCCAATCACAATCCAGTTTGTATTCTGTTCTTTAACTTGGCCAAGATTCATCTCTATAGCAATCCAATGCCAGTTCAACATTCATTGAAAAAAAATGTCCTGCAAATATCTATATTAATAGTGCAGTAATACAACATTTGATACAAATGGGTGACACCTTCACTTTCATCTGCCAGTGTTGGGGAGTAACGGAATACATTTCATGGGATTACTTATTTAAAATACAAACTATTAGTAACTGTATTCCACTACAGTTACGATTTAAATCATTGGTATTTTGAATTACAGCTACATTCAAAAAGTATTTTGATTACTGAAGAGATTACTTTGCATTTTATTATCATTTGTTTCATTTAATATTTAGTCCTTTCAGATGGTAAACATTTATACATATAAATGATGTGATCCAAAGTGCATTTGAACAGAGGTGAAAACTTTCTTATGATGTGTTACATTCATACGAGCAGACAGAAAATTACGTTACGTAATTACGAAAATTACGTAAGTTTGGAGCACAAGAAATATATATAAATCTTGTGTAAATTGTCAGCTTTACGCTAAGATAAAATGCTATTTCTAGCCATTTTACATGCACGTTACCAGGACTATGGAAGCACATGGAACTGTTAGGTCAAAATGTCTGGAATCACAGTATAATGGTTTTCAGCTGGGGTGATTGGCTGGAGGCCCCAACTATTGAAGAACACATTGAACTAATCAGCAAATGTGGAAACAGGTACCACGTCCTCAAAAACAGACACCAGAAAGATAGGAAACAGGTCACAGAGTTGATTGAAATGTTAGAGATGATGGCCAGAGTGCACACAAATTTCCTAATATTTCCTAATATTTCATCATCTTACAATTCCTTGTAAGATGATGGCCCCAACTATTGAAGAACACATTGAGTGTGAAGGAAAGGCTCTGTAGTGGCTGATCAGAAAATGTGAAAACAGGTATCATGTATTAAACAACATTAAACGGGATGATGAGAAACAGGTCACAGAGTTAATTATGAAAGTGGAGATGATGGTCATGAGGAAAACTGTGCTCCTGACACCTGTGGGTGAAACATTGGAGGAGATGGATAACAGTGATTTTGAAGAATCGCGTGGAAGCATCAGCTGGGATCAACCAACAGTATTGTGATGAAATCCATGCAAATGATTTCGTGTTGACTTGTACCAGATAAACATCAATTTGAAACATCAATATTTTTTTTTAAAGTAATTAACCTACAGTTAAAGAAATACTTTCCAAACCAGTTGAATTTTTTTATTTTGTAATTTTTTTGACATTTTTTGTTGTTGTTTTTTTTCCCAACAGTGAATGCTGACATTGAAAAATGGTTGAAAAATATAGATACTGTGTCAAACTATGGGAACTTGTCAGACTTATCAGAGATTGAAGAAATTAAATAGAAACAACTCCACAACACCAGGGATACAGAGAAGAAAACAAAAAAAGGAAAACAGTACAGGCTACACTGTAAATACTTGAGCAAAATGTAAAGATCATTACTTTATACATTATTTAGATGCCACACTCCAAAAATAATTAAGATTACCACATTTCAATTTCATAACAGAATTCCATCAAATTAAATTGAGTAATCAATATAAAATAAAATAAATACTTAAATATTTTTCATTTAATTTTGTTTAATTTTGTTAAAAAGTATTTTGATGGAATTTGATGGAATTGTGTTATGAAATTTAAATTTGTATCTAATCTTATAAATAGGCCAAACAATTTTTTTTGTGCTGTAATGTAAATAAAAAATACTTGTATATATATCTTTTTGCTGTAATTTTAGTGTTCAGAAACACAGCACTTAAAAACAGTATCGTCCTGTATGTCAACATTAATACTGCAACCTGTTCTTATTTGACATTTGGCCATGTTTTACATCTCAAGCTTATGTGGTTGTTCATCTGTACAGACACAGAAAAATGTCATATTGCTTTATTTGTTCATACATTTTCTTAGACATCATGGACTTCAACATAAAACTCAATTGTATTGATAATTCTTAACATAGATTGATAGACAACAAAACTATTATTGGTAAAGAAGCATGCCATCATATTTCATTGTGTAATAGATGATTAACAATTGGTTTTAACTTTATATGGTATCACACTTTATATTTTAAAATTGGTTTCTCCATTTATTTTTTAAACATTTCACAGATTTAATATTAGCAAACTATAGTTTTGGTAGGCCAATCTACTTTGTGCATGACACGAGTAATTTTTCCAACAATTGTTTACATACAGATTGTTTCTGTGCCTTCAAGCAGCTTGGACAATTCACGAAAATTATGTCAAGCCTTTAGACAATTAGCTAATTAGCTACACCTGTCGATGTATTTTAAGGCCTAACTTCAAACTCAGTGCCTCTTTGCTTGACATCATGTCGACATCAAAAAAAAAAATAAAAAAAAATAAATCTTCACAAGTCTGGTTAATCCTTGGGAGCAATATCCAAATGCCTGAAGGTACACATTCATCTGTACAAATAATAGAACGCAAACATAAACACCATACAGTCAAACAAAGGTACCATACAGCCATCACACTGCTCAAGATGGAGACGAATTCTGTCTCCTAGAGATGAACGTAGTTTGGTGTGAAAAGTGCAAATCAATCCCAGAACAACAGCAAAGGATCTTGTAAAGATGCTGGAGGAAACAGGTAAACAAGTATCTATATCCACAGTAAAACGAGTCCTATATCGACATAACCTGAAAGGCTGCTCAGCAAAGAAAAAGCCATTGCTCAAAAACCACCATAAAAAAGACAGAATACAGTTTGCAAGTGCACATGGGGACAAAGATCTTACTTTTCTGAGAAATGTCCTCTGGTCTGTTGAAACAAATACGCAACTTGGAGGAAAAAGGGTAAGGCTTGCAAGCTGAAGAACGCCATCCCATCCATGAAGCATGGAGGTGGCAGCATCATGTTGTGGGGGTGCTTTGCTGCAAGAGGGACTGGTGTACTTCACAAAACAGATGGCATCATGAGGATGGAAAATTATGTGGATATATTGAAGCAACAATTTCAAGACATCAGCCAGGAAGTTTAAGCATTAAGCATACCTTCAAAGTTGTGGCAAAATGGCTTAAGGACATCAAAGTCAAGGTATTGGAGTGGCCATCACAAAGCCTTGACCTCAATCTGATAGAGAATTTGTGGGCAGCACTGAAAAAGTGTGTGCGAGTAAGGAGGCCTACAAGCCTGACAGATTTACACCAGTTCTGTCTGGAGGAATGGGTCAAAATTCCAGCATCTTATTGTGAGAAGCTTGTGGAAGGCTACTCAAAATGTTTGACCCAAGTTAAACAATTTTAAGGCAATTCTACCAAATACTAACAAAGTGTATATAAACTTCTGACCCACTGAGAATGTGATGAAAGATATAATAGCTGAAATAAATAATACGTTCTACTATTATTCTGACATTTCACTTTCATAAAATAAAGTAGTGATAATAGAGATTAAATGTATTTGGCAAAGGTGTATGTTAAACGTCTGAATTCAACTATATATGTAATGAAGCTGGCAAGGACAATGATGATGATGATGAAGATGTGAAGATGAACCCAAGTGCAGTCCCAAGTGCATTTTGAATTGTGATAAATCCAAGTGTGAAATCAAAAACAAAACTAAAAAAAAAAAAAACTAAAACTAAACTTGACTTGACTTAACTATAAAACAAAACAAAACTCAAACATGAGCTTGGCTAAACAAAGTTACATAAACACATTCACATACACTATATATATATATATATAAAATGTAACTGTTGCAATAAAATTTATCTTGTGATTGATTATACAGTATACTGTATCTTGTATAATTTATGTAATTCACTGTTCAATGCTTCAATATACGCCTCAAGATCATTAATCATCTTAAATGTTACAACATCAATAAGTGGGAGATTGATATCAGTCTCTTGTACTTTGTCAATTAATTCTGTGAAGCCAAGGCCATGACAGCTGAATTGTAAAATTAGGAAACATCCAATTTTATTTGCTAATAACATACTTGGGGTGACTGGGAGTGGACATCAGGGAGTTTCCATTAGGCATTATGTTCTTCATAATGCATAACATGAATTTCAGTATTAGTAGAGGATCATATGTTTTGATTATTTAAATGACAGTTGTTAGTGCATTTTACTCAAATGACATAAGTCACAGACTAATAGAATATTTGTAAATAACAAATACACAAATCACTATGAGTGGCTATTCATCTTACTTAATTATAGTGTTTTCTAAATTATTATAGCCAATAACTGGCCAAATGTTGTAAGAGAGTAACTGAGAGATGATTCATATAATGTAATCGCAAAGCTGTAGGCTACACTTCAAGTTTCTAATATAATTGTAATCACATTAGGGGTAATTATTAAAAAGAATGCCACTCAGACACAATAGTTTTTAATGATAGTATTAATAGCATTTCCTGCCACAAAGTCTTTCTATTCAGTCATTTAATGTGGCCAAACTTCATCTCGATAGCAATGTCAATTCTTGTATGAAATGTGAAAACATGTCTTGCTGCATTCTGTATTTTTTGAGTGTTTTATATTGTTTTAGTGTATTATATTATAGAGTTATGTTAACCACAATAATATTTTGTTTGTATAAGCTCACACAAATATATCTTTGATGAACTCTGATGAAGCAAACTTTGGTCTAAATGAAATTAGATTATGCTAGCCAGTTTCTTGCATTTGTAAGAAAGTAATGAAAGTTTCTCATGATACAAACACTTTTCTGAGCACAACTGAGATAACAGGTTTATGAAATAAACTATTTTCATGTCACGGTTTTATTTAAATTTGTCAAATAAAGGTGGTTTGATGGCAACAACATAACAGCTACATTTTGAAAAGGTGAGAGAAAGCTTGTGACTCTAAAGTCCTCTTAATGTAAATCTCAGAAGTGATGGGGTGGAGTTTGAATGTCTTCTACATACCCTCTATCCCTCAGTGAGGCTGATAAACCAGAACATCAGTTTAGTCAACCCAGAGACTTACTAAGTAAAAAAAGAGGGTATGTACCCACGCCCAGTAATGCTTTTTAAGCACATGTTATTGCATTCTGTTATCTTTTTATTTGATTCCTGGGTAGTGTTGTTTATTGTATCATAAAGTGCACATTCATACCTAGATTAACAGGAAGGGGATGCTCACTTCAAGCAGTGAGCCCAGGAAATGGTGGATGCTTTTAGTCTAGTTCATATCTCTTCTCACCCTGCTACAGTCCTTCTGCACCCTCTGTATCCTGCCGCCTCTCCTGTTCAGTGATGTTTGTCACAGCCAACTCCAGTCTGCTCACCTGAGCCTGCAGGGCTGAATCTGTCTGTAAAACCTGGGAGACCGCTCTTATAGACAAATCCAGCTAGAAACACCCAGAATAAAATGGGAAATTTAGCAAATGCATTCAGTGATTGACACATCACATTTAGTATGAAATCCTGTAGTTATTGCACTTCAGGATATAAAACTATAATAATTAATGTGAAAAGACATGAGACACCAAAGATGCTTGAACATATAATGATGGTGTAATAAAAAAACACTTTGACAAAATGAAAAAATGCACTTGAAACTTATTCATCAACATAACTGTTTGCCAACAGGCATTAATAAAGCAATGCAAAATAATGTAGTTAAAAGATATTTGTTGGGTATTTGGAAATTCCACATGCAGTAAGTGACGGACACACAAACATTATTTCTGTTCAGCAAATCTGACTGAATCCAGATGACGTAAGGAGGTTATATTCTGCAAATTGTGGTTTGAGTTCTGTTAATTTGAGTTCTATGTTAATTCATTGAGTTCAATGTTAATTCCTTTTGAATGTAAATGTGGCTTTCCTCCTCATGCAAAATAGACTTACTGATGGTTAAGTTTTAAATAACTTGCAATGTCTCATTCCATTTTATAATGTATGGCCATTATTACAGGAAAAAACTCATAGTAGTTTATTTTACTATACAGAACCACAGCTTTGTTATGCTGTCAGGCTGATGCAGAATGAAATTGGCTTTACTGATGGAGAAGCCCATGTCTATCAGCTGGAATTATATGTATATATATATTTTATTTTTTTAACATAGATATCTGCATTTGATATCTGAAAGCTTAAGTGTAATGAACGCATTTAATCAAATGTGACTTGCACACAGGCTGCCAGTTTCTACTCAGTAAATCTGATGGAATCCATCATCACCATTCCTGTGACCTAGCTGGTCATTGGGTTGACATGATGGATGCTGCAGCTGAGACTCTCCTTCACCGCTGCCAGAAGCTCTGGCATTGCCATTCCTTGATGTTGTCCATCCAAGTTTTTCTTGGTCTTCCACATCTTCGACTGCGTTCAAATGTTCCTTGAAGAATATTCTTTGGAGAATTGTCATGGCGGGTGACATGGCCAAACCAGCTTATCTCTTTAGAGTGACCATAAGTGTTTCATGTGGGCTGTTTACTTATGTTTTGAACATACTTATGTTTTGAACATACAGTATTCATTGTTCGTCTGTTCAAGGTATGAGATGCGGAGTAGCTTTCTCGGCCACTTGTTCTCAAAAGCCTGGATTCTCTTTTCGCTGTCTGAGGGTGCATGTCTCACAACCATACAACTGTGATGAGGCAGGCAAAGAATGAGGATCCAAGTGCAGCTTTAATGAAACAAAAGATAAACATGGTAACTCAGAATATAATAATGCAGGAAACCAGGCACAGAACATGACAACAAATGTGAGAACTGACAAACTAATGGGGGAAACAAGGGCTTAAATATACAAGGGAACGAGGAACACCAGTGGAAACAATCAGGGGAAAACATAAAATGAAACTACGAAGGACTACAAAAATGAACAATAATTAAACAAGAATTTAAACATAAAAGCACAAAAACAAAAGACAACAGGGAATATGTTACAAAAACATTATGTTAGATTTGTTTGGATAGATTTATATTTAGTTTATATTTTGCAATTTAAGGTTTGGGTTCCATTCTGTGTAAATTTATTGTCATTTGGATGTAAATGTGATCCAACTAATGTCAATTAAGTTATCAAAGAACCGCTCCTGATAACCTCTGTGTACAGGAGTATGTAAAAGATATAACATAATTATGCAAGGATTGATAATTAGTTTGTTTTTATGTTCCTTGTTTATAAGATGGGCTATTCATTTGGCCCCTCTCTGCACGCTGTAGTCCCTCTCTGACCCTTTCTTTACAAATTTCTAGATCCGCCCCTGTTTATGTTTGTTAATAATGTAACAATATAACTATAACAATGTAAAAATATCCGTCATACGGGATCTTGCCTAGAGCACCAAGTAACAGAGCCGTGTGTTCCTCCGTGGAGTTTGCGCCTGAAAATCAAGTTCACACATGCCCATATGCCCAACACCTCTTACTGCTTTGGCTATTGGGGCAGTTTTTCAAATTTCAGTAAGCACAGACTGATCTTAGATAAATAAAATTCAACCTATTTCACTGTGAGATCAGTCTGGAAAAGCCCCTGTCAGTCCCTTACATTTTGCTTAAAATCTAAATTATGTTTCACAGAAGAACAAAAGCCATAAGGGTTTGAAATAACATTAGGGTTACAGTACATTAGAGTATGAGTGGTGTTGGAGTGGTGGTGGCATAGTGGGCTAAAGCACTGAGCTGGTAAGTTGAAGATCACTGGTTTGATCCCCACAGCCACCACCATTGTGTCCTTGAGCAAGACACTTAACTCCAGGTTGCTCCGGGGGGGATTGTCCCTGTAATAAGTGCACTGTAAGTTGCTTTGGATAAAAGCATCTGCCAAATGCATAAATGTAAGTATGATAGAATTTTATTTTTTGGGTGAGCTATTCTGTTAAGCGTAAGCAAAACTGCCAACTAAAGTTGCTCATTTCCAACATTGTTTAGAAATTTAGAAAATGTGAAAACATGGAATCTTTTTTATTATTTAAAGTTTATTATTTTTGTTTTCAGTTTAATTAAGGCAGTTCACTGTCAACAGAAATTATAGCCACATTAGGGAATGGTAAATTAATGTTTGAAACTCTATTACTTGTCTTTTCAATCTTGATGGGGTGGAGTTTGTTTTTCAAACACATTTGTACACCAGAACAAACTGAAAATGTTTGAAATGATTATCAGCAAGAAGAGATTGGACATAAATTGGAGAGATTGGAGAGTGGACACTAAATAGGACTGCAAGATTTATACAGATTAAGAAACAGTCTGACAAATGATGGAGACAGAAAAGGACGCCGATCTTAATGACAGTAAGTTTCTCTAATGTTTAACAGTTAATTTGCCAAAAAACATTTTTTTTACTTAACATTCTTATTCAATGAGAACTGAGGGTCAGACATAAGTGTTACGAAAATATATCTAATATTGATGATCAAATGATAAAAACAAATTATGGCAAAATCAAGAAAGTTACAAAAAGGTGTGTGGCATGGCGGAGGGCGGGGCCAGGTCGTGATGATACACACCCGGTCCCGTATCAGGCTAATCAAGCCTCCGAGAGGGATAAAGGCAGATGGTGGACGGTGGTGCGACGAGAGAGAGATCATTTACGGACATGTCCGTCGTCATGTGTTTGTGTCCTTTGTTTTAAGTTCATTATTAAAAACGTATTTATATTGTCAAGCCGGTTTTCGCCTCCTCCTTCCTGGGTTTCGGCACCAGTGTAAAGGATTTAGATGGGCAAGGAGGAGGTGAGAACCGGCTTGTCAACATAAATAATGTTTTAATAATAAACTTAAAACAAAGGACAAACACACACACACACACATGAATTTTCAACATTGACTTAGATGTGTGTTTTTATTGATTGTAACACAGTAAAACTTTTGTTGGTATACTGTAAAAAAAATCCTGTAAAAAAACAGTAAACTACTGGCAGCTGTGGTTGAAATTTAAAAGCAAGATACTGTTTTTGGCCGCTACAGTATAAAAATGCAATATAGCAGCATATTGCTGTTAAATTACTTACTATCTACTGTTGTTGAAATTAACAGCTATGTTCCCAGCATGCACTGCGGAATTAAGAATTTACTTAGATTTTTTACTATTTACTGGTTTATTTTGATGTTGTTTTTGTTGCAGTCTAAGCTACTTGTATTTTAATGTTCAGTTTTTACTTTTTTATGTTTTATGTTTGTTAATCGTCACCATTGTTGCGTTTTGAATGCTGAGAGTTGATATCTGTGTGTCTTATTATCAACTTCTGTTATTCTATAAGTTCATCAAAAACATCAAACACTCAGTTTGCTGAAATATCCTTTACTGTTTTTACTTTTATGTTTTTATGTGTAATGCATCATTATTGACACGTTTAGTGCTGTTTGCGAGGTAGGATCAGATATTCAGTCTGACCTTAGGTTTTGTCTTCCAACTAGCGCAGTGCATCAACTCATGTTTTATTTAAACACAAATTGATTGGCCGGAAGAACATAATGTAATAATAAAGAAGGTCTGAGGTGCCACCTCAAGAGAACACTAATCACCATAACCCACAATGCAGTGCTATGCTGCTATTTTACTGTGTGCAGGTTGTTGTTGTTTTTTTGTTATTATCATAAAAAATACAATATTTAATATGTACATTGCTTCAAAGGTTGTTGTTTTTATTTGACTTCTCGTTAGACAGACAAGTGAAGGCTGATGTGAGATGATAAAGAACAGAGAAGTTTGTCAGAAGCATTATGATATATCGATAGATATGATATATATTTGTTTCAAAATGTCACTATAGCTTTCACCAAGATGATATCACGATTTGAAATGTACATTTTCCCCTAATGCCTTGCATAGAACAGCTATTTCCAGTAGAACTAGTCACTTCACAGTGAGCCTGCTCTTGATCTCCTAGAATGCAACATTTTTAACAGCAAACTATTGTATTTAAGCATCACAGTAGATTGCTGTAGGAATTTGGACGTAAATTTACAGTAATTTTTTACAGTGTATAGTACACCTGGATTCAAACAATTTTTGGAGGTGCGTGCTTTTCACAATTTTATAAACTGTATTATTATACCTCAGATCTATCCATAGATTCCATACTAACAGATTCACCTATATTGTTTGTAATGATAACAGTCAGACCTCCTGAAAAAAAAACAAGGTTTAAATTCATTATTATGTGCAGTATCAAAGCAATACTTGTTTTTGTCATTTTGTCACGTCACATTGCAAAACGACAAATATTTGCATTCCTTTATTTTTACTTACATTTTAACTTATAAATAAAAACATGGACCAAATCACAGAAAAGTGGTTGTTGTTTAAAAATATCTGCAAACAGTTGTATTCCTCATCCAAATGAGAAAGATACAAATAGCCTACTGTATATGTTGTCATAAAATGTGTCTTATGATTGATTGTATATTTAGTGTTTATGTTTGTTATGTGCATTCTCCAATAATTAGTGTTGAAAGATTTTATAGATTGTCCTAAATTTAAACTAAGATGATAAACAAACCATCGTGTTGCTAGATGTTATGTAACAAAATTGTATTTACAAGCATAATCTCTGCTATTCCTGTTTTTTCTTTATTCATCATAACTCACATTGTAAAAGAATGTGTTCCACATCTGTGCAAATATTCTTTGCAAAATGTTTTAATATTCATGTCAGTTCTTTAATATTCTATTTATTCCATTCAAATCTGTTACCATATATCTGTTATTAAAGCTGAAGTGTGTAATTTCTGCAACACTTTTACACCCTCTAACTGCCATTGGTTGAACTGAAGGATTGTCCCGCCCTAAACTGATACCACTGGTTGAGCCAATGTTGTTTTGTCAGGCCACTTAAAATAAACAGAGGAATGTTTAAAGGGCCACAGAGATTTTTTTAACACTTTTCAGGAAAATCAAACTTGCTATTTTAATAAAATTATACCTTATGTGGCTGCACTGTCTCTCTCTCTCTCTCTCTCTCTCTCTCTCTCTCTCTCTGTGTGTGTGTGTGTGTGTGTGTGTGTGTTTATGTGTGTGCATGCGTGCGTGCGCTCAAAACCATCCTAATGCGACAACAGTGCTGGTCATTTTCTGAATCTTATATTTTATGAATAAATTAAAAAACTTTGGTGAGGATGATGAACCAGAATAGTAGATAATCTATCAAGTATCTTAAGCACAAGAAAACATATAAGGTAACTGGTCAGTATTCTTGATTCCTAACTAATATTTGAAATGTTACAGCAGCGAAGCTAACAATATTACACATAGGCCTAACATAAAGCATGCATCTAAAATGAGCTGGATTAAAAGCACAATAAATAAAACAGTGCAGTAGTAGAGGGAGAGGAGTTGCTACTAAAAAGGTTAAAAAACAATCCTTAAAACTTCATGAAATTTCAGATGTTTCATTATATCAATCCCAAAATTGAGTTAATTGGGTTAATTTTGGCTAAAAATATATAACAACGTGTGATGTGACACAATTCCCAGCTACAATTTTTAGGTTTCCAGAATGTTCTGGGAAGGCTAGTTTATTGTTATACAAATAAAACCAAAAATAACCATTATAGAATGTTCTGTGAAGGTTCTTATTATGTTGTCACACAAAAACCTCCATGAAATGTTCTGGAAACTTTAGTTCATGGTTACAAAAATTGGTTCCCAAAAGAAAAATAACCAAAAGGGAACCAAATGCTAACGTTAGAGGAACATTCTGTTTATGATGATTTACTCTAGCCATAAGTATAGAACAACCAATGATAATTGAGATTTTTTGTGTCACCATGAGGATTATTTATGGTGCCTGTGGTGAAGTTTGATCCTGTTAATGTTAAGCCATTCTTCTGTACTCTGTTGTCCTTTACAATTAAGTGCAGATTTGTGCACTAAGAACTACTGAACAGAATCCAATGTGCCATATGGTTAACTTAGAATCCAGTCAAATATCCTTTACACTGTGTAAGACATGTTATAACCAAATTAAAATAATTAAATCAAAAACAATGATATTTTAATCACAGATGAGTTAAGTTTACTTGTAAGTAGTGAACGTTACTTAAAAAATAATAATAAAAAAAAAAGAATGAAAAAAGAAGCTTACTAAGCCAAATAATATATTAACTTAGAAAAAGCATACACCTTGAAAAATCAAAGTAGCCTAAGGTCATCTAATTTGATTTTACAGTGCATGAGACAGATTTAATAATGAATAAGAAGTGCAAAAAGGAATGAAAGAAAGAAACATCCTTGTGAAAAGGAGAAAGTAAATAGATGACTGACTACCATTAAGGTCTGAAGCTATTTCATACTCAGGGTGGACATGAACATGTTTGCTCTTATTTGAAAATAAGGGAAATTATATATTTTTAGTTGTACAATGCAGCTTATTACCAAGCACAAGTGCACTGAGAGATAAAGAAGCTTAATTTTTTCCTTTTATACATGCTTGGGCTTCCTTTTGTCTCTCTTCAGCTTTGTCTTAATAGTATTTTGTAAAACATGTATTATCTCTTTCAACGTTTTCTTTGTGCCACACAAACTGAGCATAATCATTGACCAAATGTATAGTTTGCCAATTCAAAGCAAACACTGCGTTTAAGGTCTCGATAATTACCCTGCAGACAGACAGAGTGCGGATTGGACCGACAGACTCGCGGACAGACATTCGTCGATGCTGCAGAGCTAGTCTGCTCAACAAAGACGCAGGCCGCAGAGAGAGCCATTTTACAAAAATCGAGTAGAACAACGAGGAAGGGAGGGGTAGATTATGGGAACGACGAGAATAGGGAAATGCCTTTTTTCGATATCGCAATGTACCAACAACCCAAACATAAAACAATGGATTGAAATTGACCAGTCACGACTACAGCAGATTATACCGTGTAGACTACTAAAGACAAATACAGCAAATAAATAATTTAGCTGTCGAACTGGCTGCTGTGAAAGCCGACTGCGCATCTTGGTGGCAAAATGCCGGAACAGCAATGATGATATTCCGAGCCAGACACTGAGCGTCTCATTCTGTTTTGTAATTTCACAAACAGCTGTGAAATACAATCGTCTTCTGGTAAGTAGCGCTGTGTATTTACACAATTTACAATACTGCTACTAGATGTGTCAACTGCGACAAAGTATTTCATGTAGTCATAGTAAATATGAATCATAACTGGTTATGATCATAGAGCGCGCGCCCGAGGACGCAACAGGTCGCGTGTACAGTAGAGCCGTGATCCCGCCTGCATTTGGCTGACGTAATTATGACATTTGTACTAGAGTTTCACTTGGTGTTTAACAGCTTATAACTGACTGCTAAATACAGCATTGCGTTTTGGCATACTATGACTTTAATAATAAAATCTTGAGTTTATCAGTACATTCAAGCACTGATAATTGTTTTCCCTGTCCCTGACGTTTTTATATAAGTGTCTCATTTGTAAAATGTGTGTACATTTGTAGCTACAGTACACAACTATATGCAGTGAAAGCCAAATTAGCTCATTAAAAAATAGAAGCATACATCAACTATAATTCTGAGGACATTCGTGTGTTATGGCATTCTGAAACAAATGCAAGGACATAATGTATTGTGCTAGACTGAATTGAACATCTCTGAAAACAAGAAACGCCTCTAAATAACTCTAGATATTGTTTTAATTCTTTCATCTGTTAATGATTTTTTATTCACACAGTGAAAGCAGTCACATGAGATAATGTCTGTCCTTTGGGCCTCCAGATAAATCCTAAAAGGCCAAACATAACACATGCATGTATGTGCAATCTTGCCTTTCTTAAAAGTAGTTTAAGGATTTAAAATCATATTTTGGGGTGTATTAATGTCCTAAATCATATTTTGCGGTATTACGGTTCAGTAAATAGTCTTAATGTGATTGATCACAAAAATATGTACTGTCTGTCATTATTTACTCATCCTATTGTTGTTCCAAACCATTATCCATTTATTTCATCCATGGTATTCAAAAGGAGATGTTAGGCAGTATGATAGTATCACTCAACATTCACTTTGATTGCATCTTTTTTCCTTGTCGTTTTGTTTAACATCATTTGGGTGAGCGGTTTTTTTATTTTTATTTTTATATTGAAGTTGAAAGTCAGGTTTGAGATGTACATATTGAATTGAGAGTGACATTACAAAATTTTCAAGTATGATAATTATTAATAAATACAAAAAATGTATAGGTTACAAAAATCAGGCTACTGTATATAGGCTTATTAAAAAAAATTAATTTAGTGTTCACCCAAGTACACTTTATTTATAGGCTACTACAACTCAGATGTTTTTTTTTTTTTTAAGATTCAGGGAACACCTTAAAACTAGGGGCATGTAAGGGAAAGGAGGGGTGTATGCATGAGTAAGTCGTGTTCTGCGTTATTTGAATGCAAATGTAGAGAGAGAACAGGCTGAGACTGTGTTTGAGAGATAAATGGAGAAAAGATTTGGAGAGTTGTCTTTGGATTTGAGATTTGAGATTTTACACTGAAAAGACAGATTTAGTTTGCCAAGTGCTTACTTTTGAGACATTGCCTTCTCATGTCTGTACTTGCCATTTGGCCCTTTTGTTTTTTATAATAATACTTTGATTTGATTGATTCTCAGAGAAGATAAAAAATGCATTGTAATTTAGATCATAGAGAAAGATTTTCAATCTTGTTCAGCCCATGGGCCAGTTAGTCATTGACTGTCTCTTGCATCATGTCATGCCGGAAGCAGAAAAGACCTCAGTACATTTTCAGCCCAATGCTCAAGACTTCATTGCTTCTCCAAAATGGTGAGACATGTTGTACTGGTTAGTAAGAGAGCCCTGTTGTTTCTGTCATTTGCAGTGACATTATAAGATCATCAGTTTACCAGATCAAGATATAATTTGTTTTGTTTTTTTAAGAACCGTAAAAATGAAAGTCAGTAGCATAATCAGTAATAATTTGCTAATACTTACATTACATCCCAACAGCTCGTGTCTCATGTCCAATGTACTTTTCATTTTCCAACCCAGCATAATGTATGCCCATGTATCTACAGTATTCTGTTTTCACACAGGCTATGATATGCATGGCTAGTGAAAAGGCTTTAAAGATAAATTATAAAATGGTGGAGAGAACTAAAATTCAGGGAGATGTGTAATATGCTGAACTAGAGTTTTGAGGTGGACAACACTGGAAAAAGAAGGAGCCAATTGAGTGCTGTTACTCCAATGGCATAAGACTTCATTGTCTCCTTAAGGCTTTATGGCCGTGCAGTGAGGCATTAACTGCCAGGAACTATGTGCATAATACTGTGATGATTTTTTACTTAAATTCTAGAGTTCTTCAAGTACAGACAACCCTTTATGCATTACTGCTTTGTGTTCTATGTGTTTTTCTGAAAAACATGCTGTTTTTTGGATATGGTTCCTATGCTTAAGGTTATTTATTTTACAGTAAGCAGTCTAGCTGATTTTGTAGCGATTAACAAAGGCACTTAAGCTCCCTGACCTTTCAGGCTTCATTGGACTAGGACATGCGCTTTGTTTAAATAAATATAAGAGATGTAATAGCATACATTCACTCTCTCTTTGTGTGTGTGTGTATGTGTGTGTAGGGTGGGTAGGTGGGTCGTTTAAGGGGTTTGTAAATTTTGTGGCTAGGTTCATTGTCCTTGTTCATGTGTTGCTGTGGAAACAAAGTTGGCTGTTAGCTGTGCAAAGAGCATTGTAAGCTTATGGAGGGATGGGATTTCAGATCAGAGAGAGTGAGGTGATAAAGAGAGGGGAGGGGAGGGGGGAGACACCCATAGTCAAGACTGGCTGAAGTTTTGGGAAAAAAGAGGTAAAAATTAAACAGGACAGAACTTCTTAATTAATTATACAAATAAATACATATAGTTACAAATGAGATGTAAGGCAGATTTTTAACCTCAGTTACCATTCACTTTCATTGTCTTGAAAAAGATGAAAGTTGAATGTTCCATGGAAGAAAAAAGTCATAGAGGGTTGGAACAACATGAGTGTTCGAAGACAGGATTTAAATTTTTGGGTGAACTATTGCTTATTATTCAATGTTCACATGTTAAAGAATATGGGGGCTCCGGTAGCACAGTGGGTGCCATCGATTGGAACCTCAGTCAGTATTCCTGAAATTACTCTTTGTTGACCTTTTATAGAATTACAGCATTTCTAAGAGTGTCAGCCAGAAGTAAACTCTTAGTTTGTGGGCCTCAAAAAACAACCGAAAGCAAAATACAAAGACTAAAATCTAGTAATTATATTTGAAGTTTCATAAGACTAAATGCCCCATGATTTATACGTTTATAATTCCCATGACAACAATATGTGCTGATAACAATCAATAAATATGTAAAGCAAGTTAAAGTAAAAATTAAATGGAATTAAAAAGTCTGCATCATTTATATTACCTGTTTGTATAATGATTTATTAAACAAACAGAAAATGCTAACTGTTCTACTGATAATTCACTACATTTGCTGTATGTATTTTGGATCTTTATAAATATGATCATGTCTATCAGTGTTGCTTTTATTATTGAAATGTATTGGGCTTAAGTTTTAAACATTAGACTAGTAGTATCCAAAATACAATAATATTTATATAGCCCACAGCAATGTCATTGCTAAGTATCTTATAATGATGGCTTATATTGTTGGGTAAATTTTCTTTCTCTGATTTCTCAGAAGAAGAGTTGGCATTGAAGTCCCTCACCTCTCTTCTTGCAAAGAACGCTTCCTGCTCTACCTCATCCTACAACTCAGATCTGCAAATCTTCCTTGAGCCTAAACCCACCTGTAGGGAGGCTCACAACACTCACTCTGGCCATCGCAACCCACCCTGACTCTCATATCTCCTGCCAACTCATAACACTACCTGTAGACCTGGTCAAATTTCCTGACATCCCACAATCCTGCTTTTGTAGCCATTCTTCTAAACAGCGTATTTACACTACTGAACCAACTGTGCTCACTACCTACAACCACACCCAATCACTCATGGCTTCTCCAAAGTTAGGTGTGTCAGCTACTACAACCTTATCTTCATCATCCTCTTCTGCTGCTTCTCTCTGCGCACTTCCACATCCTGGAAGTCCCAGTCCTTTGCCTGGAGGACCCCCAAGCCCAGTTACACCTTCTTCCAGCCCAAGTACAGTACCTCCAGCCCCAGCATGTGCACCTGTCAGCATCGCGTTCATCCTTGAAGAGCTACGTGTGCTGCAGCAGAGGCAAATCCATCAGATGCAGATGACTGAAGAGATCTGTAGGCAAGTATTAAGGCTGGGAGGAGCTTCTTGTGAACTGGATTCAATGCCATTCATACTACCCTCTCTGCCACAGCTCTGTTTGAAGGTTTCTGAAAGCAACCCTAAATCCTCTCTGCAAAATTCATTACCTCCCCCTACATCTGTGGCTCCCCTTTTGGCCTGTGTATCATCCCTGTTTCCCTCCCATACCACCTCTAAGTCCTCTAAGCATGCACACTCTCTTTTGAATGTCTTACGCCCCCATAAAACACAGTTTGACAGTGGGGTAGTTACTCCAGCAAACTTTACCAGTCATACAAGTACTCACTCTTCCACATCCTCACTAATATCCACATCTGCTACTATAAACTATCCACTCACTCCTTCCCTTGGCCTACCAGCCCAAAATGCATATGAGAAAGCATCTGACATCACAGAAGCCAGAGGGAAGAGTAGTCTGACTTTCCCAAACCAAGCTATGCAAGCAGCTGCTGCCCCTTCAGCCCCCTCACTGGATCCAAAACTATCTGTGCAAGAAGGTACAACTTTAACATCAGGGCGTATGCAGCATGCATGTCGCTTTTGTCGGAAGATCTTCAGCAGTGATTCATCCCTGCAGATACACTTGCGCTCACACACAGGGGAACGTCCATACCAGTGTCCTGTATGTTTCAGTCGATTCACCACACGAGGGAATCTCAAGGTCCACTTCTTGCGGCATCGTGAGCAAAACCCTGAACTCTCCTTTTCTTTGTTTCCGTGTTCCCTATTTGGATCTGTGACAGGGGGGTCAATGACAGGATCAGCACAAACTCAAACTATTTCCTCAACCAACATGAGTGCTGCTCAGAGGCATCAGAAACAGCAAGAAGGGGATGGTCTGTGTGGTGAGAATCTTGAGGGTGCTACTGCTTTACCACATACCACAACATCATCTCTGCCTCCAAGTATTGATTTGGCCCTGCTGACCACTGCACACTCTCTCCTTCAGTTCAACCGTGCTGCTGCTGCAGCTGCCGCAGTCTCTAAATCCTCTACCTCTTCAGTTACGTCCTCATCCTCTTCCTCTCTTGCCTCCACCCTTCTTTCATCCCCTGCCTCATCCACATCATCTGCTGCTGGTGTGTTTAAAGGAGTGAAACAACAGTGCTTTGATGAGAACACCCCTCCACTACATACCCTACTCCCCCATTCTGCTTATTCACAGCTTGCCAGCTTACCCAAAATCTTCTTCCCGGCATCTTCAAGCCACCATCATCCAGGCCATGGGCTTCTGAGGCCCACAACTACAACAGGATCCTTCCTTACAACCCCACAACAACAGATTGCATTCCCTTTCACAGCCTCTTCCACTGCCACGTCCATCTCAACCTCTGCCTTAACCTCAGATACATCAAAACTGCAGAAACTGGTGGAGAAGTTAGAGAAGCAACCTCATGATCAGTCCCACTGGGTTTCATCCTTTGGGGAAACTTCTGCCAGTAGCTACAGCACAACAGGAGGATTAAGCAATAGCAGCAGTAGTTTAATGAGCACAAGTAGTTTCAGTACAAATGCAGTCACCTCACCTCCATCAACTACAGTCCAGATACCATCATCAATTTTCAACAAGGAGTCCCCTTATCTGGGTCTTATGAATTCAGCTGGAGCACTTGCCCATAATCAGTGTAGTGTGTGTCTTCGGGTGCTAAGTTGCCCAAGAGCACTACGTTTGCACCAGGCTACCCATTTAGGTGAGCGCCCCTTCCCCTGCAAGCTGTGTGGTCGTTCTTTATCAACTAAAGGAAGCCTTCGAGCTCACCTTGCCACCCATCGAGCACGGCCACCAAGCAGTCGTGCACAAAATTCTTGCCCCTTATGTCAGCGAAAGTTTACTAATGCGCTTGTGCTGCAACATCATATTCGCATGCATTTAGGAGGACAGTTACCACCAGAGCATCTGCCTGAAAGTTCATTGGAAATTGATACTTTGTCCCATTCCCAGTCTATTGAACTCCAAACTTCAGAGATCAGCCCTAGGGCTACTGATGTTCAGATACCACATACTGATATGGAAACAGTTTTAGATTTGAAATGTTCCATGAGTAGTCATTCTGACCCCCTTGCGGTCAGTACTGCTCCCACTTTATGTCCTGTAACCTCCAGTCTACCTGGTTCACTGACCCCAGTTCCCATACCACATTTTGACCTAAGCCCTGACCCTTCTCTGAATCTAACCACCCATTCACCTCCAACAGGCAGAGCAGATCCCCCTGTCCTCCCTCTCAGTGTACCCTCTCCAGAAGAATCTGCTGCCTGTCTTCTTCCTCCCACCATCCACCCAATCTCTGCAACAACAGGTCCTCCTTCCTCTGATGAACTATATTTTGAATATTCCAGCAACACTGCCTTCCTAGGTGATAAAAAAATGCCCTGCTCCTCTGTTTCAATGAAAGCCAGTCCACACAGGGATGACTGTGAATTTAGTGAAAATAGATCTCCCTTGCCTATTCCTGCATCAAGATCACATTTGGAAGATCTTTTTAGTATACAAGCTCATCATACATCAAAAGATCCTCTACTACATCCAGCATCAGAACTACTGGAGCCTGACCAAGGCCATGTTGAAACATCCAGTTCAATCCCCCAAGAGTTTTGTGAGGATGAAATTAGTGAAGATAAAGCACACAAAACACCAAAGAATGCTCAAAGGGGAACTCCAGATTTGAGTATTAATGCAAATATAGAACCAGACACTTTAAACAAGACAATTGAGGATGCAGCTGAGACTGTGCCAGAGGAGCCAGACACACAAGCTGCGAAGACCATAAAGGGAGCTCACTGTAGTTTAATTGCAAAGGATAAAGCTGACCTTAAAGATACAACTGGAACTGAAAAGAACAGAACAGAGTCAACTGTATGCGTATCACTGGCTCCCAGTCTTCCATCTCCCATGCCAGAGAGAAAAACTTACCATTGTTCTGAATGTGGAAAAGAGTATGCAAGTCGCAGTGGATTGAAGGTGAGAGGCCTTGTTGAATTAATTAAACTGAGACGTTATTGTCGTCCCATACAGTTTAATTTTAAACAAATTCTGAAATTGAAAATCCTGAAAGTTACTCAAGATATTTTGTTAAATCTTGGTGCAATTTGAGAGTGATATATATATATATATATATATATATATATATATATATATATATATATATATATATATACACTACCGTTCAAAAGTTTGGGGTCACTTACTCATTCTTTATTTATTTATTTATTTCACATTTTAGAATAATAGTAGTCAGCAAAACTATGGAATAATAGAAATGGAAATATGGGAATTATTTTGTGACCAAAAAATCCAAAATAAATCCAAAACTATGTAATATTTTAGCATCTTCAAAGTAGTCACCCTTTGCCTAGATTTTGCAGACATGTACTCGTGACATTTTCTCAACCAACTTCTTGAGGAATCACCCCGGGATGCTTTTTAAACAGTATTGAAGGAGTTCCCATCTATGTTGGGCACTTATTGGCTTCTTTTCTTCATATTTTGATCCAAGTCATCCATTTCAAAAACTTTCTTTTTTTTTTAGGAAATTTTAGATTTGTAATTAAATAAATGTATATGTTTTGGCAGAATAATATTTTGTCTACAAAGTTAATTTCAAACTTTTAAGCATACACCTTCAGATCAAAAGATTTTTAAGATCATGAGAAACATTTCAGACAAGTGACCCCAAACTTTTGAACGGTAGTGTATATATATATATATATATATATATACACTAGGAAAATCTTTGGTCAGGGGCTGCCCTAATATATAGATTTTCCTAGTCGACTAGTTGGCCTTAATTTAAGCCATTAGTCGACTAGTCACACGTTTATGATATTAATTTAATTACTTATAATATATAAATATATTTAAATAAATAAAAACCAGCAAGGACACTGTCTGAACATTTTGTTAATTTATAGAGAGAAATGCTTATTAGGGTTGCGCCAACAGACGATGAGCTCGGGGATCGACGAAGGTCAGAGTGATAGCCTTTTGGAGTGCAATTTGAATTTAGAAATGTATTTGATTTAAGTTTTTTGTTTTTTAAACAAATTCATTTAATTTTCAATGCAAAATCACTAAAGCAAGAATATTCACCGATCCCTCAGCCCCGGATGCCGATGTAATTGGAGATTATATATATTATATATTATATATATTGGAGATATATATATAATTTATTCACACACGATGTATTTTCCCGCACAACGAAATACCCGACCGGTAGAGAATGCACTGATGAAGGCTTCTTTGCCAGAGAGATGTTGACAACTGTTGTAAATCCATCTTTCAAAAAGTTGAACAACACACATTTTAATTCCACTTAATTTTTTTTCCAGTTTAATTTGAATTTTTGTTCAAATGAATAAAAAATAAAGTTCAAAGTTTGAAATCAAGGTGTCTTGCTTTAATGCGCAGTCTTAACCCTAACCCTGCTTAACGAAAATTATTCCATAGTACCACCTAGCGTCCAACCAGTGGTAATACAGGATTCGCCATTTTCTAGAAGAGTTTATTTTTCTGGGACCAACCGAAAACTACTAACGTTTGGCCAACTATCAGGAGGCAGCCATATATGTATATGCGTGCGTGTATGTGTATATGTATGTATATACACACACACACACATGTATAATCTTATATGTATAAATAAATATACAGTATAATCTTTTTATAACTTCTAGGGACATATGAAGCATCATGGAGGATTTGTCAAGGCTCCTCGAGCTCCTGCTAAAACGAAGGGCCCAGAGAGAGAGTTGCATCAGGAGCGGTCAGAAATACACCATGAGTCTCTTCTACCACCTGGGCATCAGTGAGCTTCTTGAACAATACCAAGCCCTCCTTAACGTCAGCACAATTAATGTAATAGAAGACATAGGAACCTGAAGTATATTATGAATCTTGATCTTGATTTTAGACTGCTGCCACTCATGTAAACATGCACACACTAAACATATACATGGTCATTTCATGGCTTTATTACAACTAAAAATGCACCCAGATCATACTGTAATATTAAAATACCTGCATTGTGCAGTTTTAATATACAGTATGTGATACATTTATGTAAGTGCTGGATGCCCTTTAACTGCAGTCAATTCTTGGAAAGTAATGCCTAAAAATATCTTGTAGTACTTCCTTGAGTATCATGTGATGTTCTTTTTGATGGCTTAAAACTGTTTTGTTAGTGTAAAGATGTCATGATGTTTTGTTTGTTTATATCAAAGTGAACATGTAGAGGTAGCTAAAAAATAGCATTGTTTAAGGAACAGATTGAAAATTAAGTCATTATTCACTGAAAATCCTGTCCTCTACATTGCTCTGAAATCTCATTCGTGCTTGCACATTCAAACTTGGTGCTGCCTCAATAAATATCATGCCAAGTTTGATTTCACTGATGTTAAACACCTATGTTTCTCACCTGTCAATATGTGCAATCGGTTGAACATACGCAAACATAAATGAGATTTGCAAAGCTATATGGCAGAGGGTAAACTTTTTATGCAAATAATGATTTAAATATCAATCCCTTAAAAATAATAATTAAAATAAGGCTATTGTGTCAGTGAACTATTACTTTAACCTTAAAGAACAACACTATTTAAAAATATATATGCTGAGATTTTAATAAAACTCAGTAAATGGATGATCCAATTTGAAGTGTACAGTATTTAACATAAAAATTAATAAATTAATTTTTTTAAATGAACCTTTAGCCTGAAATACAAGCTCCTACCAATTATTAAAATATACTAAAATGCTTTGGCACAACCTTTAAGATTTTGATAGCTATGGTGAAAAAATATATCATACTTACATTAATAATGTTTTATACTTTATACTAAATCTTTTGGCTTTTAATTGAAGTTATGGAACAGTTGGACTAGTTCTAAAATGAAGAAAACACCATAAATACAGCCTGTCAACCTTTAGTATAGGATGTCTATTGTGTTCAGGTTTGTCTTGTTCAACTGTTCACTACTAGATAAAATACTGCTTTTTACACCAACTGGACTAAAGAGTTAGTTGAGGCTGTTTAACATGCCTGTATCTTAGAGTTAGCGATTGTTAGTGTATCTATTGAAAAGTCAAAAATATATTGACTCATTCTGAGATTAACCATTATCTTAAAGACATTTCAAATTTTCTCAGTGGCAATGTTTGTTTCTTTGGTGGTGTTTGTTCTTTGTCTGGAAACGTTTACATGAAATTATTCCCTAATGTTTATTGCTTAGAAATTAATTGGGTGTATGCGTCTGACTGTAGTTGTAATTTCATAGTACAGTTGAAATCAAAAAGTAAATAAAAACCAGTGTAATCATGAAAAGAACCATTTGCTATTCTTTAATTGTATATTGTTGATATCATACAGATTCTATTGTTGTGCAGAAATGTATATAACTTCCACAGTGAACTTACTCTTCCGTGGTGGTCTGAGGAAAACTGTTTTCTTCACATATAGACACCCCTAATCCATTTTCTCCCTCAAAAAATAAAACTTCTCTGCATTGCTTCTGTGTGTACCACATCAAGTGCAGTGAGGGAGAAACTGGAGGAAGCATTGTCAATCTGTCTGAAGAATGGCATCTAATCTCCTGCACTATGACAACCGAGCAGAGGCACATTAGATGGACACAGGAAAAGTTGAAAAAGTGAACCACTCTCACTGGTATGTTCTTGTTTAGCAAATATAGCAGAAATATTGATTTGATTTTGAGGTCATAAACATTTTTTGTATAGCAATGCAAAGAAGACAATGAGGTACCCTAATTCTGTCAGCCAAGATGTGTCAGCCAAATGTGCTGTGCTCACAAGTCTGAGCTTGCTGAGTTATTTTTATTTGTATAGTGCTTTTCGCAACAAATATTGTTTCAAAGCAGCTTTACAGAAATTCATGCGTTAAGACATTATATATTTTACAGTTTCATTTTCTGTTAGTTATCATTGTGTAGTTTGATTAAATTTGATTGTAAATTGTGTATAAAAAAAATAAAATAATTATATAATAATTGTATTTAGAACCGAAGTGAGCAAGGCAAAGGCGACCGTGACAAGGAACACAAATCTCCATAAGATGTTGGTTAGAGAAAAATAACCTTGGGAGAAACCAGGCTCGCTGTGGGGGACAGTTCCCCTGTGGCTAACATCATGAATATAATGTAAATATTACTTGTGTGTAGTGCAAGTCATGGTTTAAAATTAGTAAACTAAGTAAGTGTTAAGGGCCAGCATTTAAACAAAGATTTTGTATAATCTGTAAAATTAATGACTAATGTCTTTGAAGTCCATGCTGGACTAACTACTGAAGTTTACATAGATGTATTATCCTTTGTTAGTTGGCTTATGAAGGCTTTTGTTGGCAATGAATTTATAGTCGATGTATTCCATTTCAAGAGTGTAGTCCATTATTAGACCAAGGTGATGCAGGCAGAGATGAGTGAGGTGCATCACAGTTCAACAGGCCAGTCATTTCGGTGAGGTCTATCCTAAATCCAAGGTTCAGGCAGTGGCATATGTAGTTTCCCATGTCTTATGGTTGGAGTTGGCATCAGTTTATTCTCGGAAATCCATCATAAAAGACTGAAGTGGATACAAGGATACAAATAGAATAATATTAGAATAATATTAGCTTAGATGCCATTCAATTTTTGCTGAGTTATACATCATGATAAATGTTTCTGGTTCTGGCAGAGCTAACTAAAGCACCCTAATTGTGAGTTGATGGATAAATTAGGTGTATGCCTGGCTAAATAGATGAGTCTTTAGTCTAGACTTAAATTGAGTGAGTGTGTCTGCATTCTGAACTGTGTTAGGGAGACTATTCCATAGTTTAGGAGTCAAAGAGGAAAAGGACCTTCCTCCTTTTGTGGATTTTGCGATTGTAATGAGCGTGATGGAATATAGAGTGGTAGAAGGTCACTTAAATACTGAGGAGCTAGACCATTCAAAGCTTTGTATATAGTTAACAAAAATGTTATTAACATATTTACTGTTCTTGGTTCTTGTCAGCACTCTGGCTGCTGCATTTTGAACAAAGTTTATTTATTGAACTTGCTGGACATCCTACATTACAATAATCTATTCTTGAGGTCATGAACACATTAATTAGTTTTTCGGCACTTATTACTGAGGTGGAAAAATGATGTTCTACAAACATTGGAAATTTGATTTTCAAAGGACAGATTGGTATCAAATATTACACCTAAGTTCTTCGCTGTAGAAAACAATGTAACAGTACATCCATCGAGAGTCAAATGATATTTTAGCAGCTTATTTTTTAGAGGTTATTTGTCCAATAATTAGTACCTCTGTATTGTCAGAATTGGGTACAAGGAAATTTCTTACCAATCCAATCTTTGATTTCATTGATACTCTGCTAATTTGGAGAATTGTGAAATTTGTCGGGTTTCTAAGAAATATAAAGTTGGGTATCGTTGGCATAACAGTGGAAACTTATTTCACGATTCCTGATAATATCTTCCAGGGGAAGCATATATAAGGTGAAAAGCAGAGGCCCTAAAACTGATCCCTGTGGAACTCCATACTTAACTTTTGGTTGATTTGACAATTCCTCGTTTACATAGATTAAGTGGTAGCGGCCTGCTAAATAGGACCCGAATGGATTGGGTCCTATTTAGCAGGCCGCTACCACTTAATCTATGTAAAAGTCCACAAATGCCAACATAATTCTCAAGCCTGTTCAAGAGAATGTCATGATCTATGTCATGTGTCGATGGCAGCACTAAGATCTAAAAACACTAGAAGAGAAATGCAGCCGTGATTAGAAAATAGGAGCAAGTAATTTGTAACTCTGTGTAAGTGCAGTCTCTACTGTGGCTAAATCCTGACTGAAAGTTTTAATATATACAAATCTCTGTAGAAATGAACATAGTTATGAGGATACTACCTTTTGTAGTATTTTCGACATAAATGGGTAATTTGGAATCGGTCTATAATTAGCCATTTCTCCTAATAAGTGGTTTAATAACTGCCATTTTAAAGTTTCTTGGGATATGTCCTAAGGATAGTGATTAGTTAATAATATTAAGAAGAGGTTCTGAGATTACAGGGAGTACCTCTTTTAAGAGCTTAGTGTGTGGCCATTGGTGTATGAGTGTGAGTATGAATGTGTGTGTGAATGGGTGATTGGGACACAGTGTAACGTGCTTTGGTAACCTCTAAGGTAAAACTTATTTTTACAATTAGTTCTTTGGTTGAAAGAGATCTAATGTTTAGTAGCCCTAACTTTATATGATTTTTTTTTTTTTTTTTTTTTTTTGTTATTTTCAAGTTTTACCTTAACGTTTTCAAAATAATTTTGTGTGAGTTTTGTGTTTGGTAGTTCGGGAACAGACACAGTCTCTATATGATATCTAGGCGATACAGTATCTATTGTTGTAGTTTATGTGACCTGCGTGACGTCTCAAGCCAGCTATCATACATTCGGATTAGCCAGTTTGTCTGCTTCCTCACCTGGGCCCCAGTTAGTCAAATACTATCACTATTAAGTCTATGAGCCAAATTACTAGAGATGAGAGAAGCACCTTCCCTGGAGTGATAGAGACCATCCTGACCGAGAGGTGATGAGGTTTAAAGTAGATTAGTGTCACGATATGGCTGGATGTCTGAGTGGTGTCCGGAGAATAGCATAGGATTTATAGACGAATTGGAAGAGTTTTTGAGGTAGACCTGACCTGCTAAAAACCTCATCACAACGACATGCAGGGAGATGCCAGAACATATTACAGTGTCTGACATCGTTTTTTGCAAGTTGACACATCTCTTTCACATTATCTCTAGTGATCTCAGATTGGCAAAGCTTAGTGCCTTCATGAATAACAATTTTGTTAAATACAACATGCACTGATAGGATTGCAACAGTGGGTGAGAGTGTTGAAACATAACATTTAAATATTGACTACAGCAAGTTTATAATTTTTTACAAATTAAGCTTTATGTAAGTCATAGTGTTGTTGACAGAGGAAGGCTGTTAAATCCTCCACTAATGGACTGTGGGAAAGCTTGTTTGTGTACTGATTTGTTTTTAGAGTCCTTTCCAACAAAAGACAAAAATAAAATGTTATTTATCAGTGAGTAGCATATGTGTAACCAATTAATATTTATAAGCTTATCTACAGATTTTTATATGACTTATACACAGTGTTGGTTAAGTTATTCATAAAAGTCATCCACTACAAATTATTATCTAATTGTAATCACATGACTTGCTTGGAAAAGTAATCACATGACTAATTACTTTCTAAAATATATTGCAAAAAACGTAGTTTTTCCCAATCAACAAATTCAAATTTATGTCTATATTTCCTTCTTGTTCAGTGTGGAATGCATGTCATGCACTCAGAACCATACGTTTATGAACATAATTTGTGTTTTATACATATAAACCTCCTTTTTTCAGGACACTGTATTTTAAAGATAATTTTTTTAAAAATCCAAATAACTTTAAAGATCTTTATTGTGAAGGGTTTAAACAATGTTTTCCATGCTTGTTCAATGAACCATAAACAATTAATGAACATGCACCTGTGGAATGGTCATTAAGAAACTAACAGTTTACTGATGGTAAGGTCACAGTTATAAAAACTTAAAACACTAAAGAGACCTTTCTACTGACTCTGAAAAACACCAAAAGAAAGATGCCCAGGGTCCCTGCTCATCTGTGTGAATGTACCTTAGGTATGCTGCATGGAGGCATGAGGACTGCAGATGTGGCAGCTTGTGAGCTTGTTGTCATTGCAGGCAATGTCAACACTGTGCTTTACAGGGAAGACATCCTCCTACCTCATCCAGCAGGCTCATGCTGAAATGACTCTCCAGCATGACAATGTCACCAGCCATACTGCTCGATCTGTGCGTGATTTCAGGACAGGAATGTCTGTGTTCTGCCATAGCCAGCGAAGAGCTAGGATCTCAGTCACATTGAGCAGGTCTGTGAACTGTTGGATCGGAGGGTGAGGGCTAGGGCCATTCCACCCCCTTCCCCCACCCCACCCTCCTTTGTTCAGGGACACATAATTCCATTTCTGTTAGTCACATGCCTGTGAAACTTGTTCAGTTTATGTCTTAGTTGTTGAATCTTTTTATGTTCATACAAATATTTACACATGTTAAGTTTGATGAAAATAAAAGCAGTTTAATCTGCCTCGGCCTGGATGAAGGAACACCACCTGAAACTCAACCCAGCCAAGGCCAAACTCCTTGTCTTTCCAGGCAACCCTGCTGTTGAACACAACATTACTGTGTAGCTGGGTACAACTATTGTATCGCCTTCCATAACAGTCAGAAATCTAGGGGTAGCCATTGATGACGAGCTAAATTTCACAGACCACATCTCAAAGACTGCAAGATCATGTAGATTTACACTCTACAATATCAGGAAGATAAAACCCTTCCTCTCTGAACATGCCAAACATGTGCTTGTTCAGTCACTTGTCATAACTAGACTGGACTACTGTAACTCTCTCATTGCAGGCCTTCCTGCATGTGCTATTAGACCTCTGCAAATGATCCAGAATGCAGCAGCACGTCTGGTCTTTAATGAACCAAAGAGAGCACACGTTACACCACTCTTTGTCTCTCTCCACTGGCTGCCTGTTGATGCACGTATTAAATTCAAGGCTCTGATCTGTTTCCAGCATACCTAAAATAATTTCTGCAGAACTACACTCTCACCAGAAGCCTGAGGTCAGCTAATGAATGTCACCTTGCCGTACCAACACAAAGAGGCACCAAAACACTTTCCCGGAATTTCAGTTTCATTATACCACATTGATGGAATGACCTTCCCAACTCCATCCGTGAAGCTGACTGACTCTCTGTCTTCAAAAAATGACTTAAAACACATCTTTTCCATGAGCACTTAACCAGTCACAAAAAAAAAAGTCACATTTTTGTTGCACTTTAATCTGTTTTGAATACTATTCTGATGCTAGTGAAACTAGTAGTATGGCAATTTTTGCACCACTGCCTCCTTAAGATGATTCGGTTATGTTTTCCTCTTTTAAGGAAAGAAGTAAGTCTTGGATAAAAGCGTCTGCCAAATGAATACATGTAAATGTAAACAACTGGATGTAAAGAAAAACCATGAATGAAATTCGCTAAAAGCTAAATAATACTTTGATTTTTTTTTTTTTTTTTATTGTTGGCAGATTAAGTATTTTATCTGTCCACAAGGTCGAGCAGAAAACGACCGTCAGTAAGGCCATTACTTTCAAGCAGTTGAAGGGAACGGGGTGGGCTAATGTTAAGGAGGGAGGACTGGGGTTTTTGGATCAGTTTTTTTGACAACACCTATCGAGCAACCACGTCTACAGCCAAGAGAAAGGGACAGCTGTGCATATGAGAACGAGGACTGAAATTTGAACCAACTAGCGCAATGAAAGAGAAATAGGACAAAGAGTACAAGATTCGGACACCGGTCTCTCAATGCAATATGTACAAAGTTTAGCGAATAAAAAATAATCGCTGCCCTAAACAGTCAATACGTTGCATCATTCATCGATGCAGGATTTGTTTACATTTCGATGAACTTATGTATTGTCCAGTTCTCGTGAATTTTGTACCACAAAAGTAGTTGGCGCTTTTTTGTTTTAAAAGCGTGGTTATGTTTTGACAGTTACAAAGATCAACCAAACTTAACCGAGAGTAATACACATATTTTCAACGAAAGGACTCATCCACTGAAGAATGATTTGGAGCAGGTTTACGGAGCTGTCGCTCATATTCTTGGGCTTTCTGTGCCTGCACAAAGCGACCTCAAAACAAGACATGAAACCCGAGGTGAGTATCTTTCTGCTTGAGACATGACTTATTTACTGATAATACATTTAAATCTAGATTATGCTGTGGCAGATGTTATCTTGTGTGAAAAATGCAGATGTTGAGATGTAATTTTCAATCAATATTCTAAGTAGAGGAACTTTTAATGAGTAAAGAGTTAAGAGTTTGGTTTTTATTGTAGCCTATATTAGGACGTGCAATCATCCATATGACGAACCTATGCCTATACCAAAAGATATAAAAGATAACACTTTTTAAACAAACACATACCTTAAATGTAAAACCTTCTGGACGATACAAAAAATACATAAAAAAACACTAGTTATATATGCATGCCACAACACGCTTGACCTACAATTAAATGCTTCACTGGTAAACACAGATCCAGATTATGATAAGAAAGAGCCACATGTGTGGTACAGACTTGACAAGATAAGACTGAACATTAAAGTGTCTTTCCTAAGTTAATAGGGTGAATTTCACAGTGTTTTACCGATGGGTTTTTCAATGGCCAGTGCTGATACAATATAGAGCAGAACAGCCGATGGCCGATATACATGTAGATAAACATAATGCAATTTAACTACAGCAAATCAGATTTCAAGATTTATTCAAACTTGCATTAACTTGAAAAGTTAAAAAGCTTGAAAACAGAAAGTATTGACTATCCATTGACAAATCTGCCAAACACATGCAGTTATTGGTATTATATATGCCAATAATTGCAGAATGGGCCTGGCTTAATATATCGGTCTATCACTAGTTGAGAATAATAGATTAATAAAATATAGAATATATAAAAGACTTGGAGAAATTTCAAAAGTAAACCATCTAGACACATTACAGTCGTGAGAATTTGGCGGGGAAATGTGTTCTTTTTTATTTTCTTTAAGCACAATATAATTATTATAATTTTTTTCTGTTTGATTTTGGTGTGACATGATTCACCAATAATACATTTAAAAAATAAAACTAGTTTAATTTTATAGATCACTTGATAGCACTATAATATCTATTTTAACTCAGTGTAATAATGAAAATCAGGAAATATTAGGCAATTTTATGGATATGTTATTTACAGGATTTGAAATAAAATGAAATCGTTAAACGCAGAAGACTTCATTAGCTGCCAGTCAGTATTAATCAGTGCAGATGTTTTGTCTCAGGGTTTAGCATTAAGAATCTGTGATCTCTCTGCTCAGAGATCAAATTAAACACTTAGAAACTAGGGGAGGAGGACACAATTCTGAATTTAGGTCATGTGAGAGACCACAGAGATTGAAGATGCTGAGTACGCAAAAAAAAAAAAAATGAATAAAAAGAAATAAGGGACTACCAATCACCACAGGAAAACAGTAAAAAAAAAAAAGAAGTCACGATTGTAATGTTGTGGTGAGTGTGGAACTGATATGCTGAGGTGTGTTTAGAGGGAGAGGGCTTTTTTTGCTCCCATAAGCAGAGAGATATAACGGTTGACATCTGTCTTTAATTTTGGTCAGAAATGAGAAGAGGGGTTTAGATGTTTTACTTCATATGGGCTGTTTTCTTTTTCTCTTTCTGGTCAACTTGGGCTAGCAGGAAGTTACCACAATCCTGCAGGAAGTTCTCCTGTTTCCTTTTGGATATCCTTATGCTACAGATCCATGCACACCTGTGATTTTGAATTATTTTAGTATCTATATCCTCCAGCGTTTGTTGTGAAAGTTGGAGAAAAAGTCAACTATATTTATACTTCCACACAGACAATCATTATTTTTTGTTACACTTCTCGTTAGTGACTGTCATGGATAAGTCACCTGATGATGAGTGATACAAATAATTGTGCAGCACTTCCAGGGAGTTGTGAGTTTATAATATGTATAGTACCATAGTGATCATCATTGGATGGTGCATTTGACCACATATGGCTAGTCACATCCTGTATAGAACAGAACCAGAGGAAATGGGCATGGGGTTTTTCCCCGTAATGGGCTTGACCACACTGCTCTTTTGAACAGATGTGAGATGGTGTCAACCATAAAAGGTTGTGATGTAGTGGCAAAGTGTAGGGAAGGAAGCAGGATGTTAATGGGGGTGGCATGTTTCAGTAAAGAGACACAAAGAGATCGGAAAGAAGGGGGGTTGATCTGTTCAGACAGGAAATGTGGGGTGTAAATGATGCAAGTCTGCTTAAAGAATAGAATTTATTGTTGGCTGTGATGTCATTTCAGAAACAAGAGAATTATAGTATGAAAGGTTAAAGTGGACGGCAAATTGTCCATTTACGCTGGTGCTTAATGCCAAACAACCCACAGACCATTACATAAAATATGAAAATTTCTTCCCTTCCTATGTAAGCTCTTCAATCTTCCTATTATACACTTTGGAATGGTGATGCACAATGTGTCCATGGAGGTTTTTATAATATATTTTATATAATAAATAAATATATATTAATATTCTATTCTATATATATATATATATATATATATATAATATTTTCTAATCAAGATTTTAGGTAAAAATGGACATTAATGTATACTGGAAATTGTACATCTTAGGTCAAACTGGTTACCATTTCTTTTAGGTTTTTCACTGTTTTTAATTAACATTTTGCCTTCACTAGCTCATTTTATGTGGTCCAGGGCTGTAACAATTGAATGTTAAGTACAAATATTCCACATAGCCTCTCAAATGAGTTTAAAACAATTGCATGCATAATAACTATTAAAAGCATTGGTAAAATGCCAATTCTTTCTAAAAAAAAAAAAATAAAAAAATAAAAGTACTCTAAAAAAATATCTAAAAATAGTTTTAGATTGTCTAGCCATTTCCCAGGTAAATACAATTTTTTTCTGTCCTATCTTACAGTTAAATGGGCCAGGACCTATTTGACCACTCTCAGCTGGTGAATGTGTGCACATATTTACTGGTATTTTCAGACCTTTTCAGAGTCCATGATTTATGATTGTGATTTTAACATCATAATCATTGGGGAACATTTTCCCTAATATAAATATTATATAAATTCCAAGTTTAAATAAATTCAATATTAGGGATGTAAGGTTGTTACAGTGTTCCTAATGCTGTTGTGTATAAATCTGCTTGATAAACTGTAATCACATTAGACAACCGTTTTGAATGAGAGTCCTAATGTTGATGCAGTGTTGATACATTTAGCCAGTTGTTGAGGTTCATTAGTGTAACTCGAGTGGCTGAACTGCATTGTTTAATGAGGCTAAATTGGATTTGGATTCACCACGCACCCAGATGTTGTTTTATTCCACTGGCCCACAATAAATGGAAGTTGTGAATAATTTTTCCCTGAAAATTGCATGTCTTTCCCATAGTGTCTCTGATATTGCTGTGCAAATGTCCGCAATTACAGACACTCACAAAGGTACTTAATATATTGCTTCTTTTAGTGATTGCAATTTATTTTATGAATGCAAAATGAGCCTGGGTATGTATAATATCACTGTGTCAGGCTGTTAATGGTCTAAATGGCTATTACAAAAAATATTACCAAATAAGTCATTTGCAAATGAGTGAACATGTGCTCTTTTGGATACTTAAATCTCTGGGAATGTAAGTATTGCATAGCCAGACTTTTGACTTGTGGCATACAATCTGGTCCTTTTTGCAGCTTATTTTGACCAGGAGACGCACCTCCTGGACAGGAAGAGACCGTCTGAGGACATGTGAAACAACCAACCACAGTTTGTTATGTTTTTCTGTGCAATTTAGGGCAGGGTAAATATGACATTGATGATACAACAATAATAGACCAGTACTGAAAAAAAATCTTCAATATATGGTGCAGCAATCTTCATTAATGTTTGTAAAAGAAACACTGATATAATTGTCAGAAATATGAGTAAACTTAGTGATCAGAATTTCTGTCCATACACAATTAATAAGTACTTATAATTTAATGGACAGAAAGCAAAAGCGAAATATACAGTTCTGTTTGCTACTTAAATGCATCACACAAAACTTTGAATACCTTTCAAAGATCTGAAGTCACAAACCATTAAAACGAGCTAAACTTGTGATTAGCTGTTGCTTACAAGCGCTCATTATATCAACCTAGTTCACCGTTTCGTTTTAACAGTGAACTGATAAAAACCTCTGAGCCCCAAACTCTTGGAAGTTGCATTGCTGTAGGTTAATCGGATTGTGATTTTTACCAGTTCTTTGTATTTTTGTGTGCAAAATACATCAGAAAGTCAAAGGTGGACAGTTGATTAAGAGACTATGAAAATGTAAGCTTTTCTCAGTCCCAGAAACTTGGCCTTGATTCTTAGTGTAATTACATATTCATAGACTGGCCATCTTGTGAAGCTGGTGTAGCCGCTTGAAACGGTGTCTCCGAAAAGGTAGGCGCACGTGCTTACGAGGAGTCTAAAGTCTACAGCCTCTGCATCAGTCGCTAATGTGCCTCTTGAGAACAGGGGAGTGAGGTTTACACACAATGCACAGCATGTACTAGCTAGCTACAGCTACACTGGCACCACCACTATTGCAATGCACTGCAATAAAGGAAGGTACACAACTAGTCATGGATGTGACTGACATGTGTCCTAATAGCATGTAGAACTTTTGTCAAGAATGAGTTAACTGTACTATGAGTAAGTGTAAATTCTCAAGGTCTATGAGAAGGACAGGAAGTATTGGCAAGGAGAGTTGGACTCTGTTCAGATGTGTTTAGTTAGATTTTACAACTTGTTTTTAAGAAATGCAAGAAACGTTGCACAACACCAGGACATCACACATTATGTTTTTTCCCGTTTCAACTGGCAAATACCTTTTCTTCGCCAAAACACTCTTCACTTCGCCTTATTTTAATCTATCACACTCTTAGCCATCCCCCACCATCTCATATCCCATAACAAGCCTTCTTGTCCTCATATGGATATAACAGTGAACCTTTGTTTGTACCATGGAGGACTGAGAGTGATACAGCCAGAGAAACTGTGCAAAACAATGGATAATGATAGAAATGAATTGAGAAGTCTTAACAGGGATTTAAAGGAATAGTTCACCCAAAGATTTATATTTGTTAATCATTTTCTCACCCTCAAGTCATCACAAACTGAAAAAACCCTCTGCACTCTTTTCCATTTAGTAAAAGCAAATGAGGACTGGAGCTGTTAAGCTTCAAAATGACAAAAAACAAAAACAAAAAAAAAACATAAAAGTGTTACAAAAGTGGTCTGTACAACAAAAAAATATATAATTGTGGTTCACTTCATACAACCACTAAAACCTTGACATTCACCATTCATGCGCTTTATTACAGAAATAGCCATGTCTGATTTCTGAACAAATCTTTGTTTTGAGTCAGATCTTTTCAATTAATCAAGTGATCTGGTTCACAAAACCATTCTAAATGATTTGTTTATGAATTGAACTGATCAGGTTCTCGATTTCAGTGATCTGGTGATAGTTCCTGTGTTAACACGTCATTGGTGGGGAAGATTTATCAGTGAATAACAACTTAAATATTGGTCTGTTTCTCACTAAAAGCTAACACATGACTTTAGAAGACTTGAAGGATACCACACAAGTCACGTGGACCACTTTTATTATCCTTTATGGTGCTTTCGTGTCCTTTTTGAAACTTGCCTTCCTGTCCCCATTTATTGTAAATGCATGAAAAAGAGTTTCTTCAAAGCATCTCATTTTCTGTTCAGCAGAAGAAAGAAAGCCATACAGGATTGGAATTACATAAGGGTGATTAAATGATGACAGAATTTTCATTTTTGGATGAACTGTTCCTTCAACAAAGATGAAATCACAAAGATAAGAAAAGATTCTCTGAGAGGAAGAGAACAAAAGAAAAATAGACTGTAGGAGGAAGGAATAGATTGTGAGAGAAACAGAAAGTCCTTCTTTTGAAAAACAATTTTTCCAGGATTGCATCAACTTGGAATCGATGCCCTAAAGCATCTGACTTGGGACGTAATCACATCTGCTTCCAAAAAATACACACAAAAACACATTCTGCTAAAAAGGACTGTATTAGACATAAAACATGCTAGTCATGCCAAGAAGACTCTGTTGTTGACACTTTATTCACATTGGGAAAAACCATGAGAAAAAAAGGAAGCACAGTCTCATGTGATCCGCGTGTTTTTCTCAATACAAGCAACAACTGAGCAAAGCTGTACTGAGCTGTTGACCTTCATTCCTGCAGAACAGCTAGAGTAAGAGTGGTTGAGGAGGTAGAAAAGGTGGGATTACTTCATAGAGCTCTGTCACTGTGGTTTAAATGGAATTAAGCAGAAATTCCCTGGGAAATTACTGACTGACAGTGTGGTTTAACTGGAGACTTTGACTGTCTCCTGGAGGGAGTCATAGACAGATATTCCTTATTATCATCTTGATCCAACATCATTCTATAACACTGTGACTTGACATATTTTTGTGCAGTCCCTGAGATTGATCTGACTTTCCCTGTTCTATAAAGAATGCAGAATGCAGCTTCATTATTTTGCCTCAAAGGAAAGCAAGGTCATATATTTTAGAATCAATTTAGGCCCACACTTCACTTGATTGTAACAGTTAAAGGTGGGCAAGGAGGAGGCAGGAACCGGCTGAACAGTCAACATAAAGTTTAATGTAAAACTTAACTTAAAACAACATAAAACAAACACACACATATGCAGCATGGCCGCGTGCGTCTCTCACTTTCCCAAACTGGCATCTCTGGCTCCCTTTTATATCGCTGTCCCACTGATCATCTGATTCAGTGCACCCTCACATAGAACCCCAGACATTCCCTCCTCCTCTTCACACTCCTCCCCCCGCCCGATTCAGGCCAGGGCGCCATCGGACTGACTTACCCCTTACATCTCTGGAGGGGAGATGCTGCCCTTCTGGCCGTTCTGTCAGCCAATGGTCCACCACAACCCCTGGGAACCTGGGGAGAGACGAAGGGAGGCGTGGGGAAAAGGAAAGGGCGAGCAGGAGACACACAGAGAGAGAGAAAAGCTTGCTAGCCGGTCCCTGGACACGTTGACGCCCGGCTCTCAATCGCTCCTCCGCCCTGTGGCGGACGACAGCTCACTCCTCTCCCAGTGGACAACAGTGAGCCCTCTGACACCTGCCAGGTGACAGCTCGCTCCTCCCCTTCTCGGTGGGTGGCAGTGGTTCCTCCAGCTCTCAGAGGCCGACAGTGAATCCTCCATCCCCTGGCCAGGGTTGGGGAGTAACATGTAATGGGAATATGTATTTAAAATACAAAATGTAAATATTTGTATTCCACTACAATACAAAATTTAAACAAACAATTGAAATCATTGGTAATTAGAATATAGTTACATTCAAAAAGTGTTTTGATTACTGAAGAGATTACTTTGCATTTTATTGTCATTTGTTCCATTTAATATTTAGTCCTTTCAGATGGAAAAATGTATACATATAAATGATGCGATTCAAAGAGCGTTTGAACAAAAACACTTTCTTATGATGTGTTACATTCATACGAGCAGACAGAGAAGTAAGTTTGAATTAAGTTTGGAGCAAAAAAAATAGAAATATACCTTGTGAAATTGTCAGCTTTACGGTAAGCAAAATGCTATTTCTAGCCATTTTACAGGCACAATCATATTTTTTTAATCAAGAAAATTCATATTGGAGCATAATTTCTTTTTTTCTTAAGACCTTTGATATTAGGGCAAAAATCATATTCTTGATCATTTTTGTATTGTTTTCCTGTAAAAATATCTAAAAATCCTTAAAACAAGATCAATTAGATTCATCTTGTTTCAAAACAACACTTCATAAGTGTGGCACGGTGGAGGGCGGGGCCGGGTCGTGACTCAACAAGCCCGGTCCCATATTCCACCGTGCCACAATAAGATATTTAGGTTTTTCAGAGAATGTATTTTTAACATGTGTATTTTGTCTTACTGTACTACTGTACTGTAGTTTTTATAGTCAAAACAAGTCAAAAAATCTACCAGTGCTGAAGAAGTATTTAGAATATGTTACTGACCTTGAGTAATCTAATTGAATAAATGACAAATTACACTTCACAGCATGTATTCTGTAATGTGTAATGGAAAACATTTCAAAAGTAACCCTCCCAACCCTGCCCCAGGCAGATGGCCGCGGCTGCTCCTCTGGTGGACAGCAGCGGCTAGGACTCGGGGACAGCACATCCCTCCCTCCTGGGTTTCGGCACCACTGTAACAGTTAAAGAACAGGCAAGGAGAGTGGCTTGTTGGGTGCATTACCACGGAGACCTAGTACGTGTGGAGACTTCACGCTATTCTCCGCGGCATCCACGCACAACTTACCACATGTCCCACCGAGAGCAAGAACCACACATTATAGCAACCACGAGGAGATTAACCCAACATGACTTTACCCACCCTAGCAACCGGGCCAATTGGTTGATTGGGAAGCCTGAACTTAGTCACTCAGCACGCGCTGAATTCGAACTTGCGACTCCAGGTGTGGTATTCAGCATCTTTACTCTCTGTGCTACCCAGGCCCCCCGCTCAGCAGGATTGACGCTGACTACCACACCTGGAGTCTTGATTTCGTATCCAGGGTGGGCTGAGTGACTCCAGCAAGGTCTCCTAAGCAACCATATTGGCCCAGTTGCTAGGGAGGGTTGAGTCACATGTGGTAACCTCCTCGTGGTCTTTTGAACCCCCAAAAGGGATGTGAAACAAAAAACTTGCCAGCTTATACTCGTATTTTATAACACAATATACACCTAATAATATACAATAATATACAATATACTCAAAATAAGAAGACTGAATACAAGTCCATGTAATCAGTGGAAAAAATATGAAATGTTGTGTTGACATTCAGCTGTCAGTTGATAGTCAGTTGCCAGTGTGTCATGATAGTCATGTTGGAATGTGACATCGAATGGAATCGCTGAATGAATCGCGCCCTACACAAGCTGTGTGTAAAAGTAATGAGGATGACAGGAATCGCCTGTGCAGGGGATCCAGATTGAAACACAGGGAGCGTTGGAATGATGACTGAATTAATTAGTTAATTTTGTTTCCCTTACATTCGAATAAAGCTGTAGTAGATCTTGGTTAGCATGAAGCCAGATCAGCGCCCATTTGTGAAGGAAAGCTCACGCAATTGACAACTGCAGGAGGAAAGTTTAATATAAGAGAACGTATTAGCAGTCGAAGGGAACTGTTTCACGTGTAAATGTTGCCCAAGCAGCTTCACGCAATGGAGATTAAGAAGAAAAACAAAGTAAAAGTAGCACTTAAGTGGTAGCAGTCTATCCTGTAAAATGAATGAGATGCTGTGTTGAAAAACAAGATGATATAGATGGAAGAGCTGTTCTGATGAAGGCAAATGCTTTGCAGCAAAGTTGCAATACATCCAAATCCTGACAAGAATCACATTTTCCATGTCTATAAAAGGAGTATCTTACTGTCATAGAAATATGCCTGCCATTCAACAAGGACACCGTTAATGCACAAATGAGCACAAGTCCATATTTCTATTCTTCTAATCCATTGCATACAGTCCATATACACTACAAATTCTTGTAAATGTGCTGTCTTTATTTATATCACTGATGTTTGTCAGGGAATGGAGTATATAATACGATGCAGACAGTGCAAGAACCTCAGAAATAAATTGCACCCAGCCCATTAGCGCTTTGCAGACAGTTTGCCAAACCCAATTGAACCTTGACTTAGCACATGCTTGCATGAAAATACCAAAACTGTATGGCCATGCCCATTGACTTTGCGCTTCTGACTTAAAGCAAGGTGCTGCACTTAGCACTACTGCTCTCACCTCTTAACCAGCGCCCCTATTTTTGAGAATTTTCTGAAAACGACATACCCAAATACAAATCTCTGTAGCTCTTGAACCCTATGGTCCACATTCATAACTCTGATATTTTTTAAACTAGACACTTGAAACTTTGTTACCCAAGAGTCATTATAACTCAAAGTAGCATAGGAACAGAGTAAAACAAGGTAAAATATACATGAAATTGACTCACGATTTCTTTGAATAAACTTCATTTAGGGAAAAATGTATCAGAATTTTATGTTAAGGGCCTGAAAACACCATAAAGATAAAACTGAATGTCTGACCAAGTTTTGATTCAAATTTGAGGATGATACTCCCAAAAATGTAGTTCCTGTAAGCTTTTATTCAAGAAAAGTATAGGCGTCCTTTCCAAAATGCCACTTGGAGACTCCAAATGGACACCTGGTTACCAAATGACATAAGGAGTAAACACTACATACTACATACATGTTTATCCATTCAGAACTATTCTGCCCATCAAACTACACAAGAAAAAATGATTTCAGCACAACATTTTAACATTTTAACAAAATAAATTATATTTATATTCAATGCACCATTCATTCATATAAACGTATCACTGTAATCTCATATCTTGCTAGTCATCTCCACTGTTATTTTATAATCAACTCATCTTCACCTGACTTCTTATAATCCTTTCCTTCCATTATTGTTATATTCAATACACCATTCATTCATATAAACAGATCACTGTAATCTCATATCTTGCTAGTCATCTCCACTGTTATTTTATAATCAACACATCTTCTCCTGACTTATTATAATCCTTTCCTTCCATTATTGTTATATTCAATACATCATAAATATAGAAGGGGGATGACTCATTTCATCCGGAAGAGTCTAAACTACAGGGGTGAGATAGCTTTTGAGTGTTGGAATATGGATTAGAATCGATATTTCTTTGAAAATGAACATGATGCGAACTCTATCTCGAAAACGCTCATGCAAACCAAAGGAGGATATTTAATTTTTTTCCCTATTTTTCGTTGTTTTGGATTAAAAAGTGGGATCCATTTTGAAGAGTGGACCCTTACATTGAAATGTATGCTGTTGTTTCTTGGATTCGTCTGAACTGATCTGAACCATACGAGATGAAAGATGAGTATAGCGGTTCATTTTGCTCATTTTCAAATGAGAAGTCCTTTTGCATTTAATTTAACCCTTTCCTCTCTGGTGTATTGATTGCAAAAACAAGTTTAGAACATGATTCTTGAGTGTTTTACCTTTCAAATGATGCATAGTTTATGATAGTCAGTTGAATATTTGTTATAAAACAAAGCTTAAAAAGGTAATAAAAGTATAGCCACTCCCTCGAGGGCCCGCCCGCGGGATAAGGGGTAAATAGCACCCAATGTGTCAATATCAGGGGCACAACTATCAATTTAGTACCACTAGTACTATCCATTTTAGTACCGAACTCTATACAAATGACTCACTTTCATGCATCAAACTTATACAACACCAAATGTATAATTGTACTAATGGAAGGGGAAATTATTACAACAAAGTGCTTATTTTCTAAAATGACACATAACAGAAACTATCATGGATGAGCCTTATGTTAACCTAAACTCAAAAACTGAAAAAACTAATAAAATATTTCTACATACATTATACTTGTAAGATACATTTGTAACAGAAAGGTTTTAGTAACTTTGTTACCTACCTCTCTTGTTCTAGGCATGGCTACAGCAATATGGTTACTTGCCACCTGGTGATCTCCGGACACACACTGCTCGCTCTCCACAGTCTGTCTCCTCTGCCATTGCTGCCATGCAGAGATTCTACGGCCTGAAAATCACTGGCAACATGGATCCCGCTACTCTTACGTAAGTCAACTCCTTGCATACTGTATACATAATGGTTAAGGAGTAATTTTAAGTGATAATTTTTAGACTACATTTTACTATTGTATTAACAAGTGTTGTCATGCCTAGGGTTGCATTTCTTTGAAAACTGAGAGTTACATGTCTTTAAAAGGTCTATGCATCCTTTATATCTAAAAAAAATTATTGTCAGTTATGTGATACTTTTCTCCCTTCATGGGAGCTGTGCATTATTGATCAGTTCATAAGGTTAAAGAGCTAATAAATAAAAAATATGTGGAATGGAAAACTTTGTACATCGTGTCAGCAATCCTCCACTGGTGTGCAATGGTGCATGGAAGATGTAGAATATATGAGGACAGAAATTACCGGCCATCCTGTCCAAACTCAATTAAATTAAATCTATTGTGCGGTGGATGATCTAATCTATTGGATGGTGATTTCCAGGGCAATGAATAGGTCCCGCTGTGGCGTCCCAGACAAGTTTGGAACAGATCTGAAGAGCAACCTGAGAAAGAAGCGCTACGCGATCCAGGGACTGAAGTGGGATAAAAATGATGTCACATTTTGGTAAGGGCCAACCCAAAAAAAGAACATTCTGGTATCATTTACTCACCTCATTTTGCTCCAAAGCCATTTCATTTTATTTTTTGTGTGAATTATTCATTTAACTTAATACTGCTCTATCAATAAAGGAAAAGTGAATTTTAAACTGTATATAGGTCATTTAGGCCCGAATATTCAGAGCGAAGCATTACAGATTAATTGAGGTTTGCTGTCATAAACGTTTAGATTTGGCAGTGGGAATTCTTCAGTAAATACACACCACACTTATGGAAAAGTCATCTTCGGCCCTGCTATAAGACTCCACTGCAACATGGGCCAAAATTCCTATGTGACTTTTCTGTAATATAAATCACTTTTTTCTCCCCCTCTCCTGCCTTTATTCCTCTTTTTCCTATGGCTTACTTTTCTCTGATTGCCTCACCAATTCACCCTTTTTTATCATCTTTTTCTCCTTCTCAGTATACAGAACTACACACCAAAGGTTGGGGAGTATGAGACCTTTGAGGCAATCAGAAAAGCGTTCAAAGTGTGGGAAAGTGTTACCCCTCTGCGATTCAGAGAGATCCCTTACAGTTACATCAGAGACAAGGTTGAAAACTTTGCAGACATCATGCTCTTTTTTGCTGATGGTTTCCATGGTGATGCCAGTCCATTTGATGGTGAAGGAGGCTTCTTGGCCCATGCCTACTTCCCTGGAAATGGCATTGGAGGGGACACACATTTTGATGCAGCAGAACCTTGGACAATCGGCAACCGTGATCTGTTGGGTAAAGAGTGCAAATATCAGTAGAAGTTAAGGAATACTCTTGATCCCCTAGGGTTCTCAATTGTTTGACAAATATGTCAGTATGGTTAGTGGTTCTTGTTAAAACATGCGTAAAAGAGTGTCAGAAGAGTGTTAAACTTAGAATGCTCTGCTTTGAATATTTGTGTAAGAAAGCAAAAGACATGCCCAAGCATGTGTTGTGTTTGCTGGATATGTGCATGCTTTTGTTGCACTGGGTTTGGCCCCAGGCCTTGACTCAGCCTTACATTTTCATGAGATTGTTTGGAACATCTTTGTCTGAAAAGCTTTTTTTATTCTCTGAATTTTCCTGCTTTAACCTTAATGCTAATATTCAAAAAGTTGTTTTGTAGTCACTACACTGCAAGTGACACTACTGTGAGTAAATGATAATTGAATTAAAAATTTTGGGTGAACTATTCCTTTAACCTAACATGGTTATCTATTACTTTCACACAGGTAATGACGTGTTCCTTGTGGCTGTGCATGAGCTGGGTCACGCCCTGGGTTTGGAACACTCCAATGACCCCTCTGCCATCATGGCCCCTTTTTACCAGTGGATGGACACAGAGAACTTTGAACTTCCTGAAGATGATCGTAGAGGCATTCAGCAGCTTTATGGTAAGGAAGGCAATGTCTTTACAACTTTAAATAGTTCCACCACACTATACTTCTGTTGAAGATGTGTAGATATTACAGATAATATATTGTGGCAGACAAGGTTCTCGTTTATTGGGAAAGGAGGAACCGGATTAACAATCAAAAAGACTTTAAATCAACATAAACACTGAACTGAAATATAACAAATGCGCACACAAAAAACACTGCGTGCGTCTATCTCTCTCTCTCTGGCATCCCCATCTGGCTTCTCCTTTTATCGCTCTCCCAGTGATTGGGCAACTCAGCACCGGGCGTGCATCCTCTTGGCCCAGCTACACACTCCTCCTCGTCACATACCCCCACTGCCCGATTCAGGCCAGGGAAACCTCTGGTCTGACTTAATCCAAGGGAGGGGTGAAATTGCCCCTTTGGCCTTTCTGTCGCCGGCTGGTCTTCGCCATCTCCTGGGTAGGATGAGTGGAGGGGAGAGAGAAAGATAGCGGGAGAGAGAGAGAGGGAGAGAGAGAGAGAAAAAATTACATTTTAAAAACACTCTGGTTCCTCAGCTAGCTGTCCAACGTTCCTCCGCAACGCTGGGCAATGGCACTGGATTCTGCCTCCTGTTGGCCGGCAGTGCCTCCTCTGTCCCCTGGTGAATGGCAGCGGTTTCTCTGGGCAGGTGTCACAGAGCTGTTGTGTGAAGGGAAATGGGCAGCCACACGTGACATCGAACAAAAGAGTTGTTGGTGCTATTTGGGAATGCGACCGACCCACTGCAAAATAGACTTCTTCAGGTCATTGTACACCAGGACACTTGCCGCCGGTAGTCGCTGCGCTGCGAGCTGGACTTCCCCGGACAACAGTGGGAAGAATCTGACCGCCCACTGAGCATGCGCCCAGCTCCATATCTCGGCCATTCTTAGGAAGAGGTCTAGGAACGCCTCCGGATCCTCTTCTGCCCCATTTTCATGAGGGTGACTGGATGCATGGAGGCTGTTGTGTCCAGGGTCGCGGGCGGGGCTTTCTCCCAGTGCAGTATGCTTGGATCTGCCGGTCCTCTGCTTGAGCCCGAAGCACCACCTGAAATCGGCGATCCTGGTCCTGGCGCAGCTCAAGCAGGGCCTGATGCTGAGCATGATGCTTGCTGGCGAGGGTCTGGATAACTTCCACCAATGGTGAGGACTCCATGCTGACGTATATTTCCTCTATATTCATGGGTTTTGGCACTAGTGTAACAGGGTTCATTTGTGGTGTAAAGGAGGAAACGGGACTTCAACTCAAAAGGTCAGTCTTTAATAAAAACTTAAAGGAGACCTATTATACACAGTTGTCCAGCAACCATGGATGGCATGTCCAGTTAGCAATCGTAATTTCTCAAAAAAATTACAGAATCAAACCAATTGCACATACAGTGCATGGTGAATTAGACATTTACTTGTAACACACGTGAAGTGCTTTTACTTTGAAGTTGCTATCACATGCTCATGCGGATTCAGCGTGAGCAGCAATCTCCTGACTTTTTAAATGGCCTGGATCACCTGCTTGGATTGTCATGGAGTGACCATCATGATTTGTGAATCAGAGGAACTTTTGATCGTGGAGTTTTTGATTCTGGCTGATAGAATACACGCTTCAAAGGAAGATATTCAACGGGACGAAAATTCTTAAAAAACATTGGTTTGTGAATTACATCTTTTATATCTGCATATTTGCAGAAGGTATATAATAGAAGCCTTTTATCATTAGAAAGTTAAAAGTGACGGAACTGCTAAGGAGAGGCTGATAGATGGGTTAGGGTTTGGTAAATTTACTTTAGTTAATTTGAGTGCTCCACAGAATGCTGGATCTGCTCAAGTTTTGTGAGGTTTGTTTATTACATCAGTTTAAACGAGATATGTGCATATTTGCAGATGGTGTATGATATTAGTTTTATTAATATTTGCCTTTTTATCATTAGACAAGTAAGTTAAATGTTACAGGGAACTGTTTAGGAGAGAGAGAGGGAGATTGAAACAGGAGAGCACTTTATCATTATGAGCTCTAATGCATCTGCCATGGCTCTGATATGTGGACAGTTTAAATGAGACTATGTTGCACACAGGTCTATTTTAGTAACACGATGGCACATAACAACAAAATGAACCGTGACTGGTCATTTACACGTCTCAGTCGCTTCACATGCAAGCAGGCTATTTTCAGCACCCTCAAGAACAAATCGGCCTAACAGGATTTATTGGCCCTGGCGATATATCGGTCGACCACTTTGAAGAGCTAGTACAAATATTTGCAAGCAGACATCTCTCTACCAGTTACATTTGCTAGTTGTAGATAACAATATTCATTCTCATATCTTTGTGCTATGTAGGTCCAAACACCGGAGGCCGTCCACGACCACCTGTCACCCCTCAGACACCCCACCACACCCCATACCCCACACCACACAGGCCAAGAGGACCTAGCTTTGGCCCTGATATCTGTGAGGGCCATTTTGACACCATTGCCATTTTCAGAGGAGAAATGTTTGTATTTAAGGTAATAATGGAATATTTGTGTACATATTGAGTTGGATTACATACTGTAGTGCATGTATTGTATGTGTATTCATCAATAGCTCTGTATCTATGTTTTAGGATAAGTGGTTCTGGCGTGTCCGTAATAATCGAGTTATGGAAAATTACCCCATGCCAATTGGACATTTCTGGAGAGGTCTGCCGACAACTATTAATGCTGCCTATGAAAGAGAAGATGGAAAATTTGTCTTCTTCAAAGGTAGTGGTCCTCTTCTGTCCTCTGATTTCATTGGAAAGAAGTGGGAAAAACTTGTCCATCACCTTTAAAAGGCCTGCTTGTTGCTCCAGTTCCAAAAGCAATACGTTTGTCTTCTCTGTTTTTCAGGGAACAGGCATTGGGTGTTTGAGGAGTCAAACTTGGAGTCAGGTTACCCAAAGACCCTAAGAGAGATGGGCAATGGTCTTCCTAAGGACAGACTGGATGCAGCCCTCTTATACACCCCAACTGGCAACACGTACTACTTCAGAGGAAACAAGTCAGTATTGTTTGATATCCCAAAATACAGTGTGATGACTCAATTGAGCACAAAGGAAATGTACATGTATATGAAACATTTACCTGTATATTTTGTATCGTCAATCAGATATTATCGTTACAATGAAGACATGCGGTCAGTGGATTCAGACTACCCCAAACCTATGAGTAAATGGCAAGGTGTTCCAGACAACATCAAGGCTGCCTTCATGAGTCGAGATCAAAGTGAGCCTTTTGTCTCTTTATTTTTTCTATTTTATTCTAAAATAGGTGTTCTTTGCTCATTCTTTATCTTAATATGTATACTTTAAGACAGACACATGCACAAAAAAACTCTGCATTAACTCAAATAAACACCTATTCACATTGACAATGCCCCTGCATTTGCTGTCATAAAGCTTTAGAGCTTGCCTTTAAAGGGATAGTTCCCCCAAAAATGAAATATCTCTAATCATTTACTCAACCTCATGCCATCCCAGATATGTATGACTTTCTTCATTAGAACACAAATTAAGATTTTTAGAAGAATATTTCAGCTCTGTAGATCACATAAAGTAAACATAAACGTTGTCCATAAGACTCCAGTGATTAAATCCATATAATCAGTAGTAATATAATAGGTCTGGGTGAGAAACAGAACGATATTTAAGTAATTTTTTACTCTACTGGACCAACAGTACAGCACAGAGCTGAGCTGAAGAAAGAAAGTTATACACATCTGGGATAGCTTGAGGGTGAGTAAATGATAAGATAATTTAAATTTTGGGCGGTGAACTATCCCTTTATGAGTACAAGTATTGACAGAGTAAAATTGATGATCTGTTCTTTTTCTTTTTGGGCAATCAGAGACTTAAATTTAAAGACCTTTTTTGTTTATATATATACAAGTTTGTTATATATATATATATACAAGTGATTTGAAACCTTTATATATAAAGGTTTCAAATCACTTGTAAAATTAACTAAGTAGTGCAGGCACATTCAGCCAATGCCTTTTTGTCCGAGCCACGGAATAATAGAGCGCAACAATGCCGCCCGCTTTTTCAGCCTTCTTGGTAATTTTTCCATTAATTTTTCCCTAAGGGATTTAGTACAATCCTTCATAAAAGAGTTCTGAGCCATGAAACAAACCAATGGCTAAACACAAAATTACAAACTTTGATTTGAATCAAAAAAGTATTCGAAAATCGGACAAAAAGCAAAGGTACAAGATTTACCATCTTTTACGAGGGCACAAACTATAATCCCATGATGAATTGCAAATGACTTGCTAGAAATAAAATGATTGAAAAACTATTGATTTCAAGTTGTTAATTGGTGTTAATTCTATTGCAAAATATTCAGATATACACAAATATATAAGTAGTTTTAGATTGTAGGGAGACCGATTTGATTACGTCATTCATACCGCTTCATGGAAGAGGGCAGTCGCTACAGAGCTCACTTTGGAGCGCTTGTTACATTTATACATTTGGCAGATGCTTTTATCCAAAGTGACTTACAGTGACTTACAGTTGTTCACTGCCATTCTCTGATTGGTGGATCTTTCTCTACAGGATTCACAGGTAGTTTATTTTTATTTTTTTTATGAAGCTGAAATAATAACTGATGACTTCAGTAGAAGCATATACAGTACCATCGATTAACAATCTCAGAGGTCAAGGTTGATCTGTTTTTAATTGTTTAAAGTTATCCTTACAAATCAGTTCACCTATAGAGAACATGAATTGGATTTTTACTACTAGAACCAGACTGTTGCTCTTTATAGGAACTGTGGTGGTTCTGCAGGGATGCTTAACCCTAACCTGATCTTTGCTTTCCAAAATTCACAGGTTACACTTACTTCTACAAAGCCAATAAGTACTGGAAGTTTAATAACCAGTTATTAAGAGTGGAGCCTGGATACCCCAAGTCTGCACTTAAAGATTGGATGGGTTGTCCTAATGAAGAGCCCAAAACTGGTGGTGACGGAGGAAGTGACCGTGAGCGCGAACGCAAGCATGGACGTGAGGAAGACAAGACTGAGGATGAGGGCACGAAGGAGGAGACAGAAGTGATCATACTTGAGGTTGAAGATGCACCCAGCCGTGGTGGAGGGGTGGCAGCTGTCGTGGTTCCACTTGTGCTCCTGGTATGTGTGATCTTCACGCTCGGAGCGCTGCTCTTCTTCCGTAGGTATGGCACACCGAGACGCTTGCTCTACTGCCAACGCTCCCTATTGGACAAGGTTTAAAGGTCTAAAGAAGGGAGAACAGAGGAAAGAAGTGGAGGAGAGGAGAGAATCAAGAGAATGCAAGAAGGGGATTTATAGAAGCAGTACAAAAAGAGAAGCGCAAGTGAAAAAGGGACTCTTTATTGTTTACTTTAAAAATGATGCCACTCTTTTTTTTATATTTTGTCTTAAAGGGTTGGTTCATCCAAAAATGTAAATTCTGTCATCATTTACTGATTTAATGTTGCTCATACCTGTTTGTATTTCTCTCCCCTCTTCTCTCACTGTTTTTCTCTTCTTTCCCTTCTGGTGTAGTACATGACGCCAGCTCATCGCTGTTTGTTTAGCCTTTTTTTAAATGTCATTTTATAGTTGTGGTTGTTGTATGTCTGACTCATGAATTCTTACCCTCTGTCAAAAACAGAGGGTAAGAATTCTCTGTTTTGTCCAGATGTTGACAGACTTTCAGTAGACTTTGTACTTATCTCAGGTTGATGCAACCTCATTTCCAAATCAAGAACCAAATATTACCATGGTACTATCATGGATATTCTCATGTGGTACCATGGTACATAGTTATGGAAAGTCATGGAAAACCTGAAAATGTCAGGGAATTTTTAAATTGTGATTTCTAGATTTAGAAAAGTTGTAGTAATCTCTATATTGAGGATACCATTTTTCTGTTTTTGCTCTGCAATATTCTATTGGCAAGAAATTGATCTATGCAAGTGCAATTTCACTCAAATTTTGTACATATTTTTTTTACATACATTTGTCAAAAGGAACAGGAACTCTGATGGTACTGGACATGTACCATGGCAATACCGTGATATTCTTTGAATATCTCCACATATTCATGTTACCATGAAACATCAATATTGTAACATTCATTACCATGGTATTATCAGCTACCCTCACTGGACATGGTGCCACAACAGTACTATTGGTAGTGGTTCCCAGATGCACAGTTCAAAAGGGATAGTTCACCCAAAAATTCTGTCATCATTTACTCACCTTCTTGTTCTTCCAAATCCTGAACTATTCCATTAAACACAAAAATAGCAAAGGGCTGCTGTCTCAGTGCCCTTCCCACCCCATGCAACAGTTTAAAGAATCATAGAACTACCATTTCAAAGATAATTGATACTTAACCCACTGACAGTGCCTTTAGAAGTCTGCAAAGCTGTGCTGTCTGTCTGTGTCCTCAAGTAGTATAGCTTTATATTGTACTGTATTTTAAATAATTACTATTATTGATAATGATGATGTCATTATCATTATGACTATTAGTATTGTTATTGTTCACCATGACAAGAATGTGTTTATTATTATTATTAATATTGTCATTAAAATGTCCTGCTGGACAGGCAAAAATTGATGTCTTAGAAGTGGCCTTCATTTTGGGGAAAGTGAATGGTTGGGTTTTTATATTTTTGAACTGAAATAAATTTAAAATATGAATTTTCACTGCTTGTGTTTACAATTATTCAAAACTTGTGGTGCTTTTTTTATTTTATTTTTTTAGCTTGGAATATAAAATTTGTGGGGGGAAAACAATAATACTAATAATAATTGTATGATGATGATCATTATCTTAAAAAAATTAATTGTGCTTGTCTTTCAAACATTTTTTTATGTTTATAATGTCAGAAATAAAATATTTTGTGTTTTCTTTCCTGTCAGATTTTTCTTTCTTTAGGCTTGTTACTTTCTGCAATATTTTAAAAAAACGTTGTTTTCAAAACAGATATTTTTGCCTTTTTCCCCCATTCACTTCCCTGTTCAACACTGATTTGAAAGGAAATGCAGTTCTCTCTATCCTATACTCCAGCTGTTCCTCTTAACCTGCATCCAAGTCCAAGACTTTTAACTTTTCTTAGCCATATTTTCCAAACTTCTCTTTACCTCCCTAAATCCCCTTTAAGAATAAAAACTCAAATTAGGGAATCTCATCCAATGCCATAAATAATTACCACACAATAAGACAAACTTCCTGCAAGACGACTTCTACATGTTCTTTTTTTTCATAGAAATGCAGTTCTTTCTTGTAATTTTTGTCCATACTCCTTTCTCTTCCCTCTTGCTGGCACTCGGAAACACTTGGCCATATAAGTGGGACGGAAAAAGCAGGGTATGTCCAAGGATTAAGTGAAACCAGGAATGATTATAATTTTGCAAACTCTTTGGCACATTTCATAAGGAAACATATCTCAGTTAAAATGCAAGTGTGTGTGTCATTGAGAATAATTACACTTCCAGATACTGATTGAGGCTAAATCATATGTGTGTCTAAGATAGAGATGACATTCGCAGTTCTGTGTTGGTATTCGCTTAATGAAAATAGATACAGTACAGTGGAATGTATAGTGCAAAATAATAATAATAACTTTCTTAATCCGTTTTTATGTCTTGTTTTCCAGTCACATTTTTTGAACATCCATAAAACTAGATCAATTTACTTGAGAGGCCAAATTTTTAATAATAATAACAATTTAACAACAAAAAAACATTGGGAATTTTTTTTCTTGTTGTAAGCATGAATCTCATTACATTTAGTTTAATAATGTAGATTAATGTTAATAGAAAATCTTAAGCAGTTTTACTTTTCAAGGGAATGTATGTTGTTTTCAAGATGTTGAGATATTTTCATCTAAAAACTGATTACAAAAATGATCTTTTTGCAGTGCATTTGCTGTTAAAGTGTCTTTGTGAAATAGTTAAATTTGGCTCTCAGAGGCGAGTCTTAAGGGAGGCAAGGGGGATGGACATACGGAGGCCAACACTGAAAATAATTCCTTCAACAACATCTGGAATCCAAACGGCTTCGATTGCAGGACAAAGAGAGGCAAACAGGGCTTATCTGATTACATACTGTTGATGTAATATAAATTAAAGGACCTATAAGATTGCATGGGCACTGGATGCCCTCCACAAACACTTCTTTTTAGATCATTAAAATTAAAACCATTATTTTTTTCAGATCAAACATCTGTCTAAACATGTGAAGTGTGATTAAACAAAAAAAAAAGCAAGAACTGGGATAGACCTTCAAAGACTGTTTAAAGGGGTAGTTCACCCAAAAATAAAAACGCTGTTATCATTCACTCACCCTTATCTTGTTTTAAACCTATATGACTCTTTTTCATGGAACACAAAATTATAATGTAATCCACAGTCCCCTTTCATTTTATATGCATTTGCAAGTGTTTCTTCAAAACGTGACACTTGTGTTCCATAGAAAAGTCATACAAGTTTGGAATAACACAAGGCTGATGATGACATAATTAGAATTTTTGGATGAAATATCCATTTATGTCTCATTGAATTGTGAATTGTTGCTCCTAAAGGCTATCCTATTTTTCACCCTGTGAGGGTTTTAAGCAAGTTCAATCTTTTCCCAGCTGATTCTACAGTATGAAAAACAACCTCAGCACTTTCTGAGCTGCCCACAATTTCCTCAATTTCTCTCTCTCTCTTCTCCAGGCAAGTAGATTTGAATTTCCTCAGTTTCTGCTCAGTGACTTTTTTTTTTAACTCACTAAATTGGATTAACTGAGTACATAAAGCAGCACCACAAACATCTCAAGTCTCTCTCTCTCTCTGAACACACTTTGCCCCAGTTTATTGCCTGCTTTTTGTTATTGTTTTATCTCCTGACACTTCATGCTTTTTAACACTGTTATTTCAGAGTTTCTGTCCACGTTTCATTAGAAAAGAGATTCCTGTCTTTACTAGACTAAAGATAAAACGTACATGCTTTAAAATGTCAAATAAAGGAGATTGAAGGAACGTGTGAAAGAAAAGCCATTAAACATTACCATTTTGAGGAATTAGCTATTTAAAAATCATCTATTTTTACATAGTCAGATACTGTATCTGTCTAAATGAAGAGATATGATTATATGTATAAAGAGAAATTATAAATGTTTTGGAAAGAAAATTGTGTTAGTGATTTTATTATAATAGTTTAATATTTCTGCTCAGTGCATGCACACATGACACTCCGAAACACATTTTTGTATGATCAGGCCTGTACAGGATATAATTGCACATCACTGACACAGTCAAAGTTACAAAGTCTTAATGTAGGTTAAATTCACCAACAGATCAGACTTTCTAACACCTAGTAAACATAGCTACATTGTATTTAGCCAACAATTGGTGCTCTCTAGTTGAGTCTAGTACATTTCCAGGCAGAAAAAAGTATTTAAACAATAGATCAAAGTCAAAGTCAAAGTCAAAGTACCTTTATTGTCCCACAAGGGGAAATTGAATTTGCAGCAAATGCTCAACATAAAACACATAACATACAACAACACTCACCAACAAAACCAACCAGCAAGAAGGAATTCACATTAACGCCCAATGTACATAATTTATAATAAATAAATAAATAAAGTACAGGACACCAACAAGTGCAAAAATGCAACTTGTGCAAGTTAATATAAAAATGCTAAGTGCCATTAAGGTGCCTCACAGCTGCCGGAACGAAAGATATGTACATCCTCTTTGTTCTGCAGCTACGAACTCGATAACGGCGCTCAGAGGGCAAAAGCTCAAACTCTGTTCTAAAGGGGTGATCCTGTGAATGAGCTATAGCTCTAACTTTCCTCTGTACCTGTTTTATGTATAACTCCCCTGGTTGAGCCTGACCTATCCTGGAAATCTTACTCGCCACTTTGACCAGACTACCAAGTCTGTTTTTATTTGTCAGGGAGAGGCTTCCAAACCAAGCAGATATGCAGAAAGATAAAACTGATTCAATAAAAGCACGATAAAACAAAATCATCATGTCTGAAGAAACATTAAAAGTATTCATTTTCCTAAGGAAGTACATTCTTTGTTGGAATTTCTTTGAGACGGCATCAACCAACGGTTCAAAACACAGTTTGTTGTCTAAAAGATAGACAATGGCAAAAAACTTCTGCACCCTTTGTTGATATCTTTCATTTGCTTTAGTATGTGCAACACAGTTGCATTTCTGTGGTCTTTATGTGTGACAGGTATATTCCTCACAAGAACACAAATTACATCATTCCAGCTTACACATCAGATATAGAGTGTGGTAAGTGTGTGAGCTTTTACAGTCAAAGACTGACATTAAGGGGTATGCATATCATTACATGGGGCTTTGCAAGTGCTGGTATAGAATAAATCTATTTGGTAATGCTGAATATGCTGGAAATGTATACAAAAGACTAGAGGCATCTGCACAAATGTGTTGAGCTATGGGAAACATACAGTCAACATTTAAGACAGGGTGTGGTATGAGCAGAGGATTGTTTTTTCTAGAATGCCAGATGATTCACTGTGTAAAAACAGATTTTAGGAAGTAAAACAACCAACATCTCTTAACTCATAGCTGTGGTTCTTTTTCCTACTCTTTAAAGATAAACATTTTCAAAGCGTGAGGAAAAGACTCCCCACCAGGTGCTGCTGAATCAGTCTTTTAACCCCCCTCCCCAAACCCAACTACCCTCACTCTGACCCAGTCACATCCTCCAGGAAACCTCCCTGCTTCAAATCAGATCTCCAATAGTTCACTGCAATTTATCTTCACATTATGACTTTAATGACTGTACTGCCACATCAGAGGCATGAGGTATATGTTCCCCTGGTCTCAGTCTTGGGTCACTCTTTTCTCGTAAAGTTGTGTTGCATTATGATCATTTGCCCCTCCTCCACCTTACAACACTAAACCACATATGGTTCTCATATATAAATCCATGTCATCATCTCAAGAAACATGGAAAACAAGGTGTAAAATGGTGCATAAGAAGAACAACAAATACTACTTCATGTAAACCTCATGTAAGCTTAAGAAGTGGTCATTGAAAAATCCATATTAATCAACCTTTATTCTGAGTACCATTTGTTTTAATGTCTATTTTGGTTATGGCCCTGCTAAAAGGCAGTGGTTTCCACCTTTTGTGTGATAAGCAGAAATGCCAAATCTGACTCTATTTGTATAAAAGAATCTACGTTTTTACAGCTTGAACTATTTGGTGTAGCGAGAGAAATAAAGGGGGTTAGAAAGAGTTCTGAGAAGCCACATCAGAGGTGGGCTTTGAAAAAGGAGCTGGGACTCTTGTGGTCGGTTTCTCAGACTGCTGGACACAAAAGACAATGCCGTAGGATGGAGGAGGGAAGGGGTTGTCTGCAGAGGATTGCTTACTAGGGTTAAAATCTGTTCACATTGCTCATTCATCAGCAGTTATCACACAGAGTGGACAGGATGTAGTATGGTAAACCTAATCTAAGGGCTGGGGTAGTATGACCACACTTACATTACCAGTCTTCTACTTGTACAAGTGGTTTTAATTGTTCTATGGGTTTCTCAATACTCCCTTAAAGGAATGTTTCAAGTTCAAAACATGTTAATCTCCACTGACAACATCTAGCTGTAGACTACCACAGATAAAAAAAATGAATAAAAAAAAAATCACTCAGTTCCTTATAAAAAAAAGTTCACAATAGAAGCATGGGCATTAATGGAGTGATATGATAGGTGTGGTGAGAAACAGGTCAATATTTAAGTCCTTTTTTACTATTAGTCCCCACTCCAGCCCTCCTATAGTGCTCTTCTCTCCAGAGAGTTCTTCTTCTTTCGTTTTTAGCAATTTGCATTCTTTGTGCATATCGCCACCTACTGGTCAGGGAGGAGAATTTATAGTAAAAAAGGACTTAAATATTGATCTGTTTCTCACCCACACCTATCATATTTCTTCTGAAGACATGGATTAAATCACTGGATTCATATTAAATACTTTTATGCTGTCCTGTGGACATACGTTGTTGAGATACTCTTCTAAAAAATCTTTGTGTTCAAAAGAAGAAAGAAATTCACATATGAGATTGCAAGAGGGTGAGTAAATGATGGGAAAATTTTTATTTTTGGGTGAACTATTTCTTTCAGTTGAAACCTGAAACCCGGCCCATACCCAAGACAAATTTTATCATGAAATCAAAATCGCTTTCACTCTCTTTATAATTTCTACTAATATAGCAGTAGGCTATATTTTATTGGAGCATTGAACCATACTGAAGGGGAATTACTGTAAGCATTACTAACAGTGGTAACAAGGCAGCAGGAACAGATTTTGAATGGGGGTGCTAAAGACGGACGGACAACTTGGTGACTTATCTCTCAAGGACAAAATAGTATTAAGATCTTTGGGACCAACACGGACACCTTCAGCAGAAACAAGATGTCCAACATAGCAGACATCTCTTTTGAAGAACTCCCTTTTGTTTGGTCTGAGTTTCACCCCATGACATTCCAGTGCTTTTAGGATGCTTCTAAGTCTCTCAAGATGGTCCTCAAAAGTATTGGCATAGCAAAGTATATCATCAAGGTGAGGTATGTGGCAATTATCTCCTAGGGAGTCCAGAATATCCTCCCTGCTTAACTGAAAAGCAGCAGGTGCGTTGTTCAGCCCAAAGGGAACCCTCAGCCACTCATACAACTCCCAAGGTGTGATAAAGGCTGTCAGATGTCTCGATTTCTCAACCACCAACTTGGTGATATGCTTTCTCTTCATCGAGGACGTAAAACCAGCCGTAGCCCCCTAACGTGTTGGTGAGATCTTGTATACAAGGTAAAAGGATGTCTGTCAGGTACTTTCTTCTGGTTGAATGAACAATAATCAATACACAGCCGAAGTGAACCATCTTCAGATTTTGACCTATATTGATGCTGTGGGCCTGGCTGAAGTGGTGACTGATACTGGGTCTAAGAGTGCACCTGTGTGTTTTGCTGGTACATAGGCATGGCTGATGGTGCAAACTGTGTCGGATGCTGAAATTGTAAAGTGGGCAGCTGGATTTGTACCATGGGCTGCTAGGGTGGTTGCTGTAGTTGTGAAAGCCTTTGATGCTGTTGCTCTCTGTAATCACATCATAAATGAGGATGTTCAGTCTCCAGGGGCTATTTTAGAGAATCGACAGCATTAGGTAAGGCTTCTATTTACACTTTAAGCTGCTGATAGGTCATCTTTTGTTGTCTCATCAGCTCTCATCACTTATTTTGCCCAACTGTCAGGCTCAAACTGGGCACTTTATGCAAGCACTATTTTATGACGTGTAGATTGACAGCGTTGCCTCTCGCTTTCAATGTTCACAATCTTAATGACATGCCTCAGTAGGGTTTCATTGGAAATGCTGTTGTCTGAGAGAAGAGGTCTCAACTCTTATCAAATATCACTGTGCTTTAGGCCAATGCCTTGTGAAACAGTATGAAATAACACATTCTGAACTGTGTGGGTTTAATATCCAGTATCCGTGTTCGCCTGTCTAGAACACAACAGTACCTTCTGCTTTAGGCCAATTATTCAGTACTGGAACTCCTATGGTGTCTCATGGTCATGCTACTTGACACTCATCAGTTCAGTACTACTTGTTTCTCCTAGATGAGACTTTAGAAATATCTTCAATTCTGATACCGTCATGTCATACCAAGTTATTAGCCTTTATAATTTCCATGATGTGGAACACCCCTCGGATTATTTCACTTTCACTGTAACTCACCTTAATGCCTTCATCTATCTGTTTGCACAGGTTGCTGAAACCTATAACGGACACATTATCTCCTATTTGTCCCTGTTGGATTTTGAATTCTCCATGTTGCAGCATAGGAACGACCCTGTTGGAGTCCATGGTATCAGCTTGTCAGTTGGGTCCTCTGTGTAGTTTGAGGACGCGTTCCCATTTTCATGGCAAATCTGCTCTCTACTGCCCCAACAGTGTCTTAGAAAGAATGCAGCTCAAGGATTCAATTATCTACCATTAAAACACGTTAAAGTAGTCAATAAATGATCCATAAATATAAATAGACAATATACATAAAATATATAAATAAAAAAAATTATGTAACTAGATTTCTTTTTTTTTGTTTAACATAATTCAACAGTGCTGAGAAAGCGTTTCTCTGGCGCTGATGGATGACGTCATGAGAATACTAAGTGGCCACCAGATTGTTTCAACTACAAAAAAAGTTGGGGGTACATGTTACTCCAATTTTATCACACTAGTCTCATATAAGCCTATAACAGAGTTTGTCTTATAACTATACTCCAGAAACAGAACTTATATTTTATACCAGTACAAATCCTTGTCCAATAGACTTCTATTGTATGCTCATTATTGTAAACCATTTTTGCTTGTTTTTATTGAGAGGGAAGTAATTTTCTGAAGTAATCGACAGCATTCCACATGTGCTGTAATCAGACTTTACTTGTATCTTGAACCAGGAAGATTATTTTAGGACTGGATCCCACGTCCTCTATACACTGTCCGACTGGCATGGTCTGTGAATATACATTTTGCTGCTGCACTGCCAACCAAACAAACTTCAGATGTACCCTTATATAGGCCCAAAAAGCAACTCGGACACACACACACACACCCCTGCAAAAATTAACTCTGGGTAATGGATTATAAGTATTAGAAAGAAAGATTGATTCTTCAAGTACTGTACGAAATGCAACAGACTGCTAACTCAAATCAAGCAGGAAGAGACTGTGGGTCACAGGAGCGGTGCTGGGCTGTGTGTGGCCATGGGCTGCCCTGCAGTGTTGCATCAGGCCGGAAAAATGCTCCACTCAGCCACCAGGGTGCTAATTACAGAGGACCTCTGCTGAGCTCACCAGGAAGGACGTCCAAGCCCTAGTATGGGGATGGAGAGAGAGAGAGAGAGAGAGAGAGAGAGAGAGAGAGAGAGAGAGGACAGAAAGGAGTGTATAGTTGATAAAGCATTAGTGAGAGGAAATGGCCATTTAGCAGCTAACAATGCAGTAAAAATAGACTAGGGGTGGGAGTGAGATGCAGACAGGGTGTGAACATTTTCTGGGTCATTATATTTACCTGCATGTATGCACTATGTAACCAAACAACAATAGCTTTGAGATAATTGAGTCTGGACTGGAGCTGTAACAAATTACCTACTTTTCCACACAACCAATCATAAACTGCAGGAGGTTAACTGCATGGAATACATCAGCAAGGTTTTACTGCTTCAGATTTGATGAGGCAAAGTTGAGATTTTTGAACCTTCATATAAACTGAAAAGGCAGCTCTGAGTGAAAGCGAAGCATGTTATGTAACAAAAAAATGTAGGCTTGTGGAGAGTCTGCCTCCTTGTGGAATAAACAATGATAATATAAATAATTAAATAAAAATTATAATCTGTTATTTTAGAACAGCCGATGTTCTAAAATAGTGAATTTCTAGTTTTTCCAATGGTAATATATTGGTATGAAAACTGACTTTGTATGTGCTATATTGGAAGAAATAAATTTTACATTTTAATGCCTAAACTGGTCATTAGAATCAAAACATGATTTAAATGAGCAGGACAGAGCCCAGATAAATCAAACAGGTTTTGGTATAACTAAAATTGGTTCAATTGTATAATTCCAAGAGAAATATATTGGCAGAAAAACTGACTTTGTATGGGCTATTTTTGAATAATGAAATAATATTATACATACATTTATAACTGCATGTGTTTAGTAAAAATGGGATTTAAATTAGCATGCATAGGTTAGAATCTCACAAAGCAGATTTGAGGCAAGTTAAATGGGTGAATGTCTAGGTGCCTAGTTTTTTCAACAGATACATGGGTACAAAAACTTTGTATGGGTATTTATGAATAGCAAAATAATTGTATACATTATTTTACAACTGTGTATACGTGTTCTTAGAACCAAAATGGGGTTTAAATTAGCAAGCCAGAGGCCAGATAATATTACAAACAGGCTTTGATGTAACTAAAATGGGGTGAATTTCTAGTTCTCCAACAAATATATTGGTATACATTGACTTTGTATTGGCTATTTTAGAATACAGAAACAAGAGAGTACATGTCATTTGAATTAACAGGCCAGAGACATGAAATATCACAAACATATCACATCACAAAGGTTTGATATAAAACTTAGAAGTTATTTAAATATACAGGTCTTGCAATCAGTTCACACCCTGCATGTCATGTGTAGACCCAATTTATCCTGCAACTCCAGAATGATCTCTATAAGCATCCCCTATTAATGATCTTCAACAAGAACAAATAAATAACCATTGTTTTCAGTTCTTAGATGTAACCTTTTTTATTATTTGTACATTCAGCACTTACAGGAGTAAAAATAAAACAATGTAATTTAAAAAAAGAAAAGAAAATTAAACTGTGAAAATGTGAAAAGGTTAAATATGCATCCCATTCTCCATGGCAACGGCAAAGGGGTGGCAAAAGGCAGACATTATGGAATTAAAAAACAAAACAAAAAAATGATACAAGGAATGTGAGGGCAACAAAATAGAAAACACATGATAAGGTCGAGATCTGGACAAGAGTCACACCAAAGCTTTCAGAGCATCTCTTTCAGAAGGCAGCATCACTCTTCCATCTGAGTTCACACTACACTGAAAGAGAAAGAGGACTTCACCAAACCTTCCTCAAAAAACAAGACAGAAAGCAGATGCAATGGGTTAGGGTTCTGAGGCAGATCTCGGAGAAACAAAAAGACCTGCCTACCATCAGGTGAAGTTTCAAATGTGACAATGTCTTGCCGTCCGGCTCACTTGTACCAGAAGTCCATCAACACTGAGAAGAGAAACTGAACATCAGGAGTCTTAAAGTCCAGTCAAGAGACAATGTGACAAGAGTCAACATGGAGACACAGCACCACCGTGGTCCCAATGTATATTGAGCATTTGTGAGTGTGTTTGTATAGAGTCTATGTTTGCCCTCGGGAAGGTAGGCATAGAGTTGTAACAGGACATACAGGAACGGGGTCACAAACTGGACAGTTCCAGACTCTTTAGCGTCGTCGGTCTCTGGGTGGAGGGTCACTGCGGCTGCGTGTTCTCCTGCTCCCACTTGCACTGTTTCCACCGGGCCTGCGAAACATCTCCTTTCGTTTATTCCCCTCTCTCTCCCTCTCTCGACCTCTGTCTCTGTCTTGCTCCCTTTCATTTTCCCCTCTGGCACCACCACTAGTCTTTATCCGCTCCTTGCGCTGCTCTTCGCGTTTCTTATCATCCTCTTCCTCCATCTCCTTCCTCCTCTTCTCGCGTTCCCTCATGCGCTCCGCACGAGCGGCTACTCTCTGTGCTGCCTGGAATGCAATGTACAGCGGGTAATGAGTACCATTGGCATACCATCATAAATAAATTATGGAATATACTCAATACAAGTTAAGATCAATCAACAGAATTAGTTTTGTGTGGCATATAATAACTAAAGTCTCTCACAATAATGTACTGATTCTTTAGATCCATAAATTGATTTAATATCCAAATACTTGTGTATTCGTATCATGGCAAGCATTTCACTAAAGAATAAGGTTGTCTAAATAAGTGCAAACTCTGAAAAGTGGTGTTCCTCAGTAAAGACAGAGATGCTTTTAAGATGAGCAAGAGAGACTGAAACTTAAAAATTATGAAAAACGAATAACATTTGTATAATTATTATTTCTGTAACTTACAAAGTTAGAAGGTCCACTTTACAATTGGTTACATCATTAGCTGAAATTAAATTTTTCATACTGTTTGCAAAAATGGACATTATAACTGAAATGTACCAAAATGAATTGGAACTGGAATTGAAAGCTTGTGAATAATCAGAATTTAATAATTAAATCGTGATGTGATTTATCCAATCATGTTTCGAATTGTGAGGTGACTGGCGATACACAGCCCTAATTACCACAAAAATAATTTGACTCATCTCTTGATTTTCTTTAAAAAAATCCAAAATTTAGATTACAGTGAGTGAATACGGCCAATGTGAAAAATGAAGTTTATAATTTTATAAAAGCACTTTAAGATTAATTCTTTGGTTAAAACTTTGTTTTTACGTTTGTTTTAGGGTTAACAGGATTGCGTCGCCATGGCAACAAAGTTAAAATGGTATATACCTTTACACTGAAAAGGTTAGCAAGTGATTTTATTGCACTAAAATCATGTTAATAAGCATATAATTAACATCTCGTTGCTATACTTTTGAAACTGAGTATTTTAACCATTTACCGATTGGCCCCATTCACTTCCATTGTAACTACCTCACTGTAACCCTGGTTTTTGCTTTTTTTTTCCCCCCTTCAAGAAAAGGAGGTATAATTTGAAATATAACAATTGACATTATGCCTCAAATGCTGTTGATTGAGCTTAACTTGTATTGAACACAGAATATTCCATTAAATATATAGTGTTGTGAAAAAGTATTTGCCCCATCCAGATTGCTTCTGTTTTTGAGTATATTTCATACCAAATTGTTTCAAAAATTCTAATATAATACAAAGGCAATCTGAGTAAACACAAAATACAGTTTTTAAATGACAATGTTTTTTATTGAAGCAAAAGTTATCCAATACCAACTAGGCCTGTGTGAAAAAGTATTTTCCACCTTAGTTAATAAATCCCCAAATCTATGTAACCGCTTTCATAATGGGGTTCAGCTGGCCTGATTACTGCCAGGCAGCCCTGTTCAATCAAATCAACACCTAAATGGAACTTTTTCAGCAGCATGAAGTTGGCTAAAAGGTCTCACCCAGTAGCACACTATGCCAAGGTTGAAAGAAATTCCAGAAATTATGAGGAAAAAGGTGATTGAAATACATCAGTCTGGGAAGGGTTACAAAGCTGTTTCAAAGACTCTGGGACTCTAAAGAACCACAGTGAGAGACATTATCTCCAAATGGAGAAAACTTGGCACAGTAGTGAACCTTCCCAGAAGTGTCCGACCTTCCAAAATTGTTCCAAGAGCACAGCAACAACTCATCCAGAAAGCCACAAAAAAGTCAAGGAGAACGTCCAAGGAACTGCAGGCATCTCTCGCATTAATAAAGGTCATTGTTCACAACTCCATCAGAAAGACACTGGACAAAAATGTAATCCATGGAAGAGTGGCCAGGCAAAAACCCCTACTAACCAAAAAGAACATTAAGCCTCGTCTGAATTTTGTCAAAAAATTCCTAAATCCTTTTAGGAGAATGTTCTGTGGACTGATGAGTTGAAAGTGGAACTGTTTGCAAGACAGATTTCCCATTACATCTGGTGTAAATCAAACACAGAATTCCACAAAAGAACATCATGCCTACTAGGTGTGGTAAAAAAAAATATCCTTTATATCCTTGATAAAAATACACCTCATTTAGATATTTTAAGTCATCTCGGTTTACAATATTTGAATTTCTGAAAGCAAACCCGGTTTGTTTTCTAATATCTATCATAATTTGAACTGAATTTTATTAAGGGTGTTGATGTGTAGTTTAAAACAAGTCCACATGACAAAACAAATTGTTTTAGCCATTTTCCTCAGCAGTGCTGGTTAGAATGTCAGGCTCTTTCACCGTTTGACTTCCTCCATTTCGAAGCATTGAAGAATTCAAATGTGTCATGCAAGTTGAGAGAAACCAGATTGAGTAGAGCCAGTGATCACACGTTCTACGTTCTCCTGTCTGTGGAGCACAATCTGGAAGCCTGCTGGAGTGGACTCGCACGTGACAATCACGTGATACACAGCTGCGTGTGAGATAAGCAGCATATTCAGAACACGAGAAGTCATTGAATTTGCTTCGGCTGGCCGAAATTTCACTTGAGCGGCCGCTGATAAATGGTGATGGTAGTGTGATGGTTTTGGGGGATGTTTTGCTGCTTCAGGGCCATGGGAACTTATAATAATTGAGGGAAACATTAATTCTGCTCTCTACCAGAAAATCCTAAAGGAAACCATCCGGTCATTAGTCCTCGAGTTGAAAAGCGTAACCGGATTATGCAAGACAATGATCCAAAGCATAGGAATAAGTTCACTTCTGAATAACTCAAAAGAAGCAAAGTTAAAGTTCTGGAGTGGCCTAGTAAAAGTCCAGACTTGAACCCAATTCAGATTCTGTGGCAGGACCTTAACCGGGCAGTTCATGCTTAAAAAACCTCCAATGTGGCTGAACTAAATCAGTTCTGCAAAAAAAAGAGGGACAAAATACCTGCACAGCATTGTGAAAGATTGATCTCTAGTTATCGGAAGAATTTGGTTGTAGTTTTTGCAGCTAAAGGTGGCACAAAGAGCTTTTAGTTTAAGGGGCTAATACACATAGTTGTATACACACACACATACATACATATATATATATATATATATATGTGCAGTGTGTGTGTGTGTGTGTATGCATGTATATACATACATACACACATACATAATGTTATGATTTCCGCCCATTCTTCCTTGTAAATGGCTTCAAGTTCTGTGAGATTCTTGGGCCGTCTTGCATGCACTGCTCTTTTGAAGTCTATCCACATATTTTCGATGATGTTTAGGTCGGGGGACTGTGAGGGCCATGGCAAAACCTTCAGCTTGCACCTCTTGAGGTCGTCCATTGTGGATTTTGAGTTGTGTTTAGGATCAATATCCTGTTGAAGTAATCCTCTTCATCTTCATCTTTTTTTATAGATGGTGTGATATTTGCTTCCAGAATTTGCTGGTATTTAATTTAATCCATTCTTCCCTCTACCAGTGAAATGTTCCCCTGTGCCACTGGCATCAACACAAGCCCAAAGCATGATCGATCCACCCCTGTGCTTAACAGTTGGAGAGGTATAATTTTCATGAAATTCTGCTCCCTTTTTTCACCAAACATACCTTTGCTCATTGTGGCCAAAAAGTTATTTTAACTTTCTAAATGCATCAGGCTTGTTCAGATGTTCATTTGCAAACTTCCGACACTGAAATTTATTGTGAGGACGCAGGAAAGGTTTTCTTCTCATGACTCTTCCATGAAGGTCATATTTGGGCAGGTGTCGCTGCACAGTAGAACAGTGCATCACTATTCCAGAGTCTGCTAAATCTTCCTTAAGGTCTATTGCAGTTAAACAGGGGTTTTGATTTGCCTTTCTAGCAATTCTACGAGGAGTTCTCTCTGAAAGTTTCCTTGGTCTTCCAGACCTCAACTTGAACTTCACCATTCCTGTTAACTGTCATTTCTTAATTACATTACAAACTGAGGAAACGGCTACCTGAAAACACTTTGCTATCTTACAGCCTTCTCCTGCTTTGAAAATTAAAATAATTGATGCCCACAGAGTGCTAAGCAGCTGCTTAGAGGAGCCCATGGCTGCTGATTGTTGGAACAAGGTTTGAGGATTCAGAGTATATGTAAAGTTTGAAATTTGCATCACCTGGCCTTTCCAAACGATGATTGTGAACAAGCCATAGCCCTAACAAGCCAATTAAGGTCTGAGACCTTGGTAAGTCATCTGAGAGCTCAAATCTTCAAAATCCTTTCCTATTTTTCACTAAAATTGTACAAAATAAAAATAATACACTAATATTACTTAATGTTGAAAAGAATGTTTAATCTTTAACTGTATTCCTTTTGGAGATCTGTTCATCTTCTACTCACTTAACTATTCACAGCAGCATACATTTGGACCAGGGGTGCCCAAACTTTTGCATGCCACAGTACATATACATATATTTATTTGAAAACTGTATTTTGTGTTTACTCAGGTTGCATTTAATGTATTATATCTCATTTGAGGATCTAAAACAATTTTGTATAAATAAAAATAGAAGAAATCAGGAAGGGACAAATAATTTTTCACAGCATTGCAAGTAGAAGGGTTGTCAATCCATTAAACACTTTCATCAAATAAATTACAGGATCTGTTCATAAGCTTGTCAATATTTGTTTAGCGTTCCCAAAATTATAATAATTTCAGATATTACAACAGTGACAGACAAGTAAATTATTGAATAGACATTACAAAACATTAAGATCAATAATTATTTTATTCCATATAATTGAACATGACCCTATCACTGGTCTACAGTCCACAGCAATCAATTTTGTAATAAAGTTGCAAATCTGTCAAAGGTAGACCTGGGCTTTTCACATGGAATGCCACTCACATTCTTTCTCCGCCATTTAAAAAAATAATTATACTAAATTCATGAGTTAAATTGACAGCCCTAATAATAACTAAAATATAAAAAATATACCTGTTCCTCAGTAAGTGGGAGCCAGTATATGCATGGTGCTGCTTTGGTTTTGCAGAACAGGTCATCCAGCAGTTTAGCGGGTGGCTCCTCTGGTCCTTTTTCTAACAAGACAGAATTTAAAAAGTCCAGTGTACAATGACTTCAGTGTACATGAGTTATTGATGACTTCAGTATACTTCAAATTTTTCTCACCCTTCTTGTCAGTCTTTCTCTCTTTGCTCTTCCCTCTCTCCTTGCTCTTCCCTCTCTCCTTACGCCGCCTCTCGCGATCTCGGGAACGCGATCGCCTGGCCACAGCCTCCCGTTCTTCTCCAGGTTTACTGAAGTCTCGCACCTTATCCCGGTCCCATTCCCTTTCTGTACGCGCTCTCTCCCTCCTTTCCATTTCCCTTTCACGTTCCGTCCACTGATCACGCTCTGGTAGAAGAGGCAGGGGGCCCGCACGCCCAGGTCCAGCGGCTGCTGACCCACGAACCTCCACTGCTGGCTTTTCTCCTGTTGGACCTAGACCCCTGTGGAAGTCCAACTGAGACATACCAGAAATAAAAAAAGATGTAGTGTTCATGAAGAATTTTTTTGTTTCTAACATCAGAAGGGAGCTGCAATAAGTATATTACCTCCTCTTGTGTGCAGAAGTCAACACTGAGGAACTTAGGGTTACTCTGAGGCCATTTAACACCATGTAGGGCTGTCCGTGTGGCTATTGCCTCCTCCGCACTGGAGTACTGATAGGAGAAGTGTAGAAAGTCAGGGAAAATGAGTGGAGATGGTTAAGAAAAGCTGAATCAAAATCTATATCAAATCAGGTCAGTATGGTCTTTTTAAATTCGTAAAAGACAGAAGCAGAGAGATGCAGAGAAACGGAAGAGACTTACTGTGACATAACAGTGAGATTTAATCTTATCGATCCAAAAACTTTCATCAACTACGGTCCCTGTGCGGTTCAGTAGCTCCTTCAACTGCCCCAGGGTAAACGGCCTCACCTTTCAAACACATTAAAAAAACACCTCTGAGGTTAGAGGTTCTCTCCCAAGGACAATAAGTATTTTTACAAGGAAAAGATACAATACCTATGTATGTCATCATTGGTATACTAGAACGTTTCCAAAATAGTGATTACCAGGTTGCAGACATGGATGATGTTAGACAGCTTGCCACGAGGAGGAGAAGGTTGCTTGACTGTGCGGACTGGGTCATCAATGGTGATACTCACCCCAGACTTCTGCTGGCTAATAGAACGCCGGATCAATGTGTCACTAGGAGTCACTTTAGTTAGGAAAACAAGTTAGACAAAATGTTAAAAGAAAGTTCTTGCCAATTTTAAGACAGGGTTCCTACATGTTGACCAATCCATGACTTTTGCAGTCATCTGTATTGAAGAATGATTTAAAAAATGATAAACAATACACTGAAAGCACAATTAAGTGCAATTGTCAGTCAAAATAAAACAAAACAATTTTATGGCTGAGCATAAGAAAAATCTATTATAGAAATTTCAATGACCGTAGAATTTTTATTATTTCCATGGAAATCACAATTTTAAATTCCCTGACATTTCCAAGTTTTACCAAGGAAACATTGTCTAGGAAAGTTTTTCAGATTTCACCCAATTCATGATTCCCATTAATTGTAAAACATTACATAAAGAATCTGAATTATGTTACTTTCAGAACTTTCACCTGTCTTTATATCAACATCTCGCTCTGGGGACAATGGCTCAGTCTCCATGGAAATCAGAATGGGGCCTTCCATTTTCTCCTCCTGGCTTAGTCGATCCTGCCCTTCACTTCTTTCCTCCTCACGTTCACTTCTTTTGGATTCCTTTTGTCCATTCTCTTGCGTGTCAGAAGGAACAACCTGTAATGGGGAAAAAAGTTTAACACAACAAATGTATATTCTTAAAACTATTGGTTTACTATTTTTTAATAACTACATTTTTATAGTACCTTTTAGCACAAAGTGCTTCACAAAACATAAAACCAAAACATACTCAGTAAAACGAAACACATTCCCATAGTAATAAAAGCAAGTCTATTAAAATAGACAGACTTTAAAGCACAAAAAAATTCAGCAGATCTAATATCCCAGGGCAGGCTGTTTCATTACCGTGGGGCCTTCACTACAAAAGCTCTGTCACCTTGAGTTTTACATCTGGCACTTGGAATGACCAACAGCTCCCAATAAGATCAAAGAGGTCTGTTTCGTAAAGTCTTAAAAGTGCTGCTAAATATTCTGCTGCCAAACCATGTAATGACTTAAATGCAATTAATACAATCTTAAAATCAACCCTAAAATTATTAGGAAAACAATGCAAATAAGCTAAATCTTGAGTAATATGATTTGAAGACCTAATTTGTGTCTAACTGCAGCATTTTGCACTGATTGTAACTGTAATAAAAAGTGCATTGATTTAAAGTTGAAAACAGGGCATTACAATTATCAAGGCAAGACTCAATAAAAGCACGTATAAGCTTCTCTATATCCCTAAATGTCCAGACATATCTAGCCTTGGAAATGCTCCATAACTGATAGAAAAAGCAGCCGATTCACTACACTTTCTGGCACAATTAAGTTTGTCAAGTAAAAAAACAACATGCACCTGTGTTACAGTCCGCCTGATTTTCAGGTCTTGGTCATCCCTCTCTCCTCCTCCCTCTTCCCCAGAGAGATGCATCTCTTCTGGGTGCAGGTCTAGCACAGCCTCCTGGCCCAAGGTAGGCTTGTTGTATGGAATTAAAGACTGCACATAGTAAAGAACGAATTATTAGAGCTCTTCACATAATGTTTATTGTGGCTAATCACATGCAGTACAACTGATAATCAACTCATTCAACAAATTTTAAAAGAAATATTACACCCAAAACTGAAAATTATGCTATCATATACTCTTATTTTACTATTCAAACACAAAAGGAGATGTTAAGCAGAATGACCACGGTCACCATTCACTTTCATAGAGTGGAAAAAAGACACAATGAAAGCAAATGGTGACCGTCACGAACGTGCCTAACTGCCTAACATATTTTGTGTTGCACAGAAGGCAGTCATGTGGGTTTGGAACAAAATGAGGGGGACTAAATGATCTTTTTTTGACTGAACTATCCCTTGAACTATTTTTTCACTTTATATTTCTCTGACCTTCAGAGAGTCTGTGGTGATACTGATGGAGGGTTTCTTGGAAGTGACAGCTGTACTAGAGCCCCATCGCCTCTTTCTGCCAGTGCCAGCACCGCTTGCGGTCTCTGCTTCCCCTTCCGAACCAACCACTCCAGGAGATGATTTGCTGCCTGAAGATAAGAGAATTTTGATTGAAACATTTTGTAAAGGGGCGCAGGTAAAAGAATACTGTAAAAGCATTTACAATGAGATCTGTCCAATCAATCACTACTGATACTGAAGATACTCACTGCAGAGAGAGATCCTTCGGGCAGAGAAGGCCTTTGGTGTGGTGCTCTGAAAGATAACAAACACACCCAAGCCAGGACAAAAAGGTGAGACTGGCAAATATAGAAATCAGTGCAGGGTTAACACAGTGGGGACAAAAGAGTGTGTGCATGTTTTAGGAAGAAAATAATGACTGGAAGACTGATAGATACAGATACTTAAAGAGATACTTAAAAAGAGAGACTAAATGTTACCAAAAAAAGGGATTGGGTACAGAGAGAAGGGAAATCTATTAGGAAAGACCACCTCTTCAGGGTATTATTTAAATTGTATGCATAAAAAATGCATGTCAATGTGAATCTCTCACTGCTCAGGCACATCAATTTGGCCAACTTTAATATCTGAAATCAAATATCAATCTCTGTCCTGAAGATGTGGTCTGTCTTCTCCTATATTAAAATGCTTTCTTTAAGGCCAAACTGCTATTTAAATTACTAATAGCTATCATACTGAGAATTCACTCAGGTTGAAGTATTGAAGTATCCATTGAGGGCAGTTACTGTAGTAGGGAATTCAAGAGACAACAGTGTAAAACTAACGGAGAAATGTTTAACATTTTACTTAACAACTGTATGGGCCTTATGGATAAACATACATCTATTGTTTATCATGTAGCCAAAAGCTCCATTTTAGGGTTACCAGGGACACTTGGCAAAACATCTGCATTGTCTAGGTAAAACTTGTAAAGTAGAAAATGGAGAGTGACTACTTATTCCCCGGTACCATTGACACATGTTCTTCACTGGGTTGGGAATGGCCCAATCGCACGTCTGCATGTACTGTATTCTAGGCAACAACAGTCCAATCAAAGAAGGCTGGGAGGTTTGGGCAGAGATCTGACAGCAGGTTGGCAGAAGAGCTCTTATGTGGAACAAAGTGAGTGGAGTTTGATGGCCTTGAGTGTCATTTTTGAAGGAGTCCAGTCCATTTTATTCACATGCAACTAAAGGTGGAAGGAGTCTTTCAGCAAATTGATGGGATTTTTCAGAAGACAGCAATCATATATTATTTTCTGAGTCACTTCACTCATATTTCTGATTTATTTGTAACGATGTCCATGTTGAGATCAAAATCTTAATCAGGAAGTCTGACACGACTCAACTGAGAAGTCAAAATGCAGCAAAACAGACAAATCTGAAAGTCCATTTTTCAGAGCTTGACAAATCTGAAAGTCCATTTTTCAGACCTTGACAAATCTGAAAGTCCATTTTTCAGATCTTGACAAATCTGAGTTGGGTTTAATTGCAATAATCCATAGAAAGTGAGAAACCTGGACAAAATGTAAAATCCAATAAGTCCACCAATCATGGCTCCAGTGCAACGATAAAAGCGGAGTTCAAAATGTCCCGCAGGATCAATATACAAGAACACCCATCATAATACCTTTGCAGGATGAAGGTAATGCAGCCATAGCTCATGAGAAACAAGTCCCATGATTTTGTGAGCAACTGGAACAAATCGCTGGAAAACAAACTCAAAGACCTCTTCTCAATTTCCATCAGGGCTGTTCTAGGTGACTTCGTTTTGAAATAGTACTGAGAGTCCATTTGTAGACTGCTACACATTTTTTAGACTGCTGTCTCAGTCACATTTGGTGATAGACCACACCCCAAAAAACAGCCTCTCGTTATCAGTCCAATCAACAGGTGCGTCAAGCCAACTCCATTGTGGCAATATGGCCATTGTTGCCTGGTGTTCCACTGCAGAGCAGACTCAAGGGCCTATCAGGTATAGCCATGACGCTTGGGGATAGTGGTACAGATGCTGTAGTAGAGGTAGTAGTAGTATGCAGGTACCAATAAGGGCAATGGAAGAGGCATGAGCACCTTTACAACAAAGCAATCAAGGGGGTTTTAAACATCAGCCAAAGTAAGAGAGTGCCCCCTGCTGCTTCTGTCTAGGACAGCATCAGCAAAGGTTCATTGAAAAGCTAAATCATGTCACCACAAAAGAAGTCAAATGCAGCAAAGAGCTTCTAAATGACCAAATTAAGCAGCTGAGCTTGTGATAATTAGGCTTTAACTACATGCAAATTAATATGAATAATAATACATGCAAAGACAACTAGAGTTACAGAAATATTCCAGGTTCAGTTCAATTGACAGCATTTGTGTTGATAAAAAAATTATTATTTTTTAAATCTACTTGTGCCTTAAAAGAAAGAAGACACTCAAAATGGAAGTGAAAGGGACAAAATTTTAGATGTACTCTAAAACTTTACCATTAATACATTTAATGAATGGCCATATAATAAAATACAACAACAAAACAACATAAAATATCATAATTATTTTTTTTTACCATACAACACCTACAATTTTTTCAGACCTCCAGTTGTGCACAGGTTTACGCTCCGTTGATGTTTTGCGCTCGTCACAAATGTGTATGTATTAAGCAATTTAAATAAAGATGCAGGGCTTGTCCCTGAAAATCATGTACGGACATCTTAAGATGATTAAAATAAAAACAGATGCACTGTATCAAATACACAATGTATAATAGACCTTAATGTAGAGAGTGCATCAATATGAAGGCAAAGCCAAATCCCAGATATTTTAGGCAGTTTTTTGGAATCCCAGCCGGACGCCTCTTTTCGGGTCTGAAAAAGAGTATGTATCGTCACTCTAGTTTACGGATTAGATCCGTTCACTTCCATTGAGCTTTATTTTAAGAAAAGGAGGGACAATAAATATAATTAAATACTGTCCACTGAGCTTTACTTGTATTGCACCTGAAATATTTCTTTAAACTCATCAAATTGGTATGCCCGCATTTGTTTATATCTCTACACTAACAGAGGGGAAAACCTGGAAATGAGAGGGCTTTGTGTCCTTGATGAAAAGTTAAATATATATATATATATATATATATATATATAAAAATAAAAAAATAAAAAGGGGATGGTGATATCTTTAATAAATATGGTGCTTTCTTATGTGGAGGTTGCCTATAGCCCCCTATCCTGGAGCATGGTATATTTAGGTCGGCCCAGCACTTCTCTTTGCTCTTACCTCCTCACTGCAATCTGGAACCTCGGCCATGACAGCTCCCTTCACCTCACTACTGAGGAACAGAAGAAATAGAAAAAGGAAGGGGGGGGGGGGGGGGGGGGGGGGGGGGGGTTAAAACTCATTATTTGTAATTTATTGCAACAGTATAAGTTAATTTGCATCAGCAATTTTTGAAGTTAAGTGATAAACAAATATTAATAGCCAAAATGGTCTGTGGAACGGTACTCCATATTATGAATTTTAGGTTAAATCAATAATCTAATCTGGTAAAATCAGATTCATGGTCAATTACAGATGGCAGGAGAAAAAAAGACCATGCTCATTTATGTATGATCACTTTTGTGTGTGAAACAAAAACATTCTCAAAAATTAAACAATAAGCACCGTCTCCCAAACAGACTGATCAATCTGTAAATACCAGAAATAATTACAGGCCTATTTCTACAGAAGTATCATCCAGAATCAAACACACGCTCAAGCAGTATTAAAACACATCAGTATCTCTATGCAATATCTATAACCTTGCGACTGCAGTTTCACAATGACCTCCAAATTAAAGCTCCAGGCGACGCGCGGAGTAAATGCACCGCTCATCTCACAGTGTGGAGTGACTCGTGGCGAGAAGTCACGCACTTTCACTACGTTTAAGCGACCGCCAAAACAAGCAAAAATACTTGCATCGATACTAACAAAGTGAGCAGTGATTCTAACATATTGTAACCACACAAAGAGACGCAATACAAAACACGCTACGCCGCACTGTCGGATGGGAGTAAATGAGCGCTGAGCAGCATCTCTGTCCTCCTCCCTCACCCGCGCGCAGTATAATACACAGCGAGACCACGCACCAATCTTTGCCTCTAATGACCAGAAATCGAGCATTCATTTAACACATTTCACTCAAAACTAATAGGCCACCTTGAGCCCCGTTTTATTGGCCAGAGAAACGCGAAATAATGCCATGTTTGAATGAGAGAAAAGGAGGTGCGCGATACACTCACAGCAACAGGACCCCATTCCCACCGGCTGAGAGGCAGTCGCACTCAATGCCTGCTCGTAATTTTCGAGAGGGTCCTAGCTGCTGACTGTAACGCAATGACGTGATAAATGTAATCCTCAATCAAACTCAACTACTTAAAACCTTTACAAAAAATATTTGTAATAAACGCTTCAAACTTCAATTTGTTTTTATTCGATATTAAGGCACCGGACAAATACTTATATCATACCTTAAAAATGCTAATAGAATATGTATTGACCTCACTCCTACACATGCATAGATTTGCTACAGTATTAAAACAATTGAAATCTAAAGGAGTAATACTAGTCTCTGCGACATTCAGTGTGTAGAAGTCACCTTGTGTGTAAATGCATGCTTATGTAAATTGTCCCTTTTAAATAAATGCCACAATTGACACTATAATTATTTTACTAAAGATTTGCCCACAATTTTGTTCCGCTCGTGTTTAATAAAAAAGAAAAATGTACTTAAATTTCATTAACCTGTGTTGTTTTTTATGCCCTCAATTGTTTTTGGCAATGTTAAGTCGTAAGAACCTTTGTAATAAAAAACAATAAATTTCTATTTATGGAAGATTAGTTATTCATAAGATGAAACTTATATTATTTCTAAAGAGAACATTTGTAATAATGATTAAAAAAATAATTAGCAAAACAAAAGCTAATTAAAGGTAATTTAAAAAAAAAATTTAATCACTAATTATGCTATATTGTATAACATTTCTGCAGTGAAAATTGTTTGTCTATTTATGCTTAGCTTTAATCAGATATTTAACCAGATAGAAATTGATCTTTGCAAGTGCAATTCTTTGGAAAATTATAAAAAAATAAACTTATCCAATAAGCACAAACCACTGGAAAAACATGGAAATTCAGTGGTCAAAAGGTGTGGGAACCCTGTAACAATTAAATGGTGAAGCAGCAGCATGAATTATTGCAACTGAATAAAGAAAATTTGCAGTTTCAGTGAAGTCACTCTTTAAAAAAACAAAATAGTAGTAATTATTAGTAATTAACTACTAATAATTAGTAATTAACTACTAATTACATCTTCTACAGTGTAATTAGATTACTGTACTAATTACTCCGTCTTATCAACCTCAACCAGATGAAAAATACAAGGAAAGACATGAAACTGTTCTTTTAATTCTTTCAAATAAATCATATAAAAATCAAATAAATTATTCACGAACTGGCCAAAGAATTTAAGGGGGCTGAATTAAATAAGAAAAAATACATTTTAACATTAGACGTTACATTTCTATTTTAAAGTCACTATTGTTTTATATAGAATTGTTCTATAGTCTATACAGTATTTAACCATATTACATCAGAAGTAATTACTGAAAAATTAAGAGTAATTCCTTAATACTTCAATGAAATATGTATTTAACTACAGTAATTAATTACATAGTAATTAATTACACCCAAAACTGAAAATATGATTTCACTTTTGAACAGAACTTTCAATGAATGAAAACATTTTTGCATGCAGATTTTATCATGAAATGCAAGAACATTTGAATTTGTCAGTGGACTGCATTTTGTATACTACAAAAAGAGTACACTTTCATTACAAAAACTTACTCATCTACAAAAGGCATGGCTTTTCACATGCGTTTACATTTTTAACTGGCCCAGCATCCAAAATTTATCATGCACGCTGGTATGAACAGATACCGGACATACTTAATCCAGGGATGTGACCCGAAAATATGACGTAATAACCGAATTATAAATCTACTCTGGTTTTGTTAAAAACGTACCATTTAAGCACAAGAAACAACTCTGTTGCTTGCTTTTTTATAGTACTTAAGAGTTGAAAAGAGATGGTTGGTTCACTGCTGCACTTTTAAATCCAACGTTTTGAATGTGACATCTCTTCAGGTCTTGAGGGATTACTGGATAGTAAAGTGTCCAATCGACTCAGAATATCGCGTAGACAATGGGTCTTTCGGATAATTCTCGCTCACAGTTTTATGAATACTGAGGTCTCTGACATACTACTCCATCAGCATACTGTTTTTGGCATACAATATCGTAGTAAGTATGGATATTTGGACTTAGCATGGATCAGACACATTTTACCGAGTATAATAAGTAAATGAGAGATTCTCATTTATTACTCAGTAAATTATGGATTCAGGAGTATCCTGACTACCATTCTTACTACCACTCAATATCGTCCCCCAAAAGGCATGCAGTTTGAAGTAGCTATATGCTACTTGTGATGTTTCATGTCTGAAGTGGAGAAAATAGTCAGCAATATGTAAATAGTTAATGGTCTCATTGTCGTTTACAAGATGCTGTTTATACAAGGTAGCAATAATTTTAATTTTAATAAAGTGCCCTTTAAATATCTGATGATTTTTATTATATATATATATATATATATATATATATATATATATATATATATATATATATATATATACACACATATATACATACACACACACATCACTGCTAACATTGTCCTGAAAATTAAGCATGATAGAACGATGCACACAACCATAAAATATGGTTTTGTGTGTTTCCACCAGGCTTCTTTCTCAGTACAATGTTCCTCCGTGTAGAGTAGATTCCTCTCTGCTCATGAACAGTAGATTCTAAACAATGTCAGTTCACAACTGACATAGCTTAATAAGCCATTAAAATATTTCACCACTGTCACATTGTATACCATGAACACAAATGAAATATTTAATTCTTAACCAACCTCAAAATTTACCATAACATTCTTGGATGTCTCTGCATCGTTAACTGCCTCAATAAAACAAGTCAATAAAAAAAAAGCTATTCATGCACTCCTTTATTGCTGGTAAATTTCAGCTGACAGTGATAAAAAAAAAAGTAGCCTAGGACAGACCTCGTAGTGTTTTTGTTAGTGTCATCTTCCTCGATATCTTCTCTTCTTCCTCTCTTTTTTTTCTTCTCATCCTGCAGTTCAAGGCAGGGCTTCTGAAGTTGTAAAGGGAAAGTGCAGTGCAGAAATATAGTTATGAAAGATGTTTGGCCATTGCGTTAAAGAAAAATTAGACTGCGCAGATGCAGATTGAGCCAAGTAGATGATGCTTAAATAAACATCAATTCTCTGTTCCAAATCTGGTGATCTGCCTACCCAGGCAGCATTTAAGGCGCACTCCAGATGCGAAGGCTGTTCCAAAAGTAGGCAACTTATGGTGCCTCCAATGATATCTTGTTTTGGCCAATTTTCTGGCAGCATCACATGTATCCTTCATGAAAGAGGCACTCCCTTTAATGTATTGCAACAAGCTCAGTGGAAAAATAATGCAAGATGGCGGAAAAAGTGAGAGAAATGTTGATATGCATAAGCTTATAATTCAAAATAATAATTAAAAAAGGCCAATTTAATATTTTAAGCAAAATGTGTGTGTGTGATGCGTCTACTGTGTGCATCCTGAGGTGCTATTTACTTGATGCACAGAGTTGCTCTATATGTAAAGCTTTTCAAATCAGTCTCTTATGAGGTTCCATTGCAGTTAGGATTTTGGTTTAAAAGAAAGTTGACCACAGAATGTGGGCAATAGAGAACAAGGGAGCTCATTAGGTTTTGCAACAGAATCTGGTACAAGACCTAATCAAAGTCTGGGAACCAAGTTAATTTTGTTATCCAAAGCTGGTTGATTACTGACCTTGGTTTGGATGACAATTTCATTGCTCACTTCTTTCTCCTCCCGCTCTGTGAAGCTTCTTTTTTTGCACTGGGATAAAGAAGGTTTTTCAGTCACGACCACAGTTTGGCCATCTTTTTGAGAGTGCAGAGATGAGCTGTCCTTCCGTATTTCTTTGGACTGAGGAGGATGGAAAGTATACTTTTAAGCTCTGCTTTTGTTTGTATCAGTGTGCATGTGAGAGTTTAAATATTTTATTTTTCCTTCATTTTATAGTAAGAGAATGAGATCGACCCACATGAAACTAGTGTGCCATGCAATTCGAACTGAGAAAAAGTGAATAAAAACAATATGTTGCACGATGTTGTATGATAATCAACAATAGCTGAGGTGCACTCATGAAACGTTCGCATTTTTAAATTACGTTAAGAGGAGCATGAATGTTCTAGTGAAATGGTAGGAGTAAAAAATATTTATTCATCTTACTTATTGAAATTCAACTTTTACCCACTACTGTAATGAATTAGATCAACATGCAAACAAATGCAATTAAACACGCAGAGGAAAGTAAAAGTTAAAGACAACAATCAAAGGGTAAAAGTTGAGTCATGAAATGGAAAAATTCATTAAGGCCTGTTCACACCAGAAACAGCACACAGCCACACAATCCAATTTATTTTCAATGAAAGCGAGACACGAGCGACAGCGACTGTTTGCAACAAGATTTGGGTGCGGCGAGCTACAAACGGGAGCAACTTTCAATGGGAGAGAAGGTAGTGGAGCTCATTCATCTTCTTTGACATACTAGTGTCGAATTCAGGCAAGACAGAGAAGTTATAATGTTGCAAGGGATTTCACTGTTCAGTATCATTTGTCTGTAACCAATAACGCTGGAGCGACAAAAGCAGCAACGCACACAAGCAACTTCTAGGTACAGAGACTGTTCAAGTCTTCAAGTTGCTGGAGGTGTAAACAGGGCTTTTAAGAGCTGAAGCCATCAAAGTTTAACTCTATGCCAGCTTGCTAATGCTCATTTGTGCTGAAGAGTTTAATTTGCTGCTAAGTGTTTAACTTTATTTGAACACATTGGACTTTTTCTGAGGAGCACTTTGATGTAGATTTAGGCTCTTTCCTAATTGATAACTGATGGTTAAAATGCTCATCCAGTTATGTGAAATGTTTCAAAAGTGTTTAAAAAGCAAAAGAGAGTGAGTGAGTGAGTGGGATCAATGAAAAAATTAGTTACCTTTGAATCACTCACCCTCCTTCCACTTGAAGTGGAACATGTTTTCTCCTGAGAGGAAGATGATGAACTGGAGGATCGCGAGGAGGATGAAGACACAGAGTCTGAGGAGGAGGAATCACTGGAGGATGATGATATTCTTCCTCTCTTCTCCACATCCTTTTCCCTTCCTCTTTTTTTCTCCTCTGGTGGGGATGAAGGAGGTATACCATCATCCTCAACTCTGAGCATCTGATTTTTAGTGTCTTGGCTTGCCTCATTGTCCTTTGGCCCTTTGTAAGACTCTGAAACCACGGTCTTCTGTTCTTCTTTATCTTGGGAAGCCAACTCTGGTGACTTGCTCTCTAGGCCATGGGATGCTGAAACAAGAACTCCCTGCATCACAGTCTGTGGTGATTTTTGAGGGGCCTGAGCAGCATCTTTTTGCACAGGTTCCCCAGGTTTAAATGCAAACGGAATAGAAGGCGCTTGTGGGTTAGGGCTGTCTGAGAAGGTACGAGGCCTCTTAAACACAGATGTTGGAGAGGATGGAAGAGGATGCGCCCCTGGAGCATCTCTGAGAAATCGGGACTTCTTACAGGATGTTTGAGTGAATAATGGTGTCAGTGTCTGTTGTGAGAGAGGCCCTATAGATCGAGCATCTTTGTTGACACTTTGCGATTCCCCTGCCTCCTTATCAAGCTTCTCTGATTGACTCTCAAGAGGAAGGGTAAATGAATGGGAGAAACCACAGATCTCATGACCACGTTTCAATGGAGGAAGATGGCTCTCCCTATCTTTCTTTTGTTCCTCTTTTTTGTTATGTTTCAAAGTATTTTCTTTTTCCTCCTGCACCCTCTGTTGTTCCAACAGTCTTTCCTTCTCTTCCAGGGCCCTAAGTTTCTCTTTTTTTAAAGCCTTCTCTTTTTCCAATTGTTGCTCCCTCTGCTCCTCTGCTTTCTTTTGTGCCTCTCTCTCATGCTCAAGAGCTTGTTCTCTCTGCATCCTCTCTTGTTCCAATGCTTTCTCCTTCTCAAGTCTGTCTCTCTTCTGCCTCTCCCTTTCCTGTTTCTCACGTTCCAGAGCAGTTTCTCTTTCTAGTCTTTCTTTTTCCAAAGTCTTTTCTCTTTCCAGCCTCTCGTGTTCCTTAGCCTTCTCCATTTCTTGTTGTTTTCGTTCCAATGCAGCTTCCTTCTCCAGTCTCTCCTTCTCTAAAGCTTGCTCTCTTTCTTTGTCCAATCTTTCTCTCTCTAAAGCTTGCTCTCTTTCTTTCCTTTCTTTGTCCAAACTTTCTCTCTCTAAAGCTTGCTCTCTTTCTTTCCTTTCTTCTTCCAATCTCTCTCTCTCTAAAGCTTGCTCTTTTTCTTGCCTTTCTTTCTCCAATCTTTCTCTATCCAAAGCTTGCTCTCTTTCTTTCTCCAGTCTCTCTCTCTCCAAAGCTTGCTCTCTTTCTTTCCTTTCTTTCTCCAAAGCTTGCTCTCTTTCTTGCTTCTCTTTTTCCAGTCTTTCCCTCTCTAAAGCTTGCACTCTTTCTAGTCTTTCTTTCTCCTGCCTCTCTTTTTCCAGTCTTTCCCTCTCTAAAGCTTGCACTCTTTCTAGTCTTTCTTTCTCCTGTCTCTCTTTTTCCAGTCTCTCCCTCTCCAAAGCTTGCTCTCTTTCTAGCCTTTCTTTCTCCTGCCTTTCTTTTTCCAGTCTTTCCCTCTCCAAAGCTTGCTCTCTTTCTAGCCTTTCTTTTTCCTGCCTCTCTTTTTCCAGTCTTTCCCTTTCCAAAGCTTGCTCTCTTTCTAGCTTTTCTTTTTCCTGCCTCTCTTTTTCCAGTCTTTCCCTCTCCAAAGCTTGCTCTCTTTCTAGCCTTTCTTTCTCCTGCCTCTCTTTTTCCAGTCTTTCCCTCTCCAAAGCTTGCTCTCTTTCTAGCCTTTCTTTCTCCTGCCTCTCTTTTTCCAGTATTTCCCTCTCCAAAGCTTGCTCTCTTTCTAGCCTTTCTTTCTCCTGCCTCTCTTTTTCCAGTCTTTCCCTCTCCAAAGCTTGCTCTCTTTCTAGCCTTTCTTTCTCCTGCCTCTCTTTTTCCAGTCTCTCCCTCTCCAAAGCTTGCTCTCTTTCTAGCCTTTCTTTCTCTTGCTTCTCTTTTTCCAGTCTTTCCCTCTCCAAAGCTTGCTCTCTTTCTAGCCTTTCTTTCTCTTGCTTCTCTTTTTCCAGTCTTTCCCTCTCCAAAGCTTGCTCTCTTTCTAGCCTTTCTTTCTCCAGTCTCTCATTTTCTAGCCTTTCTCGTTCCAGCGCTTGTTCTCTCTCCAGTCTCTCTTGTTCTAAAGCCCTCTCCCTCTCTTCCCTTTCCCGCTGTAAAGCCCTCTCTTTCTCTTCCCTCTCCCTCTTCAGAGCTTCATCATGTTCCTTTCTTTCCCATTCCAAGTCTCTTGCTTTTTCTTCTTCCAAAGCCCTCTTCCTTTCCTCCCTCTCCTTTTCAAGGGCTTTCAGCCTCTCTTTCTCTCGTTGTCTTTCCCACTTTTCCTGCTTCTGCGCTGTGGCATCACTCTCCTCTATCACTGCTGTCTGGACAACAGTAACAGGTGTCTGACTGTGTGGTAAAGCACCAATTACTCCTTGGTTGGAGATCACAGAGCTAGGGTAGGACAAAACTGATGCTGTATTAACTGTGTGGGTAATTGCAGAAACACCACCCAGTTGGTGGCTTCTTCCCGGGTGTCCATCTAACCCCTCTCTTTCTCGCTTCCCTGTCCCAGAGAAAGCTCCTTCAGACTCCATCTTTCGTGCCAGTAAAGTCAGTGGGCCTGGTTTGCGTCCTGTAGAATCACCTGCTGGTTCAGGGCTACTGCTTCGACTGCCACTACTCGAACTTCCAGAGCTGGAAGAGCTAGAAATGTGCTGCCTAGAAGGGGGCTCTCCTGGACTTGGGGGGCTCTGTTTAGGGGTGTCTGGGAGGGGGAAAGAGAGTTCAGGAGGTGGGGATGGGGGAGGAGTGGGCTGTCTGAGCTGCTGTGATAGTAAGGGTATGTGCTGGGGGGGTGGCTGCTGCTGTTGCTGTGAGCCACCAGAACTTCCCCTCACCGGTTTGGTTTTTGCTGGTTCTGCTCGGCGACTCCGCTGCGTATTCGTGTTCCACTCCTCATCCTCTTCATCATTGTCATCCTCGCTTTCGCTGTCATCGTCGCTATCGACTGGTACATGGCTTGAGGTCGGCCCTCTTTCACCAACAACCCGCACTGACAAAGAGGCTATTGCAGCAGGTGGGGCAGATGCAGAGTAGGATGGCTGCCCGGGCATCTCTTTTCTGAGCTCATCACCCTGACTTACTGTGGTGAGAGGTTTGTGTTGGTCAACTAATGAGCAAGCAGCATCCTAGTAGAGAGAGAAATGTGTTGGACTAGGAAGGTAAAATTCAGTACAAAAAATGTCTCTTCGGATTCAAAGTTAACACAATCTAAAGCATGCATTAAATGATGCCAACTAAAAAACGTAAAAGACAGCCTATAAGACTTCTTTTCAAACACACATTATTTACCCTAAATCTGAACAAAAACCATGGAAGCAAAGGTTTATTAATGATATATCTAACCTGGTTAGGGGCAGGAGACATTGTGCTGTCATTGGCCTCTGTACGGTCTTCCGGGTCTGTTCCTATTAAAGGCAAAAGTAGCCAAACTAATAAGACAAAATCTCAACTAGTGGTCGACTGATATGGGATTTTTAATGGATGTTGTTGACATCCAGCGAGCAGGGTTAAATTAAATTGTGTGATATATCTGCATTGTATCAGCCGTATACATGTAAACTAATTTCATCATAGAAAACATCCCCTTTCTTAGGTCAGTTAGGACCACTACTTTATTTTAAGAATGTGAAATGTCAGAATAATAGTAGAAAGTATTATTTATTTCAGCTTTCATTTCTTTCATCACATTCCCAGTGGGTCAGAAGTTTACATACACTTTGTTAGTATTTGGTAGAATTGCCTTTAAATTGTTTAACATGGGTCAAACATTTTGAGTAGCCTTCCAGATGTTTCTCACAATAAGATGCTGGAATTTTGACCCATTCCTCCAGACAGAACTGGTGTAAATCTGTCAGGCTTGTAGGCCTCCTTACTCGCACACACTTTTTCAGTGCTGCCCACAAATTCTCTATCAGATTGAGGTCAGGGCTTTATGATGGCCACTCCAGTACCTTGCCTTTGCTGTCCTTAAGCCATTTTGCCACAAATTTTGTGGTATGCTTTGTGTCATTGTCCATTTGGAAGACCCATTTGCGACCAAGCTTAAACTTCCTGGCTGATGTCTTGAGATGTTGCTTCAATATATCAACATAATTTTCCTTCCTCATGATGCCATCTATTTTGTGAAGTGCAACAGTCCCTCTTGCAACAAAACACCCCCACAACATGATGCTGCCACCTCCATGCTTCACGGTTGGGATGGTGTTCTTCGGCTTGCAAGCCTCAACCTTTTTCCTTCAAAAATAACGATAGTCATTATGGCCAAACAGTTACAATTTTGTTTCATTAGACCAGAGGACAATTCTCCAAAAAGTAAAATCTTTATCCCCATGTGCACTTGCAAATTGTAGTCTGGCATTTTTATGGTAGTTTTGGAGCAGTGGCTTCTTAAGTTCTTCCTTGATGAGCAGCCTTTCAGGTTATGTCGATATAGGACTCAATTTACTGTGGATATAGATACTTGTTTACCTGTTTCCTCCAGCATCTTTACAAGGTCCTTTGCTGTTGTTCTGGGATTGATTTGCACTTTTTGCACTAAACTCCGTTCATCTCTAGGAGACAGAATGCATCTCCTTCCTGAGCGGTATGATGGCTGCGTGGTCCCATGGTGTTTATACTTGCGTACTATTGTTTGTACAGATGAACGTGGTACCTTCAAGTGTTTGGAAACCATTTTTTTTTTTTTTCCTTGTCTGATTTATTTTGATTCTCCCATGTCAGGCAGAGGCACCGAGTTTGAAGGTAAGCCTTAAAATACATTCTCAGGTACACCTCCAATTCAGCACACCTCTCATCAGAAGCTAATTGTCTAAAGGCTTGACATAATTTTCTGGAATTTCCCAAGCTGCTTAAATGCACCGTTTACTGAGAGTATTGAATCTTCTGACACACTGGATTTGTGATATAGTCAATTAAAAGTGAAACAATCTGTCTGCAAACAATTGTTGGAAAATTTACTGACTATTGTCATGCACAAAGATGATGTTCTAAATGACTTGCCAAAACTATAGTTTGCTAATAATAAATCTGTGGAGTGGTTAAAAAAAGTTTAAAAAAAAAGAGTTTTAATGACTGTAAACTTCTGACTTCAACTCTAACTTTCTTCTGATGAAGACAAATGAAGATTACTTAGAAAAAATATCTCAGCTCTGTGGATGAGACAGATCCACATTTAAGTCCTTAAACATTTTTTACTACAAATCTCCAATATCACTTTCAGATGTAATTTGATTTGGTGGAGTGGTGGTAGCGTAGTGGGCTAAAGCACATAACTGTTAATCAGAAGGTTGCAGCAGGGCACTTAACTCCAGGTTGCTGTGGGGGGATTGTCCCTGTAATAAGTGCACTGTAAGTTGCTATGGATAAAAGCGCCTGCCAAATGCCTAAAGGTAAATGTAAAAAGTGAAACTAAACAGGCACCACATAAGGCTTACAGATGTGAAAGAGAAAGTGGAGATTTATAGTAAAAAAGGACTTGATCTGTTGACTATTCATCTGTTTCTAACCCACACCAATCATGTATCTTCTGAAGACATAGATTACTTTTATGCTGCCTTTATGTGCTTTTTGGAGCTTCAAAGTTCTGGACACCATTCACTTGCATTGTATGGACCAATAGAGCTGAGTCATTAACGTCTGGGATGGCATGGTGGTGAGTTAATAATGAGAGAATTATATTATTATATATTTTTTGGGTGAACTAGACTTTTTAGTAATTATTTTAATCATAAGGGGTGTAACAGTTAGAGTTCCTGATATAGATCAGTTATGTTGTCACTGTGATTGTAAAACTAACAAACACCATGAGTGTTCACATCACATTCACCAGAGATAGGTACAAAACAAGAGCGAAATATCCAAAATTAGCACCAAAAGTCCTTCAGTGATAAGTCATAAAAATTTGTCCCAGCATTTTGAGCAAAACTAGATCACTAAAAAGTATTTGCATGAAGGCGTCAACGCTGTCACGGCAGGAAAAACTGTAATTTTTTCCTGTAAATACTGTTGTCATGATGAGTACATTTCTCTATGAGCTATTCAAGAGATTGGACAGATTCATGCTGTGTTGAATAACTCTCAAGTGAGATTGGGAGCGTGCATGTTTGATTTACAGACCGCGAGTGAGCGTATATGTACCGTGTATGAACGCGTGTGCAGACCGACCGCCGCTCTCATAACATCAGCCATGCTCAGATATCATTTATTGTTTTTATGTATTTATATAACATCCTCTTGCAGTTGAAATACATCTCTAGCATGATTTAGCAATGTCGAGAACTAGCATAAATCCACATGAAAATGGACACCTCACAATTCATACAGATTTGATAGGCTGCTGAGAAATATATTTCTGATGATATCATAGAGCGGGCTGCAAAACATTGCTCGAGGACCGCTTGTCGAGTAGCTCTGCTATACAGTTTCAGAAAGTAGGTTAGAGGGAGGCAAGTCGTGGCATTTGGACAATTATCATCTAAGATGCCCAAAAACAATGTACTCACCGTCAGTTTCTGCAGCCTCTCGTGCCTCTCTCTCCAAGCGCTGCCTGAGGAGCTCTTGCTGTTTGGCCAGGTACTGTTTAATAAAGCTGTTCTGACTCATCTCCTCGCCGATCTAAACAAGCACACGTGTAAGCACACGTGTAAGACAAAATGGAAAGGTTGTTTTAGTGCAGGAAAGCTTTGCTAACAAGAACAAGAACTCGTTTCTATGAAAAAGCATCGCAGTTCAGCTCACCCGAGAGTTTGGTTGCAGGCCAATGTGATGTGTGGAGGTTCTTTGAAGGTTCTCCAACATGAGAGCCTGTTGCCCATGCAGAGTGAAAGACATTTCATTTCATTAAATTCACTAATGTTGATTTCGACTCACATTTATTCATTCAGCACATGCTTTTATACTAAGCAAATGAGAATAACACAAGCAAAAGCTGTTTGCACTCACTTTAGCAAAGGGTTGCCACTGAAACATGTATAAAAAAATACAATTTTAAAAAAGCATTGAGCTGGACAACAGTGTTGCAAGCAGTTTAAGTTGTTTAATTAGAGGCAAATAAAGAAAGCAAAAAGAGACACGACATTTCCAATCATTAATATTTCAGACAACGTAATTCCAAAATAAATCGTGTTCTGGATAATTTCAAATCAAAAACTACTTCCAAAAAATAAAAAAAGCTACTTTCAAAAGTCGATTTCAAATAGAGTGATGACCCTTACCAGAAAAGGCAGGCAGACATTTGTTTACATCTGCTCGCATCAGTAACTTCAGTTCAAACTTCAAAGCGGCGACACTCTGCGCATCGATCAAATCCTTAAACCGGCGCAAAGCGATTTCAGTGTTTATTTCAAAAAGCACTAGGAATTTAAGCGACCAGATTCAGTAACACGTATTTGATCTTTCAAAAGGCTTTTATTTAAAATACGTGTTGGTAAGCGCGTCCCCGTCTCCTTACCCCTATCCCAAAAACACCTTATGCACTAACAAAGCGCGAACCCGCCGACAACTTAAAAAACCTCAAGTTCACAGTCGCCCAGAGACATGTAAACAAAACCGCATCTCCCCGAACCCAACGCGGAGCCTGCCCTCACAAAAAACAAAGATGCACAGAAATGAGGCTCCTCCACATCCCTCACACACAATTAGACAAGCCATAGTGAGGGGATTTGATGACACAATAAACTGCACGAGCACCTCAGCTATTGCGCGCTAGCAGCTAGGCGCGAGACCACCGACGCTCGGCCTCCGAATCACGGCCCTCGGATTCTGCGCGGCCGAGAAAACACCAGCTCCCACTCACCCCCTTGAGCCGCTTGATAAGAGCATTCTTCTGGCCACTCTTCTGAAGCCCTCTCTCTTCTAGCGCGGCTTTCAAATCCGCCACCCGGAGCGAATGGAGCGGCCTCCCGTTCAGTGTAACGTCTTCAAGGTCCGCCATCTTGATTCCTCTCGCTCGTTCTGTAGCTCGCGCGGACCGCAACGCCTCCCAAGCACTCCTCGCTGCAGACTCTAGTGTGATGATGTAGTGGATCCCATGCGTTTTGGATTTTAGTGACGTAGTGGATTTTTTAATATGCATGCATATTCACATTTTAATGTTTTGTTTTATTATTGTAGCGTACTTAGGGGTCATTTATATAGTATATATATTCTTATAACACTCACACATTTATATATTAGGGCTGCACAATTAATTAAAATAAAATCGCGATATGACATTGTGTGATTATTAAACCGCAAAGGGCTACAACAATTTAATTACATTAATAAAAAAAAAATCAAGCAATTCGCCTCAAAGACTATGCACGGTGCTCTGTCCTGTCTGTTTTGTGTAAAAACATTATTACTGTGTATTCAGCGTGGTTCTGTGCTCCACAACTCCATCTCGTGCTCAGAAAAACAGATGAGCTCATTTTGGTTCAGTGTGCTGAGCGCGTCATTTTTAAAGCGTTCCAGATTCCCTTTAATTTCACTTTTGCATACTTCCAAGTATGTCTGACCACTACATGTTAATATACAAATCTTCACCCACAGAAAAGTAATTTACGAAATCTATGGTTATGACACATCTTTAAAAGCTAAGCTAAACAAATGTCTCAGTATAATACTTTAATACTAAGTATATATATTCACTGTAATACATAAAATCCAACATCCACTACGTCATCAATATCCACAACACAGAGGGTGAGATCCACTACGTCATCGCGATACAGGCGATATATTCCCACAACTCCGCGACCTGTGACCCATGGAGAACAGGCTTCAGCTGCAGATCGGAGAGCTCCAAGTGGGAGGGGCTCATTTCCAAGTGGGTGGAGCTTATGCAGCAAGTTGATGGTCGTTTTAAAGTGGGAGGGTTTTTATGCTGTAAGTAGGCGGAAATCTCTATGACCGCGATTAAAAATTAATAGTGATTTGTGTTTGTCTAATGAAATTCAGTTTGAACACTTGTAATACATAAAATCTTGAAAAAACGTCGATTAAAACTTAGTGATTTGTGTGTTTGTCTAATGCAGTTCCAGGCTGTTGCATCTTTTGCCATATGTGCACGTTGATGGTATTTCATTAACACAATTAGGTTGTAACATAATTTGTCACACAGCTACAACACTTAAGCTTATCCCTGGAGAATTGGATAATATTAAATATGAATTATTAGTATCAAGTGGGAAAGGAACATATTAAACCGAGATTTAACTACACTCAGTGAGGTGAATGTGTAAATTACATAAAAGCCAATGATTTAATGAGAAATGTTTAAAAACAAAATGGGTTTAACCTAAGGTCACAGATTTGTCCCGTTCATTAAAAATGTTGAATGTATAGTTTACCTTAAAACGTATGCATTTTATCATCAATTGCTCACCCTCATGTTTTCCAAACTAATATGACATTCTCTATGGAACACAAAATGAGATGTTAAGAAATGTAGTCTCAATCAAAATTCACCTATAATCCATATTTTTCTCCTTTAATGAAAGCTGAGACTGACATCCTGCCTAGCAGGTAACACAAAATTAAGGCAAGTCATAAGTTTGATATCTGAGGGTAAATTAAATGTTTATTTTTTTAGCAAGCAATTTCTTTAAGTAAAAAGTAATCTTTACATCACTGAAATCTTCCTTCACCCATCTATTCACAACAATATTGTATCACAGTAGAATATTTAATAAATGTATTACAAAGTATATTTAAAAGGGAAGACACCATAGTTGCCAAATATTTTCTACAGGTACAAACATGTACAAGTGGCTCATAGCAATTGAAACAATTTAAAAATGTCAACAGTCCAGATAATTAAGGTGGCACTGTTCAAGAACATTCTCTTTACAAATACAATATCATGTCACTCATTAGGACTTTTGGATTACATGCCAGACCAACTGCAAAACCCTGGACACAAGGCTTCTGAATAAATCCCCTGGAGATCACCTAGTCTTTTAATTAAGCATGAGAGCACATGTCTGTGATGCCTTGCTTTAAAAGTTATCTGACTACACTACTAAAATAGATAAGGTTACCTTGTTCCCTTAAGGGACAGTTCACCCAAAAATGAAAATTATCATCATTTACTCAGCCTCATGCCATTCCAGATGTGTATACATTTCTTCTGCTGATCACAAATGAAGATAATCAGAAGAATATCTTAGCTTAGCTTTGTTTGTCTATACAATGCAAGTGAATGGTGGCCAGAACATTAAAGCATCAAAAAGCAGTCTGGATAAATCTATATCTTCAGATGCGTTATGAAAGGTGTGGGTGAGGAACAGATCAATGTTTAAGCTGCTTACTATAAATATCCACTTTCACTTTCCTAAGCAGCACCTGTTAAGTTTCCCCATTCAGGTGTTAAAGTGATTGCTTCTGAGGACATATATTTAAACACTGGAGTCTTAAGGATTACTTTTATTCTGCCTTTTAGATTTTTGGAATTTCAAAATGTATTCATCTTCATTTAATGTAAGTACAGTTATGAGAGGTTTACATCCACCGTAGCCAAATATATTTAAACTTTATGTACCAAATACGGTTTTCACAATTCCTGACATTTAAAGTAGAAAACTTCTAGTGTCTTAGGTCAGTTAGGATCACTACTTTATTTTAAGGATGTGAAACGTTAGGATAATAGTAGAAAGTATTATTTATTTCAGCTTTCATTTCTTTCATCACATTCTCAGTGGGTCAGAAGTTTACATTCACTTTGTTAGTATTTGGTAGAATTGCCTTAAATTGTTTAACTTGGGTCAAACATTTTGAGTAGCCTTCCAGATGTTTCTCACAATAAGATGCTGGAATTTTGGCCCATTCCTCCATACAGAACTGGTATAAATCTGTCAGGCTTGTAGGCCTCCTTACTCGCACATGCTTTTTCAGTTCAGCCCTAAATTTTTTCAATCAGATTGAGGTCAGGGCTTTATGATGGCCACTCCAGTACCTTGACTTTGCTGTTCTTAAGCCATTTTGCCACAACTTTGGAGGTATGCTTGGGGTCATTGTCCATTTAGAAGACCCATTTGCGACCAAGCTTAAACTTCCTGACTGATGTCTTGAGATCTTGCTTCAATATATAAACAATTTTCCTTCCTCATGATGTCCTCTATTTTGTGAAGTGCACCAGTACCTCCTGCAGCAAAACACCCCCACAACATGATGCTGCCACGCCCATGAATCACAGTTGGGATGTTGTTCGTCGGCTTGCAAGCCTCACCCTTTTTCCTTCAAACATAACAATGATCATTATGGCCAAATAGTTTTAAATATAATAACATTTTTATTTTATCAGACCAGAGGATATTTCTCCAAAAAGTAAGATCTTTGTCCCCATGTGCACTTGCAAACTGTAGTCTGGCTTTTTTAAGGTGGTTTTGGAGCAGTGAATTCTTCCTTGCAAAGCAGACTTACAGGTTGTCGATATAGGACTCGTTTTACTGTGGATATAGATACTTGTCTACCCGCTTCCTCCAGCATCTTCACAAGGTCCTTTGCTGTTGTTCTGGGATTGATTTGCACTTTTTGCACTAAACTCCGTTCATCTGTAGGAGACAGAATGCGTCTCCTTCCTGAGCGGTATGATGGCTGCGTGGTCCCATGGTGTTTATACTTGCGTACTATTGTTTGTACAGATGAACGTGGTACCTTCAGGCATTTGGAAATTGCACCCAAGGATGAACCAGAATTGTGGAGGTCCACAATTTTTTTTCTGAGGTCTTGGCTGATTTCTTTTCTTTTCCACTCATCATCATTGTCACCTCCACCTTTGCTCTCATCGTCGCTATCGACTGGTACATGGCTTAAGGACGGCCCACTTTCACCAACAACCCGCACTAACAAAGAGGCTATTGCAGCAGGTGGGGTATCTGCAGAGTGGGCTGGCTGCCCAGGTATCTCTTTCTCTTTTCTGAGCTCATCACCCTCATTTGCTGTGGTGAGAGGTTTGTGTTGGTCAACTAATGAGCAAGCAGCATCCTAGTAGAGAGAGAAATGTGTTGGACTAGGAAGGTAAAATTCAGTACAAAAAAAATGTTTCTTCGGATTCAAAGTTAACACAATCTAAAGCATGCATTAAATGATGCCAACTAAAAAACGTAAAAGACAGCCTATAAGATTTATTTTCAAACACACATTATTTACCCTAAATCTGAACAAAAACCATGGAAGCAAAGGTTTATTAATGATATATCTAACCTGGTTAGGGGCAGGAGACATTGTGCTGTCATTGGCCTCTGTACGGTCTTCCGGGTCTGTTCCTATTAAAGGCAAAAGCAGCCAAACTAATAAGACAAAATCTTAACTAGTGGTCGACTGATATGGGGGTTTTTCACGGCCAATGCTGATATCCAGCAAGCAGGGTGATAGGCCACATAATTTAATATTGTATATAACAAACATACAATTGCTAAATAATAATAAACTCTTATTTAGCACTATATTTACTCAATTTCACACAAAACAAAAAAATGATATTCTATTTTAAATGGTAGAGAGCAGTTTTTTCAGATTTCTGTTTAGTCACAAAATTTTAGCAATTTATTTGCATATGAAGAAATTGTTATTATATTAGGAAGAAAATACCAGTACACACTGTAGTCTAGCAACCATGGATGGCATGTCCACGTTAGCAATTGCAAAAAATACAGAATCAAACCAATTGTACATACAGTGCATAGTGAAAAATATATTTATTTATAGCACATGAAGTGCTTTTGCCTTGAGCTGCATACTGACTTGCTACCTAATCAGTTAATGGCTTAACTGACAAATGTTTTGAAAGAATGGAACTCAGAACAAGCTGTTTGCAGATTCTGTACAAAGTGACGTTAATTTGTACAGGCCCTGCCCATGACTGTTGACGGACACTGCCGACGGACATGTTTGTTAGCGTGTGTTGTTTTGTTATAGCACATAGCGAACATTGTAACAGTATTTGTGTGTGTTGCTCATCCATCACGCAAAACTGCTGAAAAAAACTCTACAAATAAATATCAAATAATCATTCAGAAACTTCCTGATTCATTCTCAAGGTTGTCATTTCTGACAGTGTCTCTCCCTCATCAGTGTCTGACTCCGGTTCAAACATATAGGGTTGAACAACAATATTCTCACGGTCAGTCATATTGCTTATGATGAACTCATTTGCATTTAAAAGACACATACAAAAGCAGCTTATTCCCACACAAAAAAAATTGGCATTTTCAACATTGTATAATAAAGGATCCGTAGGGTATTTTGAGCTGAAACTTCTGACACATTCTGGGGACACCAAAAATTAAAATTACATCTTGTGAAAAGTGGCATAATAGGTGCCCTTTAAAGAAACTGGTCTCGAACCGTTTGAAAGCACCATATTTTCATTATTGTGAAAATATTACCTTCATATACAGCCTCCGGAGGCAGCATTTTCCTGGTTTGTTGCACTCATGCGGATCCAGTGCGAGCCTCAATCTCCTGGCAGTATAAACGGCCTGGATCGCCTGCTTGGATTGTTATAGAGTGACCGTCATGATTTGTGAATGAGGGGAACTTTTGATCCTGAAGTTTTTTATTCTGGCTGATACAATATGTACTTCAAAGGAAGATATTAGAGGAGCGATCAAAGGGAAGAAAACGCAGGATTTTCATGAGGTTTATGAATGACATGTTCGTCATTAAACGATAATATCTGCATATTTGCAAATGGTATTCATTAGAAGTTTTATTGATATTTGCCTTTTATCATTAGAAAGGTTAAAGGGAACTGTTGAGGATAGACTGTTAGAATACGTGCTTTAGAAGTAAATAAATGAACGCTCCACAGGATGCTGGATCTGCTCAAGTTTTGTGAGGTTGTTATATTACATCTGTTTAAACGTAATAAGTGCATATTTGCAGGAATAAGATGTTAGTTATATTGATATTTGCTTTTTTATCATTAGACAAGACAGTTAGAAGTTAAAGGTAACGGTTGAGGAGAGAGAGAGGTAGAATGAAACAGGAGAGCACTTTAACATTATGAGCTCAAACCCGTCTGCTGCAGCTCTGATATACGGACTGTTTAAATGACACTGTGTTGCACACCGGTCTATTATTGTAGTAACACAATGGCATGTAACAAAACATACCATGACAGGTAATTTACAAGTCTCAGTGGCTTCACATGCAAGCAGGTGATTTTCAGCACCCTCAATAAAAAAAAAATAAAAAAAATAAATACAAATCAGCCAAACAGGAAAAGGTATTTTAATGTATTAGCTGATGCAGATAATTAAAAAAAAGCCAGAATACTGGCGATATATCGGTCGACCACTAATCTCAACCATTTATGGTCTAAATGGTACCTACTGGACAATACACAAGCACACATGAAACTTTAGTTAGTGCTTAAATGGACCCTTATCACATATCTGGGTTTGCAGAGCAGAAGTAGAATCACAGTTGGGTAAACATGAATGGTGGTGAATTGCTCCAAAAACAGAAATAAAAAAAATAAAAATAAATAAAAATAAACGATTGCATTTTCACAGCTTTTCAAAGGAAGATAAAAATATATATCACTGGATAACAGCAGTAAGAAGAAAGATATAGGCAAACTTTTCTGTCACTCCCTCAGCAGATTAGTTTGAAGCCTCATTGCAGCTGTGGTAACTAAATTTTAAAACTTACTTCAGGGTAATATAATACAAAGTTCAATGTTATAAACTGACACCAAATTGCGGTGGGAGGTGCGGATGCTTGCATCTGGTTGACGCAACATATTTCCCGCCGCGCAGGAATTTTTATTTTATTTATATATATATATATATATATATATATATATATATATATATATATATATATATATATATAAAACATTTTTTATAGAATGTTGGAACATTGGTTCCAACCGGATAGATCACCTAAAAATGAAAATTCTCTCATAATTCTCACCTTCAAGCCATCCCAGATGTGTATACGTAACTTACTTTCTTCTGTTGAAGACAAATTAAGATAATTTAGAAAACAATATCTCAGCTCTGTGGATGATAGACAGATCAATATTTAATCCTTGGCTTTTTTCTTTACTACAAATATCCACTATCACTTTCAGATGTAAATAGTGGCACAAAAGAGGTGCCACATGTTATAGTAAAAAAAGGACTTGTAAAAAATTAGGTTTCTCACCTATGCCTATCATACAACTTCTGAAGACATAGATTTAACCACTGGAATCTTATAGATTACTTCTGCTGCTTTTATGTGCTTTTTGGAGCTTCAAAGTTCTGGACACCATTCACTTGAATTGTATGGACCTACTGAGATGAAATATTCTTAATCTTTATTTGTGTTCTGTTAGAAGAAAGTCAAACACATCTGGGTTTCATTAACATCAGTTAATGTGAGAGAATTGACTTTTTTTGGGGTGAACAAGCCCTATTAGTAATCATTTTAATCATAAGGTGTGAAACAGTTACATTTTCTGATATAGATCAGTTATGTTGTCACTGCGATTGTCAACTAACAAACACCATGAGTGTTCACGTCACATAAACCAGAAATATGTTAAAAAACAAGAGCGATTTATCCAAAATTAGCACCAAAAGTCATCTTAACATGGTCACTGCAGGAAAAACTGTTATTTTATACCTGTAAATACTGTTGTCATAACGAGTACATATCTCTGATGAGCTATTCAAGAGATTGGACATATTCATGCCATGTTGAATAACTCTCAAGGGAGATTGTGAATGTGCATGTTTGATTGACACACCGCGGGTGAGCGCAGATGTACCCAGGGAAGGGTTTACAATTACTGAGGCCCTAAGCACCCGACCAAGCCGGGGCCCCATTTCGAAAATGTTTGCTTAAATTACATACAATTTATTTTAAATCATAGTTTCAAATTCATCCTATCAACCATTGTAGTAAAGTACATTCAAAATGTTTAATGAAACAAAAATCTTGTTAAAGATAATTAATGCATGCTTCCCAGTTTTTCCACAATACAGTAATAAAAAAAAAAAGAAGCTATATTTACCTACATACGTATTTACACACAAAAAAAATGTTTGAACATGGTGTGCAAGACCTACTACTTCACCTAGTAACCTTTTTGAATTCAGTTGTTATTTATTAATTTTATAACCCAACAATTATTTATTATTTTCCAGTTTGCCATTATAATATGATACAGTATTATTATTACTTTGAGGATTTGTTGTATACAATAGTAATATATTCCGGTCTTATTTCACTTTCACCTGGAGCTTATATTCCGAAGCTGAGGCTGTATTTATGCGAGCATTGTATGCAACTAACAATAAACATACAAAGCATGGCAGCCCCTCAGCACACAAGAGCTGAAGAAAAAAAAAAAATCAGTTTAAAAAGCACAGAAATTTGTTTGCTGCAGAACAATCTGGAATAATTGTAACAGTCCCCTATTTGCAACTTGAATGTTCAGAATGTTAAATCTTTGTGACACTTGCGCAAACCCCTCCCCCCCAAATATAGACACATTGCAACGACTGAAACAGAACGCAGGTGTCTCAGCATGCATTTTTGAAACCTGAAGCTCTTACTAACTTGACACGGTGTCTAAAAATGTGCCAGTCCTCCGTGAGACACTGAAGAAACAGCGAGACATGGTGCAGCATGTATGGATGTTCATCCATCGTGTTTACAAAGGAAAACAATGGAAAAACAGCAAAAACACACATTCGGTGTGAACGGCCCCCAACTCATCCGTTCGCATGTCTCTATGAGTGAGCGCGCGTGCGCAAAACAAGTTCGGGTGACCTATATATAATTTTTTTTTTTTTTAATATAAATTACAAACCCGAACACTACTTAAAAAAAAACTCACCAGTTCCGACTCCGGTGGCTTCAAACGTGAATCGCTCTAAGAGTGCTGACAATAGCGTATATGCATTTGCCCCCCAATGTCCGGGGCCCTGCGCAATTGTGTAGTTTGCATGGTGGTTAAAACCCATATTGTATATACCATGTATGAACGCGTGTGCAGACCGACCGCCGCTCTCATAACATCAGCCATGCTCAGATATCATTTATTGTTTTTATGTATTTATATAACATCCTCTTGCAGTTGAAATACATCTCTAGCATGATTTAGCAATGTCGAGAACTAGCATAAATCCACATGAAAATGGACACCTCACAATTCATACAGATTTGATAGGCTGCTGAGAAATATATTTCTGATGATATCATAGAGCGGGCTGCAAAACATTGCTCGAGGACCGCTTGTCGAGTAGCTCTGCTATACAGTTTCAGAAAGTAGGTTAGAGGGAGGCAAGTCGTGGCATTTGGACAATTATCATCTAAGATGCCCAAAAACAATGTACTCACCGTCAGTTTCTGCAGCCTCTCGTGCCTCTCTCTCCAAGCGCTGCCTGAGGAGCTCTTGCTGTTTGGCCAGGTACTGTTTAATAAAGCTGTTCTGACTCATCTCCTCGCCGATCTAAACAAGCACACGTGTAAGACAAAATGGAAAGGTTGTTTTAGTGCAGGAAAGCTTTGCTAACAAGAACAAGAACTCGTTTCTATGAAAAAGCATCGCAGTTCAGCTCACCCGAGAGTTTGGTTGCAGGCCAATGTGATGTGTGGAGGTTCTTTGAAGGTTCTCCAACATGAGAGCCTGTTGCCCATGCAGAGTGAAAGACATTTCATTTCATTAAATTCACTAATGTTGATTTCGACTCACATTTATTCATTCAGCACATGCTTTTATACTAAGCAAATGAGAATAACACAAGCAAAAGCTGTTTGCACTCACTTTAGCAAAGGGTTGCCACTGAAACATGTATAAAAAAATACAATTTTAAAAAAGCATTGAGCTGGACAACAGTGTTGCAAGCAGTTTAAGTTGTTTAATTAGAGGCAAATAAAGAAAGCAAAAAGAGACACGACATTTCCAATCATTAATATTTCAGACAACGTAATTCCAAAATAAATCGTGTTCTGGATAATTTCAAATCAAAAACTACTTCCAAAAAATAAAAAAAGCTACTTTCAAAAGTCGATTTCAAATAGAGTGATGACCCTTACCAGAAAAGGCAGGCAGACATTTGTTTACATCTGCTCGCATCAGTAACTTCAGTTCAAACTTCAAAGCGGCGACACTCTGCGCATCGATCAAATCCTTACACCGGCGCAAAGCGATTTCAGTGTTTATTTCAAAAAGCACTAGGAATTTAAGCGACCAGATTCAGTAACACGTATTTGATCTTTCAAAAGGCTTTTATTTAAAATACGTGTTGGTAAGCGCGTCCCCGTCTCCTTACCCCTATCCCAAAAACACCTTATGCACTAACAAAGCGCGAACCCGCCGACAACTTAAAAAACCTCAAGTTCACAGTCGCCCAGAGACATGTAAACAAAACCGCATCTCCCCGAACCCAACGCGGAGCCTGCCCTCACAAAAAACAAAGATGCACAGAAATTACATGGGGCTCCTCCATATTACTCACACACAATTAGACAAGCCATAGTGAGGGGATTTGATGACACAATAAACTGCACGAGCACCTCAGCTATTGCGCGCTAGCAGCTAGGCGCGAGACCACCGACGCTCGGCCTCCGAATCACGGCCCTCGGATTCCGTGCGGCCGAGAAAACACCAGCTCCCACTCACCCCCTTGATCCGCTTGATAAGAGCATTCTTCTGGCCACTCTTCGGAAGCCCTCTCTCTTCTAGCGCGGCTTTCAAATCCGCCACCCGGAGCGAATGGAGCGGCCTCCCGTTCAGTGTAATGTCTTCGAGGTCCGCCATCTTTATTCCTCTCGCTCGTTCTGTAGCCCGCGCGGAGAGGTCTCCAACGCCTCCCAAGCACTCCTTGCTAGGGATGGGCGGATTGACACTTCCGATACTGATGTGGTATCAAGAATATCGATCCTCACATAAAATATAGATTCTGATTTTTTTTAACAAGTTATCTTACTTTTTATTTGACATGAATATAAATGTATCTCATAAGCTTCGAATTGGAAAAAATAATAATATAAGCGAATTGTTGCATGGCACCAGAACTATTTTTTCTTCCGCTCATCTTGACGTGTAGAAATGCTAAACTCTCTCCCTTTCAGTTGTAGCCGTTGTTCAAAGAGTGAGCACTGAGCAGTGCGTTCCTGAGGCAATGACAGGAAAACTACTAAATAATGACAAACCTAGAAGTGACATTTATTATAATAAGCTTGTGTGACCATTTTTACAGGTTTATTTAAGTTCTGAGTTAAAACATCGTTAATAAATGATAGGCCCTACGCTTATGATGAGTTACTACTACACGACTGTAAACCATGTTTTTTTGTGTGTGTGTTTTTTGGGCAATAACCAGCTGGCATTTTCTGCATAACAAGGCGGCTCATTTTAGCTTATCGCGTCCCATTCCGCCCGTTTCATTCTCTTGATTTAACATTTTGAAAAAGACACAACCAGGCAAAATAAATGTTGATGTTTTTCAAATGTGTCTGTTTTATTCAATTGAAAGATGCAAAGACATTTAAGCAGACAACGAAGAGCGGTCACTAACAAGCCAATTATCAAAGAAGAGAAATGCATTTTTTTTATTCGCATTATAACAAAATACTCATAATACATGGAGATAACTGCTGGAGCCAATTGGTGGATTTGGCTTCTTTGAGGATCAAGAGGGGCTCATTAATATTTGAGTCACTGCATGTCTCAATATTTGGATACAGTTTTCCCTGAAACTCCTTACAGTACATGTATAGATTATCCGCCTCCTTTCTGCATCATAAAAGGTTATCGCTTTCCTGTTAAAATCCACTAAGACCCAAATTACAGATGCATCTGGCATGTTGAGTACAACTGGATTATAAGCAATAGCAACATGCTGTTCGTTTCTTCTCTTGAGAAACCCAATAGCCAGCTTGAGGGCCATATTAGAATTCTTTGGCCACTCCCTGACTCCCACAATATAAAAATTTCTTCCAGCCACCCCTACTTCCCAGTACTGCTTTCCAGAGTCATATCCATTTCTTCCCAAAGCTGCAATGGCTGTGTCGTTCCACTCAGAATTGTTGGGTATATTCTGAGAAAGTAAAGAGGTTTGTGCCTCTCTCACATCTTGAGACAGGATGAGTAAGCAGTGTGCAGTGTTTCCGTCTAACCTGGACTAATCTGACTGTGGAGATGGGGGCGTGGTTGAGCTCCCATCTGGAGAGAGAGAAAGCTGTAAAGAGTACCACCTGCTATTGCTACTAATTATGGTTTTTATGTTCACAGTGACAGTTGGGGGAGACAAAAGCAACCCAGTCCACTGAGGGAGAGAGCAGATGAGAGAATGCATGTTTTTATATTGTGGTTTGATGCTGAAAAGTTGAACTTTGTGTATGTTAAAAAGCAGAACTTGATTTATATAGACTGAGAATGAACCTCTGTTGAGTGTAACAGGAAAATGACTCATGTGTGTGAAATATTAAAGAACCTGACACTTGTGAACCGTGTAAACCGGCTCCTGTTTCCTTCTCATCTCTCTGTCAACAAACCTTGTCACACTGGTGCCGAAACCCAATAGGAGGAGGAAGGATACACAGTTATGGAGTCGTCTTCACAGCTGGAGTAAGATGTTGATACGGGTCCCCGACACTCCACAGGCTGCTCCCGATTGAGCTGGGATGTACCAAATACCTGTGAGTATTGGGTGAATTTAGGTTGAAACCAAACCTCCATTATTAATACTTGGTTCAAAATGGGGCATTGGATGCAAATAATCAAGTGAGGGTGGGGATATTTACGATTATCCTGTATTGACCATCACCATTCTATTTGGGGGTCAAAAGCATAATATTGAGGCTGTGTTTAGTCCCCGCCTCACCCATCCACTAATTTTGGGTACTAATTGGCTGCTTTTTCAGCGTTGTTAAAGGGGTAGTGTGTGGATGGGTCCTATAATACAGTGGGACGGTGTGGGATGTGCAATGCGCTGACTGGGGAGGTGGAGCCGGGGCTGTCTACGTCAGCTACATGTCAGGATGACGTAAGGGCTGAGGAAGCCTCGGCTTCCCCAGCCCTTAGGGGAATTCCCGCTGGGGACTCCCCTCTCGAGCAGACACAAGACGAAACCCTCAAGCATGTGTTTGACCAAGTAAAAATAATTGATGGTCAACACCTTCAGAAGCGCATTGCACTCACATATCCATGTTTTTCGATTATAAATGATCGGTTGTATCAAGTGATGCAGGACGCTCAGACAAAGGGGGATACAACCCAGTTGTTAGTACCAAAGAGCTGTTGGGAAATATTGTACCAGGTGGCTCATCATAGTCAGATGGTGGGTCATTTCAGACAGTGGCCCGTCTCATGGCCTGTTTCTATTGGCCGGGCATTTACAGGAATGTCAGCTGGTACATCCAACGGCCACTCTAAAAGTGCCTATTGCACCCTCTTCCATTGATCATGGTTCCCTTTGACAGAGTTGGCATGGATCTCGTTGGACCATTAGAATGGTCAGTACTCAGGCAAAGCTTTGTACTAGTTCTCTTGGACTACGCAACACAATACCTGGAAGCAGTGCCGTTGTGCCGTTCTCAGTACGTAGTGTTGAGGAGGCACTATTCAGAATAATCTCCCGAGTGGGGATTCTCAAAGAAAACCTCACTGATATGACTTCATGTCACATACACTACACAAGCTCTACGAGTTATTGGTATTAAATCGATTTGGACAAGCGTGTACCATCCATAAACAGATGGCTTGGTTGAACGATTTAATAAGACCTTAAAAAATATGATTTCTAAGTTCATGCACAAAGATGCTTGGAATTGGGATAAGTGACACGAACCCCTGTTATTTGCAGTGTGAGAGGCCCCGCAAGCCTCCACTGAGTTTCAATACATTCTTGACCTGAGAGCAATACTCCACAAACTGGGGCATCTTTCACAGGAGAATTTTCTACAGGTTCAAGAATGTCAGTCTCAGCTGTATAACAGGGAAGCTCGGCTACAGGAATTTGCACCAGGAGATAAAGTACTTATATTACAGTCCACATCAAGCTCAAAATTACTCGCGAAGTGGCAAGCCCTTTGTGGTCACATGGCAAGTTGGGGAAGTTGACTATAAGATAGTGCTTACAGATAGAGGCGGGGCTCATCAAATTTACCACCTAAAACTACTAAACCATGGAGAGAGGCGGTCCCCGTCTCCTTGGCGACAGTAGTTCCAGAGGGGGAGGAGCTCGGTCTGGAGGAGAGTCTAAAAGCCAATCAGTTCACCCCAGTCTCTTGTGGAGACCACCTCTTACCGTCAAAATGTACGGAAGTTCCCACTTTGCCAAAATATTTCTCTGATGTGTTCTCGCTGCATATACCACCGCTTATTTAGATGATATCATTATTTACACTAATGATTGGCAGCGGCACATGCAGTATCTGGGGGCTGTTCTGAGGTTGCTGCGACAAGCAGGGCTCACAGCAAACCTGAAGAAGTGCATAATTGTGCGGGTGGAGGTATGGTATCTGGGGCTCCACTTGGGGCACGAGCAGGTGCGCGTGCAGGTGCAGTCCATGGTACCACCCTGCCTAAAGTCCTCCATCATAGTCCCCCTGCTGAAAAAATCACACATTTCCAACCTCAATGACTATCGTCCAGTAGCACTGATGCCAGTGGTGATGAAGTGCTTTGAAAAACTAGTCCGGAGTCACATCATTGCAACATTGCCACGAAGCCTTGACCCCCACCAGTTTGCTTACAGAGCGAACCGATCCACGGAGGACGCCGTGTGGGGATGCTCTTCGTGGATTAAATTTCTGCGTTTAACACCATCCTTCCACACAAACTGGTGGTAAAACTGGGCGACCTGGGGCTTCCACATTGCACCTGTATGTGGATACATAGCTTCCTCTCGGGTTGCAGACAGAGGGTTAGAGTGGGCCGTCATACATCCACAGCCCTGAGCCTCAGTACTGGGTCACCCCAGGGCTGTGTACTGAGCCACCTGCTCTACTCCCTCTACACATATGACTGTGCCCCTGTCCACCATAGCAACACCATTGTGAAGTTTGCTGATGACACCACAGTGGTGGGGCTCATCTCTGGGGGGGATGAGTCTGCCTACAGGGACGAGGTGGAGCAGCTGACAGCATGGTGCAGGGGCAACAACTTGCTCCTTAACACCACAAAGACGAAGGAGCTCATAATAGACTACAGGAGAATGAAAATGGACACTCCACCCCTAATCATCAACGAGGACTGTGTGGAGAGGGTGGTAGATTTCCGCTTCCTGGGAGTCCACATTGGGGAGGACCTGACCTGGAGCGCCAATACCTCTGAGCTACTGAAAAAGGCCCAGCAGAGACTTTACTTCCTGAGAATACTCATTTTACAAAGATAATTGTAAATAAATATGGTATATTCACAAAATACCTTGTGTGAATATTATCTATGCTTTAGAGAGGGGGTACGCAAATGGATGTTGAATGTTTGCAGGGGTACGCCTATTTTATTTATTTTTTATTTTTTATAAAATGAGACACCCATTCAATTGGTCAATGCTATCTCAGGGAGGAGAACTCAAATACCAACCAATCGAAAATGCAAATGGTCACATGACCTACAGGGGTCCTTTTTGTTTCCTCTTTCAGCCCGTCACATGGTTCCATATTTTCTCCAATGAAAAGTGCAAATTTTCATCCAGATAATCGCCTACAAAAAATCACCTATACTTACCAATGAGTCACCTTCATTGGTAAGTAAAGAAGTATTTTCAAAAACCTTATATTATATATCATCAAATGTATCATAGGACATTACAATAAACTGCATGTTGCCTCGAGGCAACATTGTACTGTAATGGAATCACATAAGCCCAGGAAGCAGAGGAGCTGTTCCGTCCGCCCGAGGTCAGAGGACTCGCTGTCATCTGCCTGAGGGTGGAGGACCAGGTGATGGCATGTCCGGGGACCGGCGAGTGAGTTTTTCTCTCTCTCTCGCTCTCTCCTCCTCTCTCTGTCTCTGCCCCTCACTCTGTCCCTCTCCCCTCTCCCTCCCCTTGTCTCTACCAGGGCCCCAGGGAGGACAGGAAGACCTGCCGTCAGCAGTATGGCCAGAAGGGCAACACCACTCTTCCAGGAAGTGAGGGGAGGGGATTACATAATGCCGGAGGTTTCCCCGACCTGAATTGGACAGTGGAGGGCTGAGGAGGGCATGGCTGGGCTGTAACAATGGGGATAAAGAGGAGCTGGGGATGCCAATTCAAGAGAGAGACACGCTGCCGCTGTGTGTGCGCATCAATGTGTTTTATGTTACTTTGTTTCAGTTTTATGTTATTAAAGTTACATTGACTGCTCAGCAGGTTCCCACCTCCTCCTTGCCTACGTTACACAGATCCATCAAAGCCAGTGACTGAAACTAATAAATATCTCTTGGTTTTCCACGTAAAAAAATAAATGTGTGAACAAATAATGAATTTATTGAAATGTTTAAAACAGAGAAACTGATCTGAGTTAGTATAGCTGTTGTATTTGAAATTACTATTTAACAGTGCAAAAATTAGAAAAAGCTAAGGGTTTGAAGGTGAATAAAGCTGCAGATAATCCTCTGCTCACTTGGTTTTGAAGGATTATTGCCACCTAATTTTGTAATGAAGTCCAGCAAATTCTGGTCTGAAAAAAAAGGAAAAAAAAATATAACAGAAGTACACGTAAAGTTTTTAACATCAGTGTAGAATATGAAGTGAAACGTTACTATGGCCATTTTGTCCCCATTAGTATAACTGCTGCATGTCTCGTAAAAAATACTCACCCATTAATTTATCTAAGTTATATGGATCTTCACTCTGTAGCTTCCAAATTTCCTCCATCAGATATATTATCTTTGGAGCTGAACAGCACAGACAAAGACATGCATGTTTAGATGCGGGTTTATACACTAACCTAACAGCATATTTATTAAAGCTAAGAGAGTAAATTGGTCACACTTTTTTCAGAGTTAGCATCACTTTTCTGAATCTCCTCCTTTTTATTCTTCAGTTCCTTGATTTTGTCATCTAAAACTCACTTCAAATCTATTATAAATGTATGAACATAATATAGGCATACTGCAAGTCATGAATAATGAAAGAGAAATAAAACAATTTATGAATTTAAAACAGGAAATAAAGATGTACAGCAGGATACTGTGTGTGTTTTAGTAATGGTTTACACAAATGTTTCATTTTGTTATCCAAACACTTCTGTTGATGCTGATTGCTGTTCACATTGTGTAATTTTCAAGTGACTCACTGTCATTATTAGATGAAGATGCTTGAATTTGTTTGGCTATTTTGTCTATTTCGAAGCCCAGCACAATAATCTCGAGAGATGTGAAAAATAAATGTTGACATATGGATTAATGTATTATTTTGCTGAAACTAATGGATGGTATTATTAAAAAAAAAAAAAACGCACACACACACGTTGTAAATAAATGCACAAATTGGTGAATTTTGTGTATTATTTTCACCTTTCTTTGAATTTGTATCTGACAGTTCATTTACTTTATCCACCAGTTGAGCTTCTGTGTCTGGAAAAAAAAACAATAATTTAAAGATATCTACCCATAATATTTAATAATTCCATTAAAATGTCTCCTGATGCACTCAGGTCATGTACGTAACATTTTTCAGTGGCTACTGCAAGACACTTGATTAGGTTCAGCCCTTGCTGGGAACTAAGGAGAGCAAAATTTCTCCGTTATGTACTGTCGGTGTTCATCATGTTTTCACATTATTCTGTCCGGTCAGCCAGTTGTTTGCATAAATCTGGGTGTAGAAAAGAGTATAGATCACTCCTGCATGTTTCAGTTGGTTAAAAAGAAAAAAATATATAAATTACATTTAACACATTATTTATATTAAAAATAATGCGTTAAAAAATGTACGCAATTAATCGCAATGCCCCCTGACAGTAGATTCCTGAGAAATGCAAGCTTGTAGTACCACCTGTTTACTCCAGAGGGCCGTATGTGAAATTTCAGCTGTGTGAGCAACACGCAGTTTATACAGTGAAGAAAACACTTCAATAGGCAGAACAACACAAACATGTGTCACTTTCTTGCGTTAAAAACACTTGATGGAGCGCAAATTCGACTAAAGGATCTCAAGATGTGTTATAAGTATTAAACTATATTTAACGTGACACAAGTGACATAAACATTTTATGTTTATGACACAACACACCCGTGACGCTACAGAAGCATGTCTGATGCAGGTGTAAATTGACGGGTCCTTAAACAAGCCCTCGTAATAAATCTCCAACTGTTTGGCAAATTCACTTGTGAAATGGATATCTGTGAACTGTATGCCAATGATTGACTTATGATCAATAATATGGTAGTGAACAATACATTGTATTCTAAAGCCACTTTTTGTATTGTCTTATCAATGATTAACTCTTCTGCCACAAGAATGTAATGCACTGTAATTATCTGAATATTTTTTAATATATATATAGAGAGAGAGAGAGAACATTTTTTAATATTTAAAGCTAACTAATTACATCTTATAGAAAGATAAGATAATTATTTCATCATTATATATTGAATTATTGTTATATGAGGGGCTTTCACAGCAAATATTAATATATGTGATTAATAGCGATTAATTGATCGGGACAACATGTAATTAATTAGATGAAAAATTTAATCGATTGACAGTCCTAATATGTGCAAATAAAAAACTAAATAAAAAAATGAAAGTGTATTTTTTCAATTATACATAAATAAGGAAATAAAAGTATAAATGCTTATGTGTGTCATATTTTTATATTTATACATTTATTTCCTTATTTACGTATAATTGTATGCATTTATTTCCACATTCATATATTTCCACATTTATTTATTCCCGTAATTTATATATTTTTTTTTTAATATATATATATATATATATATATATATATATATATATATATATATATATATATATATATATATATTTCCACATTTATTTATTACTACAGTTATTGATTTCTACATTTCTTTGTCCATAAATGGGGGGGCTTGCTTTATCCCTGAGGCATAGCAGTTGAACCCCCGAGTGTTCCAGAGTGGAGCTTAGAGGCCAAAGGGACATTTTGTGGTTGACAAAATTAAATACAATTGAAACATAGTCACAAATGGGTGTGGACATGCACTAAGAGATTGTAAAATGTACCTGGCTGTGAGTTGAGCGAGATTAATGGGAAAATAATATATGTATTGAATGAATGACTTAGAGATTTTATATCAAAATCTTATATCACGACCGTTTAACAAAATGTATATGTCTGTACAGACTCTTTTAAAAATCCCTGGGACTCTGCTGAACATTTTGGCCGGCAAGCTGAACAAAAACTGCAACCCCAAAAGATGTGATGTCAGACAGTTTTTACATTGTCAAAAGCAGGGTGTGCACATGAAATGATTATATTTAATGCAAACATGCAGATGTTGGTGGTAGGAGCTTGACGAATAGGTATAGCCAAACTAGGCTGTTCAGCTCAGCGAAGGTGGCAAAAGGGCGAGAGAGAGAGAGAGAGAGAGAGTGATGCATGGCTATTCATTTGGAAGTATCACTGTCAGATCAAAATGTTATTAACCTATTGTAACCAAACTTTCTCCTTCCACTCTACAGTTGGTGTCCACTGGCGTGGAAGAGAAAATCCATGCACAACACTACACAGCTGCTGCTTTGTGGCGCATCTGTAACATGTACAGCAAGTGTGTATTGTCTACCACATTGCTTTCCATATACTATGCGGTCAATAAAATCATCATGTATATGCACAATCATGGGAAAGAATATCCATTTATTTACACGGGAATGACAGGAAATAACGTATCACATACAGTAAAGTTGCACAAAACTGATATTCAACAAGATGTGCAATGCAAATGCCAGGCTTAGAGTCCCATTAGAATGAAGAGTGGCAATAGTAGGCAAAACAAATAAATAAATGCAATAATTACTCTTAACTGATTATTCAGCATGTGCCCCGAGTTAAAAGGTTGTATTAAATGTGCTTACTAACAACAAAGATTTTTTTAAAAGATTTTTAAATCATCTTTTAAAATACCTTTAAATGACATTCACTGAATTAAAGGGGAAAAAAATATATTTAAAGTTTACTTCGGTAAAGAAATTCACTGTTTTCCATTTAAAATGGTCTAAAAATCCTTAAAACAATATAAATTTACTTGAGAAGCAACATATAAGATATTTAGACTTATCTTAAATAAGTATATTTTGTATACAAGTGTATTTTTTCACTTGGTTATAATTCTGTGAGTGCAGTAAAGACAAAATGTACTTATACTCTTTTTAAAAGAGTTTTAGATATTTATATTGGAAAACAAGCCAAAACAAAAACAAATAAAAAATGTTGTTGCAATGCATAATGGGGCTTGAACATGCCTTAGGCATGCTGCATGGAGGCATATGTGGCCAGGGCAATAAATTGCAATGTCCATACTGTGAGACGCCCAAGAAAGCACTACAAGGAGACAGGAAGGACAGCTGATCGTCCTCGCAGTGGCAGACCACGTGTAACAACACCTGCACAGGAACAGTACATCTGAATATCACACCTATGAACAGGCACAGGATGACAACAACAATAGCCCGAGTTGCACCAGGAATGCACAATCCCTCCATCAGTGCTCAGACTGTCTGCAATAGGCTGAGAGAGGCTGGACTGAGGGCTTGTTGGCCTGTTGTAAGGCAGGTCCTTATCTGACATCACCAGCAACGTCACATATGCGCACAAACCCACCTTCACTGGACCAGACAGGACTGGCAAAAAGTGCTCTTCACTGACGAGTTGCGGTTTTGTCTGACCAGGGGTGATGGTCGGACTTGCGTTTATTGTCAAAGGAATGAGTGTTATACCGGGGCCTGTACTCTGGAGCGTGATCGATTTGGAGGTGGAGGGTCCGTCATGGTCTGTGGTGGTGTGTCACAGCATCATCGAACTGAGCTTGTTGTCATTGCAGGCAATCTCAACACTGTGCATTCCAAAGAAGACATCCTGCCCCTTGTTCAGGGACACATTATTTAATTTCTGTTAGTCACATATCTGTGAAACTTGTTCAGTTTATGTCTAAGTTGTTGAATATTTTTATGTTCATTCAAATATTTACACATGTTTGAATCAATAGAAAAATATGGAAATACAGACATGAAGAAATATTTAAATGTAGATATATATATCTAAATACATAATAAATACATGTGAAACTAATTTATGTGGAAATTCATTAATAAAATTATACATAGGATGCAGGTTGAATCTTGCATCCATCACAGTGTGTTACAGACCAGCTGAAGATGTGGCATATTTTAGTTTAGGTTTTCATGTGCGCTACTTTTCGGTGAATTTGTGTAATTTTTTTAAAGAGATTGATGCAACACTGTTGCATATCTTTCGTTCCAGGCAAATTAAATATGGTGAGGCAGAGGGACATTGGACAATGCATATATGTGATCAGAGGGTAGCGGCTTTAGATACTGACATTATCTGATTCTCTCTGTGTTTGTCAGATGGCACTGTCTGGATGGGTTTGTGTGGTGACTGGTGCTTCCAGAGGAATTGGAAGAGGCATTGCCCTTCAGTTATCTGAGGCTGGCGCCACAGTGTATATCACTGGTCGACAGGAAAAAACTCTGAAGCAGGCAGCCACTGAGGTTTGGAGCTGACCACTAGTTTCTTCAACAATTAAAGGGATGGTTCACTTTAAAAATTAAAAATGTCTCATAATTTACTCGCCCTCATGCCATCCCAGATGTGTGACTTTCTTTCTTCTGCAGAGCACAAATTAACCAGTGTTTAAATCCATATCTTCAGAAGCGATGCAATAGGTGTGGGTGAGAAACAGATCAATATTTAAGTCCTTTTTTACTATAAATCTCCATTTTTGACCAGTAAATCACCAAAAAAATAAAAGATGGGAATGACACATATTGGGAATTGGGCATGCCAAATTGGGAGGGGGAGAAAATAAAAATAAAAAATATTATTCCATTGTAGAAAAGGAGGGACGAGTTGAAATCTTCCATTGTAAGTGGCATATTGAACCTATTTTGCTTTATTTTAAAGCAAGGGAGGGACGAGACAAAATAATTTTTGTGATAACCAACATTATACCACAAATGCTGTCAATTGACCTTCATTTTTATTGAACCAGGAATATTTCTTTAAGATTGAGTGATTAAGGTATGTTAACATGGTAATAAATAAAGTAGTTTTCGTGCAAATTGGTGAAAATGTATTCCAAATAAATGAAAATAAATTGTTTGGATGGTCTGTGTTTGCTGATTCATGTTGATAAACAGATAAAAATCTGATGTCAATGAATGGGAAAGTGTTGATGACTTGACACTACAGATTGAAAGATGTGAATAGTACAGTGATAGATGTTTAAGCATTTTGTGGATCTATAAATGTAGATGTTCCTAAACATTACAAAATGAAAACCTTTACACTTTGTCTCTGACACACTCCTCGTCTTTCCAGGCCGCAGTGTAGTGGACTACACCTCTCTGAAGTTCATCCGTGCCCAGATACCTTATATGTCCTGGCTATCCATAATCACTCCCTCTTTCACCAGAATGCCTCAGTTCATGCAGAGTCTTGCAAGTGGCAAATTCTGACAAGCCTCAGTGCAAAGACGATGACTGAGGAAGATTTTTGTCTCTCTTTTTTTGTAATGTTGTCATACTCGATATGAAGTCATTAAAAAGACAGGCAATATTGCAAATTTGGATGAGGATTTTCAAGCGGTTCAAGGAACAAGGCTATAGTCTGATTTAACATAAGTACAGTTCATGTATACTGTAATTATAAGCATTTGTCAATACAGGTATGCCATGTAATGCCAGTCTTTACAATTTTTTAAATATCTACTATGCTTCAAATATATGCAGAAATATGTGCAGTTGGAAGAGTATCCGGGTAGTGGCTGCATACTTAACATGCACATTTATGTTGATAAAACCCATTCCATTTTCTAAAACAAGGACAATGTGTAATTCCTTGTTATACAGGTGCATCTAAAAAAAAAAAAATATCATGGAAAAGTTTTTTTTTTTGTTGTTGTTGTAATCTTGATGGTTTTCAAAAATCCAGTGTCTCAAAATATTAGAATAAAGAATTTATAATACAGAAATGTCAACCTTCTGTTAATTTTACATTATTGTTAACAATAATGTATGTTAATTTATGCACTCAATACTTGGTCGGGGCTCCTTTAGCACGAATTACTACAAAATCATAATCAAGATAACAACAAAAAATGCTTGAAATATTTCACTTTGTGTAATGAATCTAGAATATATGAAAGTTCCACTTTTTGAATTAAATTACGGATTTTTTTTTCCACAATATTAATTTTTTTTTGAGGTTCACCTGTGTATACTGACTTCAACACTCAAAAAAAATATATTTTAGCCTATTTTCAAGATGTATCCATTTCAATTTAATAACACATTTCCATCTAATTGAATTGCCTAATCTTTAACCAAATAAAGTGTATAAATCTAAAAAAAAAAATGTTTTATTAATTACATTTTCTTTAAGACTATTCAGTTGAATTAGATGGAAATGTATTATTGAATTGAAATGGATACATCTTAAAAATTGGCTACAATTTTTTTGGAGTGAACTTGAAATGGAATTATTAAGCCCGTTTTGTCTGAATGTGTACAGGTACATACTAAAATGAGTTATTTCAATAAATATTGACATTTATAATTCAGTCTTTTGTGTTGTCTATTTTATGCATTGATGCATCACTCTTCATTTGTGGATTCAAGTAATTGTTGTAACCTTAAAGGAATATTCTGGGTTCAATACAAGTTCAGCTCAGTCATAATGGCATAATGTTGATTATCACAAAAAAATTATTTTGACTCAATCCTCTTTAAAAAAGCAAAAATAGAGGTGAGATACAGTAAGGCACTTACAATGGAAGTGACTGGGGGCAATTTTTGTAGCGTTTAAATGCAGAAATTGTAATCTTATATTTGTATAAATTCTGCTGTTAAAACTTGTGTACTATTTGAGCTGTAAAGTTTTTTTTAAACAGTTTTTGCAAGATTAAAAAATTGTATTTAAGATTTTCCAAGGGTTTAAAAAATTACATCGTCATGGCAACAAAGTTGTAAAATTGGATATAACTTTACACAGAAAAGTTTAGTAAGCATTTTTATCACACTAGAATCATGATAACATGCATATCTTACTAAAACGATGAGTATTTTAATGTTTCCAGTTTGGCCCCATTCAATTCCATTCTAAGTGCCTCACTGTTACCCAGAATTTTATTAAATTTTTTTAAGAAAAGGAGTGAAATTCTTTTTTTTTTTTTTTTGTAGTAATCAACATTATGCCACAAATAATGTATATGAGTACATTGGAAGAGTTCACCCAAAAATGAAAATCCTCTCATCATTTCATTTCATCCCAGTGGTTATTGACTTCTGCAGATATTTAGAAGAATATTTCAGTTCTGTAGGTCCACACAATGCAAGTAAATGGTGACCAAAACTTTGAAGCTCTAAAATGCACATAAAAGCAGCATAAAAATAATCCATAAATGACACCAGGGTTTTAATCCACATATTCTTCTTTGTCGATCACGATTTCAAGCTCGATTAAGAGTGTGAAAGTAGAGGTTTCTTGTAAAAAAGGACTTAAAGTTGCCCTCAGTAATATTTGAAAATATCTACTTCTAAAGAAATCATTAGTAATATTGAAATAAATGTATGAAATAATGACCACTCGTGAGATGAAGAGTTCAATCATGTCAGTAACCTTATAAAAACTCTTTTATTCTACATGGGGTGAGGGCGCCCTCATGAGCACAGCCATGTTAGGATCACATAACCAGCTGATTACAAAATGTTTTATGTAGTTGTGGCAGTGGGGGCGTGGTCAAGCGCCGTACAGAGAGAGAGAAAGCGTTAAGGGTGCTTACACCTGAGCTAAATTATGCCTAACTCCAGTGAGCATTGGGAGAGCGGCATAAAAGCAGCCACGCAACCAGCAGATGGGAGTGAGAGAGTCTGTGTCCAGAAAGTTATTATTGTGAAGCTGAAGAAAGGTATTATTGTGAAGCTGAAGAGTTTATTATTGTGAAGCTGAAGTTATTATTGTGTGATGCTGTGACCGCTAAAATGTGGTCATTAAAATCCTTACCTGTGTGTGGAACAACCTGCCTCCCTTGTCCTCCTTATCGACCACCCTCACACTGGTGCTAAAACCCGGGACCCGAAGATGGAAGTACGCCCCATGGAGGCCTCCAGTCCCTTGCCAGCCAACATCAAACTCACCAACAAACCCTGCTTGAGCTGCGCCAAGAACAAGACCACCGGTTCTTTGAGATTCTGCGAGCTCAAGCAGAGGACCGGCACGCGATCCGGAGCCTCCTCAGCCAGGAGAGAGCCCCAGCCGCGACCCTGGTCAGCCACAGCCCTCTGCCCCCACCCACACTATTAAAGATGTGGGCGGAAGATGACCAAGAGGCCTTATACATTCCTTTTGAGCAAACCACATAGATCTGGTTGCTGTCCGGGGAAGCCCAGCTCGCGGCGAAACAACTGCCAACTGCTAACCTCCTGACTTATTAGGATCTAAAGAAGACTATTCTGCAACAGTTTGGCCGCAATCCAGAGCAGTACCGCCAGCTCTTCAGAACCCTGAAGCTGGAGAGGACCTGCCGCCCCTTTGCATTCTCCCAACGGCTCCTAGCCATATGGCGGCATACTCTCTCTCTCCCTCTCTCTCTCTCTCTCGCTCTCTCTCCCTCCCCAGAGCCCATTCCTACCCCACGGAGGCGAGGAGCTTCACACAGCGGACAGTTCCCCGCACGAGGTGGTAGGCGCACACCCCTGCCTCTACAGTGCCCCGCCGCTCTCCCCCTCAGGTGGAAGTGCCCACTGACGCAGGTGCGGGTGTGGCATCTTGGCCGACCTGCTGGAGTTGCGAGGGTCTGGAACACTTCTGAGATCAATGGCCCGTGTTGGAAACGGGGACGGTGGTCTGCATCCCCGACGCCCCGCAGGCTGCACCCGACCGAGCCGGAGCGTACCGGATACCGGTAAGAATCAAGGGGGGGTACTCACCAAGCTTTGGTGAACACGGGTTGTAATCAAACCACTATCCACCAACGCTTGGTTCAACAAAGGGCATTGGGAACAGCTAAAACAGTGAGGGAGAAGTGTGTGCATGGGGATATTCACAAATACCCTGTGGTGACCCTTGCAATTAAATTTCAAAGAACAAATCAGAGTGGAGGCCATGGTTATTTCCCTCACCCATCCGCTAATTCTGGGGACTAATTGGCCTGAATTTCAGAATGTATTAAAGGGAATATGTGCGGATGGGTTCTGCGTAAAAGCAGTGAGACGTGAAGTGTGCAATGCTCTGGTGGGGGAGGCGGAGCCGGGGCTGACTTCGTCAACTCCACGACAAGATGAAGTGAGGGGGGGAAGACTGCGGCCCCTCCCGTCCTCAGGGGATTTCCCTTTGGAGCAGTTGCAAGACAAAACCCTCAAGCACGCCTTCGACCAAGTGAGAGTGATTGATGTTCAACAACTCCGACCTAGCGTTGCACTTTCGTTTCCCTATTTTTTTAATATAAACGAGCGGTTGTATAGAGAGACACAGGATGCTCAAACAAAAGAAGATACAACCAGCTCTTAATACCGCAAAGCTATCAGGAAATGGTGTTCCAGGTGGCTCACTATAATCCGATGGCAGGTCACCTAGGGGAAAGAAAGACACTGAACCGCTTAATAACCCATTTTTACTGGCCGGGCATTGGCGGTGATGTCTGCAGGTGGTGTACAGCATGCCTTGAATGTCAGCTTGTGAATCCACCGGCCACTCCAAAAGCGCCGCAGTGCCTTCCAATGAATGAGGTCCCCTTAGAGAGAATTGACATGGACCTCGTTGGGCCATTAGAGAGGACAGCATGCGGACATCGCTTTGTATTAGTCCTAATGGATTATGCAACACGATATCCGGAAGCATTGCCTTTGCACAACATCTCAGCACACAGTGTTGCAGAGGCACTCTTCAAAATATTCTCCCGGGTGAGAATTCCGAAAGAAATACTTACCGATCAGGGCACAACTTTTATGTCACGGACACTATGCAAGCTGTATGAATTATTGGGCATTAAGTCAATCCACTCCAGAATATGAGAGTAGAGAGGAGCGGCAACAATTTCCCCTCCATGCTCAAAGCATTCTTTATTCACTCCGCTCCAGCTCCACTCGGGGTAGTCCATTTCCTGCTCCTCGCTCGCTCCACGCACCTGGATTAGAGAAACCCCACTCTGTGTTAACTCAAAGTTATTTCAATATGCTTTTAGTATAACAACCTTCAATGCAGAAGGTGTATTAAATGAAAAAAACACAATACTAGAGGAAAAGCTACAATGTGCTTTATTAGAACACTAACATTAGTCCAAGACTAAATTAAATAATTTGTATAGCTTAATTTTGAAACATATAAGCAGTATTCTCTGTGTTTGAACAATTATATAAATTACTAGAACAAAAAAAAAAAACATTAAATGAAACAAAATTAATAAATTACCAAAAAAAAAAAAAAAAAAAAAAACTATTAGGCCCATGTATTGCCTAATTAGTGCCTATTATTTTCTATTATTGAACTTCTTTTAATTAACCTTGCCCTATAATTCTGTGAATGAAAAAAAATGCATTCTCAGAATGTTCTATAGACTGTCAAAACTATCTAATACAGATTTCATTTTTAGATATACTAGTGTTTGAATGTTTTACGATTTAAAATCTTCCTCCAGTCGCATTTGCTGAGATACTTCATCTGCAAATGTTACGCTCTAAATAGCTTATGGCACTAATTAAATTTAGATTGAAATTGATTAAAGTCAAACTACGCAATATTAACATGTTGATTAGTCCAGTTGGTGTTTTACGTTGTTAAAAGTTCATTTCTATTTAATGCGGGACATAATAGACTACAGTTAAGATTGAGGTGCATTAGATTAGAATGTTGATATGATTATTACAAATATTTAATAATGGATATATGTATTACTGACCTTTAGACTTAACATTTGATCATAGCAATCACCTCCCCACTTCTGTTCTCCTTCGCCATCCCATCATAAATTTTCACTATTTGCCAGCTGACGTAAGAAAAAAGAGACAAGACACAAGCATGTAGTTAAGTCAAGCTTTACCGCAAGCTCAACTCAATAATAAGGAGCGTGAAAACAAAGAGAAAGTAACCTGAAGGTCGAACATTACCAAGTGCTGTAAGATTTTAAATGAGTATTTTTTTTAGCACATTCTTTCTGGTTATATCAGATATTCCATCTTCCCTTCATGCCAATAGTGTTTAACACTGCTTAACACATGGTGAATTATTGTATTAAGGTTCGTTAACAGGTGTTTTGCCCGTGATAGAGGATTAGTGGAGCATTCTTTGAGCGAGAGAAAACAATGACAATCCTCGCTCCAGGCAAAATCATGCTGCTCCACTCCTCGCTCCACTCCACTCCACTCACATACTCTGATCCGCACCAGCGTTTACCATCCATAAACAGATGGCCTGGTCGAGCAATTTAATAAAACCCTTAAGAACATGATTCGTAAGTTTGTGCACAGGGATGCCAGAAATTGGGAGAAATGGCTGTTATTTTGCAGTAAGAGAGGTCCAGGAAGCCTCCACAGGGTTATCCCCATTCGAGCTGCTGTATGGGTGGTACCTGCACAGGAAGCTTGGGAGGAGGGAACTTCAGATAGCAAAAATGAAATCCAGTATGTTCTTGATCATGGGGCAACTAACACAGGAGAATTTGCTCCATGCTCAAGAACGGCAGAGCCGGCTGTATAACAGGGGAGCTCGGCTTGGAAATTTGCACCGGGAGATAAGGTACTCGTTTTACTCCCCACATCGAGCTGTAAATTAATTGCCAAATGTCAAGGAACCTTTGAGGTCACACGACGACTGGGGGATCTCGATTATGAGGTAAAGCGAACCGATAGAGGGGGCACACGTCAAATATATATCACCTCAACCTCCTGAAATTGTGGAGGGAGGCGGTCCCTGTGATGTTGGCTACGATAGTTCCGGAGAGGGCGGAGCTTGGGCCGGAGGTGAATAAAAAACCTAATCATAAATCATTTCGGAGATCACCTCTCACCGTACCAGCTCGCAGGGGTTGCCAAGTTGTAACAAAAATTTGCAGACATGTTCTTCCCTCTACTGGGTTGTACAAACCTCATCCAGCACCACATCGAGAAAACTGGGAGTGGTGGTACATAGCCATCCCTATCGCTTGCCTGAACACAAGAAGAAAATAGTTTGGGAAGAATTGGATGCAATGCTCGATATGGGGTAATAGAGGAATCCCACAACGATTGGTCCAGCCTGGCTGTTGTAGTTCCCAAGAGTGACGGGTCTGTACAGTTCTGTGTGGATTATAGAAAGTTCAACGCAGTGTCTATATTTGATGCGTACCCGTTGAAGAGCTGCTCGATCGGTTAGGTACTGCTCGATTTTATTCAACATTTGACAAAGGGTTATTGGGAGATCCCCTAGACACCAATTTCCCGTGAAAAAACAGCCTTCTCCACACCGTTTGGATTGCACCGATTTGTGACACTTCCATTTGGTTTTTTTGGGGCCCTGTCTACGTTTCAGCGTCTCATGGACCATATCCTCCGGCCACATTTGGCTTCTGCCACTGCCTAGCTAGATGACATCATTTATAGCAATGATTGGCAGCGGCATATGCAGCAACTGAGGGCAGTTCTAAGATCACTGTGACATGCGGGGCTCACAGCAAGTGGCAAATTAAGTTTTTATTGTGAAGCTAAAGAGATTATTGTGTGACGCTGTGAGCTCTGAAGTGTGGTCATTAAAATCCTTACCTGTGTGTGGAGCAACCTGCCTCCCATGTCCTCCTTATCAACCACCCTCACAGACGTATTTTTAGAGGAACATTTCAGCCCTGTTGGTCATCACTTTGCAAGTGAATGGTGGCCAGAACTTTGAAGGCCCAAAAGGCAGTATAAAAATAATCCACAAGACTCCAGTGGTTAATGTGATATGATAGGTGTGGGTGAGAAACAGATATAAATGTAAGTCCTTTTTCAACTGTAAATCTTCACTTTCACTTTCACCTCCACATTCTAGTGGCCACCATTCACTTGAACCAACAGAGCGGTCTAATGTTATATATTCTTCTAAAACTCTTTGTTTGTGTTCAGCAGAAGAAAGTAAGTCAAACACATCTGGTATGACATGGTGGTGAGTATATGCTTAGAGAATGTTCATTTTTGGGTACACTGTTCCTTTAAACTTTTTGACCCTGGAATATGCGTTTAACTAGATCACTCCGAGATCCATCTCTCATGTTTTTCCTATTATTTAAAGGAAAATATTTGCATTCTTACCTGGAGACCCCTACAACTTACTATGTGGTACAATACACGTGGTAATCACATTCTAGATGGGAAGCGCATTCACGGTTGAGTTTCAACAGTGCTCCACCTCTCACCCCTCTCCTTCCCGGATTGGACCTACACAGCCACGGCACCGTCATTGCATGAGAAATAGGGGGCTGGTCCGGGAGTTTCCTGACGCTCGCTCCGTCTGACCGGACAGGCGAAAAACACTTAGGGATTTCCAGAACAAAAGCGACAACGGACAACACGTAGCAGCTGAGGTGGCGTATCCACACACAACCTTGTGGGAAATTAAAGCGGTGAGTTGTTTGAGATGTTCCACGCGGACTAATATACAGTTTAAAACCGTGAAGTTTTTAAAAGCGGTTCAAAAATTAATTCGATACTGGAGCCGAGACTGAGCTTCCTTTCCGAAGCTCGTTATTGGGTCCAAAAGGCAACATAAGAGGTCAGGCAATGTTGTTTTGCTTCGTGTCGCTTGTTAGTATTATTTTAAGAAGAGTTTGAAGATTCACTGGAAAATGTACGTTTTAGTGGGACAATATTGTAGCCATTTAACACCCCGAGTTTGTTTATATGTGTTACTGAAGCGTGTCCGAGGGAGTGCGCCTGTGCAGTTCATGCGCCACAAAAAAAGAAAGAAAACGCTGTTGTATGGTGATTGTTGTGGATAAACCTTTGTTTATTTAAGCGTTCATGTGATGATAGACATGCTTAGTGGTTTTTTTGTGGGACGTACAGTTGTGATCTCACACATCCTTCGACCTGCGTCAAAAGTTCTCCAGATAAGCTGATTATAAAAAGCCATGGACAAACATCGTGGCATTGACGCAGTGTTGCAAAAAGTCTAGCCAAGTATGTTAAGGGCTATGGAGTTTTTGTTATTTTGGTATATCCGTTTTATTTAGTTTTAAAGAAAGGTCTATATACACTATACAGAAAACTCCATATGAATACCAAAATTTCTAACCAGGTTTATTAAGTATACTGGGGATTAAGTTATTTTGATATCTGTTTTTCTAAAAGTATATACGAGTGGGTCAACTCCCTACCATTAATTATTTTAATGTAATTTTAATGATATACGTGTAGCCTAATGTTTGGTCTGGAACACTTTGTAATTACAAACATTGTTACTGTTGTGGCTATTGTAATTACATTTATTTGTAATATGTAGGCCTACTGTAAAAAAGTACCTACGTTACCATTGTTGGTGTGACGAAATGGCTACCCAGACTTCAAGGGACTTTACGCTCAGTCCAGTCATTCTAAGTCATCATCTGATATATGAGGTCATCACACATGGTCGGGAATTCATCCCATCAAGTTAGCTTCCAACTTATTTTGTAGATGATTGGCCAGCTCATTGCATGTAGTGGTAGGCTTAAATTGCTAATATTGGCAAACACTGTGCTCACAGAGGCCTGTTTCACCAACTAAATAAGACTTCTGGCAATATTTATTTCTAATGTTTACAGTTCAGTGGGGACTCATATGGTGCCTCTCAAGTAAAGCCAGTGACCCACTAGCAGACTCAGAACCACTATTTTGGCAGAGGGTGCCACACATGCACACTGCTTTGCGGAGATCTCGCTCTCTTCAGTTGGAGGTATGACACACTTGCCGATTAAGAATGGTGGAGTGGTGTCTCTCTCTCTCTGACTCACTGTCACATGGAGTCCAGGGCTGGATTGGTAATCTGGCATACTTTTTCCCGGAGGGCAGATGAATTTTGGGGCCAAACAGGGGTGGACTGGCAATCGGGAGAACAGGGACTAAGCTGAAACGATCCTCTGGTGCCACAATATGCCGAAGGGGGCAGCGATATGCAGGAAAGGACAATACTATTCATCTATACAACACAGAAACACAGCAGCTAGAGAGCACATCTGGGCAATAACAATGTGATTTCTGATCAGATGGTAATACCTTGGTACTTTGATTTACAATTACCATATTTATGTACCATTGTGTATTTGCATGGTGCTTCAAATTACTTAAAATACCACCAAGCTACTACCATTGTAAATTTATATCCGATTACCATATTCATATAATATTGTATTTACATGGTGCTTAAAGGTAATTTAAAAAAAATAGCATGGTACTTCATTATATGATTACCATATTCATATAGCCTACCATTGTATTAACAGTGCGTCCAGGTAATGTCCAATTAAACAGGGTAATTCATGGTACTTTTTATTTGTTTTTGTGTAGGCTAATACGTGTTTTGATACTCTTGGTTAGAAAATGTATTTACCTGCAGTAGTAATTTACAAGCTGCAAACGTGTTGAACTTTATAAAGACCTTCTTCATCACTGGTAAACGATAGTATGCATTTGCAGGGTTCGTTTCCATTGATTGTAGATCTACTGCAAACAGCGTTATCTTAATTTTCCATGTTATAAAATACTCTGAGTTTATTGGCAAATGAGAGCATGCCCAAATGATTCAGCAGCACGCACGCAAGCTTTCTGAGGAATTCAGATTGAATCGCAAACCGATTCAAACGTCTTTCCTAACACGTGTGCCCACTCCGATGAGCGATTCATTTGTGATCAAACATCTTTATTTTTATTTAAAACTGGTGATAGAAAACACAGGGTACAAGGCATTATGTATCGGTGTAGCTTTTCTCAATGCTTCGCTGCTGCCTAGTCAAAAATATAGCTTCCCTACTGAAAAGCTACTTCATTTAAAAACTAGCGAAGCTACCACCTCTCTACTCATAAATGTAGTTAAGCTAATAGCTTTGCTATTTGTAGCGAAGCTACTGCCCATCACTGCATTTAGGCATTAGTAATTTTAAGAGTACTTTAAGACCAACTGTGCTTTGTAGACTGCAGAGTATGCAAAATGCAAAACTGACAAGCAAACCAGCTTGACGAATTGTACTAACATTTGTCATCTTGATTTAACAGAGATGGGCTTCTACTGTCTCTTCGCCATCTGTTGGAAGTTTAACCGGACTACAGGCTTAGACAAATGGGGGAAGTGGACCATAATGTGCACTGTGAAGGGCAGGCCCCCTCTTTTTCCCAAGTTTGCCATAGTGGGGGTTGGGTGTGCACTGGTGTAGAGTATATGACAGGCTTTAATAAAAGGCTAATGTGTGGAAGAGAAAAGGCAGGGGGTAGGGGTGACATCTGTCCTTCTTTCAACTTTAGAGAGGAAAGTCAATGGCTAGACTGTTGATTTGGCTGTAAAGTAGCAGTATAATGTCTTTCAGAGAGTTGAATGCAGTCCTTAGAAAGTCACATTAACCATTAGTCTCTTGTCCATTTTGTGATAGCCAAGAATAACGCCATCGATTCCTGGGGTTAATTTCACCACAGATTGCGAATAATCTAAATAAATTCTATTCAAACAAAGACTGACCAGATCCCCACCCATTAACACCCCTCCCCACGACACCATCCAAGTGGCCAACAAACGGCAAAAGCTCACCACCCTCCAGCATTTCAACCTCTTTACCCTTCGCAAATCCAACTGACAAACAACGAGCAGGATAATTAAACACTATTCAAAAGGCAAAAAATTGTCAGAGAGATGGCCTGGCATGTATCGCACATGCTCCAATATGTTCTACGTTGGCACTTATGCGGCAACAGGTGTTCAAATTCGACTCCTGCCATTTCCCATTGGCCCCCTCTCTATCATATTTGGGCCCATTTTACCTGGTCAATAAACTTCCAACTTCAACTGTTGTTCACAAAGATACACTAAGAAAAAAACATGAAAATGCCCAATAATTTTTTTATGCAACACATACTTTTTTATGGGGATGTTTGTCTCAATTATGTTTGTTATCCTTACAGTCTGAAGCAATAGAGGTATGACATCTCTGATGGCAACGCACAGTGTCCATGACTTGAAGGTTATCGCTCCAAAAGGGGTGCCGACAAAGAGACCAGATGGAAACTTCCGGCACAAATCACCCCACTGCCGCAACTCCACTGGAAAGGAACATGTGAACAGGCAGCGAGAGAGCAACGGCAGTGCTTCAGTAAGCTTCAGCACTAATCATAACTCTGTAGTATGTCTTCCTCTGGTATCTGAAGGACTGAAGCTAGTGTGGACCCAGTCAGATCAAACACGTGAGCTTGATGCTATCCCTGAACTGGTGCAGGCCTTCAACGTCTTCCCCTACCCAACATCTCAAGAGGTTAGCACACTGGCCCGCATTTGTGCGCTTCCACTGGATAAAATCAAAGTCTGGTTCATGGTGCAGCGCATCAAGTATGGAATCAGTTGGGCATCAGAGGACATCGAAGAGACACGTCTCAAACTGGCCAAGCATGTGCATATAAGTGAGATGGAACACAAGGAGAGCAAGACCAAGAGGAAAAATGGATTTGATGATTTAATGGAAGCAGAGAGGAAGCATGAAGATCACGTAGAAGATCTAGGGCACACACATTTGCCTCACAAAAGACATAAAAATGAAACTAAAGAACCAGCAAAGCTCTCTCCAGCTGCTTCACGTTTCCGATCATCTCTCCCCCCACCTCAGGATTCGTACTACTACCGCCATCCAGTAGAAATGGCAGAAATGCCTCAAGCAGCTACCTCACCTACTTCTACAGAGTCTCCAGTTGGATCTGAGCAGCCTCGGCATAGCCGCTACAAAAAGTCCAAAGCCCAGTTAGCTACTTTGCGTAAGAGTTTTCTCCAGGAGAACTGGCCTGATGAGACAGAGCTCCAACGCCTTCAAGAGGAGACTGGACTAACTCGTAATGATATTCGAAAATGGTTTAGTGACAGTCGGTACCAGCTCCGAAATGGTAGGGGGTTATCAGCCTCAACACCCATGCCTGCTACTGAATCTATGTCCAATTTATTATCTAAGACTCAGGAGATTCAGCCTCTTTCTCTCTCCACTAAAAAACTGAAAACTATGCAGAACACTGATGACGAAGGCAGGAAAAAGGCTCGTGCAAAAGGTGCACGAAAAAATCAGTCAAGAGACACCGAGTTCTTCCAGAATTTCTTGTCTAACACTCTTGAGGCATTTGAAGACGGAGCATCAGGATTGGATGAGGAAAAATGTTTAGAAGGTGAGATTCAGATTAATGATGATGTTGGAAGTGAACTGGACAGTGAAGGACATTGTGCACCAGTTGCGCCCACAACCTCTCCATGCATCACCCCATCAAAAAAACACTCAACAGCCAAGCCACAGTCATTGATATCTGCACGCTCTGTCAAAACAAACACATTGACCAACTCCCCACACCTTTCCGACCACTCTTCACCTTCTTCAGTATTAACACCTGCTGGGCGACAAAGGAAAACAAAAGAACAGTTGGCAATCCTAAAGGAATACTTCCAGCGCTGCCCGTGGCCAAAGAGTGAGGTGTACACGGAGCTAGTGGAAGTAACATCTTTGCCTCGTGCTGATATTATCCAGTGGTTTGGGGACACACGCTATGCTGTAAAAAATGGTCATGTGCGCTGGGTGCACACTAATGCACGAGATCAAGTTCTTGAAGAGATTGCATTGCAAAGTGATGGCAGTGCCACCAGTGGAACCCAAGGAAGTGAAGGAAGCAAAAAACGCAAGTCACAAGGGAACAGTATACCAAAGATGCAGAAGTCAGCAACAGATTCTACAGACATTGGTCCTCTGGAGCTGTATTATCGACAGACAGGTCTACTGCAAGAGAAGGACCTTGATAGTCTTTGCCGAAAGTCAAAAATGAGTTACCAACAGGTGCGAGATTGGTTTGCTGCAAAGAACAGTAATACACTGGACATGGAGCTCAATGTTGTTGACTGATAATATAGAGAAAAGCTGGTTTGTACTCATGTAGTTTATCTGTTAACCTGCTGTGACTTCTATAATCTTCAGGGGTTGGAGAAAAGGCAAAAGACTCTTTTGGAGGCACAGTATAAAGTTACTACAGTTTCATGCAATTCCCTTTCCACTACTATGTTAAAAGCAGGCTATATTCGATCTGTTACAAAGGCAGTATTAAAAATGCAGATGTCCTAAAATTAATTTTTGTTGATTACAAACTACTTGACTACATTCACCACCAAATATTGTTCTAGCGCTGTTAGGAGAGTTGTAAACACTGGCTGTTTCTCCACTTCTTATGGTGTTTTTTTTTTGTAACAGTCGAATCTTCCAGAGCCTTAATTGCTGCTTTTTAGAACTGACATCATGCTCAAACAGGTTATTTTTCCAGAAACATTGGTCAGTTCTTCATTAAATACTATAGTTTTAGATGTTTGGACCACTTACTAAAGAGTAAGCATTTTTTGTGTTTTAATCCATAGGTGATCCATGTGGCCCTGTGTAACAACTTCCCTCTCAAACTAATTAACGTTTAAGTAAGTTTACAATATACTTTTCCCTCCAATTATTTTTGCTAAACATTCCGCACTTAAAGTTTGTTTTTAATGGATGCATTTCTTTAATCTTGCTACTTAAACATGTTATTTGAAAACCTTCCTACTCAACTGCAAATGTGCTCAGCATTTAACAATAAAGGCTATAGTTTTTTGAAAACTGTGCACCGTATAGTCTGTAAACTTTTAGTTATAGTGAGGAGAAATCTGTGCATTAAAAATCATAAATTTAATTCAATTACATACTGTCAGAATAACCTATTTTAATATTATTAATGGCATCTTATTAAAGGGATAGTTCACCCAAAAATTCTGTAATTTACTCACTTCATGGAACACAAATGGAACATTAAACAAAATATTAGTCTGTCACCATTCATTTTCATCTTAAGGAAAAAATAACTAATGAAAGTGAATGGTGACTGAAACGAACATTCTGTTTAACATATCATTTTGTGCTTCACCATAAGAAAGTCATATGTTTTAAAACAACACAATTCTTGGGTGAACTATTCCTTGAACTGTTAGAAACAAATGTGGTATTAAACAGCTTGGACTTTGGAATCATTTTCATAAATCCGAAGTATTGAATGAGCTCTGATGTTTTTCATGTGATTTGTAGAATTATACAATCTCTTTTGTCTTAGATTTTTGATAAAACTAATTAAGAAGGGAGCACAATACAACCACCTAATTATACAGTGAATGAATAACGAGGAGTTATTTGTCAAGGCATGTTCCTCTTCCTCATTTTCAGAGTGTCTCTTAAGTTCTAGTTTTTCTTTTTTTTTATAATAATAATAATAAAAAAACACTTTCATTAGATCTCATTTATTTTGGACATCCTTTCAGTTGTGTCACATGAGAGGCTCAATCATAAAAAATTAGAATTTGTTTTAATCATCACATTTAATCTTTTTTCAATTCCATTTTGAAGTGAGCCAGATAAAAGCAGGATACTTGTTATGCTTATGTATGTACTTTAAACTGTAGGAATAGCCTAACTAGCATCAGAGATTGAGCAAAATGCATCAAAGCTATTGCATGTGTAAAAATGTTAGGGAGGGAGAGGACAGCAAAGTAAATTACAAACATTTATAAATCATATTTACTTTAATTTGCATCAACTGATATAAACATTAAAAAAGGCAATAAAATGTTACCCATTTTAAAAAGATGCAGAAGCCTACCATCTATTGGGTAATGTGGGTTTCTATGATGTATTAGTGATTGTATAGTGGCTTTCTAATGCCCTTAATTAAACAGCTTCAAATTACTATTGAACATTTCTTGACCGTGGTGACTGGAGTGTAGGTATAGTCAAAAGCTGGAACCGAAAGTTTGGGGTTGTATGCTGGGACCTATAATCATGAGAAGGGAAGATAAATAGTCAAATTAATTTGTCTAAGCACTTCTAATTTGAAACATTAAAAATGATTGTTTTCGTTTTGATAAATGCATTGACAAGTTACCTTGTGGGGGTGTTAATTGAGCTGGGTGTTCCTTAAGATAAGAGGAGAACATAATAAGCATATAATGTCCCTAAACAGAGTGATCGTTATACACCTTGAATAACACCATGGTTACTTTATAAAAGAAATGATATAATGATATCTGAGAGATAAACTGTCACTACTAATTCACTTACGGAAATTATGTTCGCGTACTGAACTCGGGCTTGACATAGAGACGGATGAACCTGGGGGAGTCTAGGAAATATAAATGGTACCACACTGTCACAGAAGAACTGCTTATTTCTATATGGTTTTGTAACTGACAAATAACCACCAACTAAATAAATAGTATGGTAGAGAAGTTAACTCACTGCCATGCCGAGTCTGGTATGTCTAAACCTCTCCAAAGTATCACTTGAACTTGAGTGACAATCAAAGGAGAGCAAAAATAAACAATATTATGAACAGTGCAGTAAATATACTGTGTAAAATGACTTGGATTAGAAAATACCATTTACCTGACAGGTCTAGAGCGAGGTGTGACTGTGGAAATATGATGGGAAATTAAATTATGAGAACACATTATACAATATATACACTGCCTGACCAAGAACAATTCGCCGTTTGGATTTAAGGCAACTTTTTGATTTGGAGTTGCTTCAATTGGTCAGGTCTAGACATTATGCAGCAATAAAATTAAGTCAGCTGACTACCGGAAAATACTGAATGACCAGATTATCCCATCAATGGATTTTTTCTTCCCTGATGGCACGGTCATATTCTAGGATGACAATGCCAAGATTCATCAGGCTCAAATTGTGAATTGTGAGTTGTTCAGGGAGTATGAGGAATAATTTTCACACGAGTCCTGACCTAAACCACATTGAAAGTCTTTGGGATGAGTGGTTCGACTCTCCCGTCATCATTACAAGATCTTGGGCAAAAATGAATGCAACTCTGGATGGAAATACATTTTGTGACATTGCATAAGGTTGTCAAAACAATGACACGGCGAATCCACACCGTAATCAAAGCTAATGGTGGTCCAATGAAATTGAGTATGCACATTTTTTATGGCCAGGCATCTTTACAGCATTTCATTCTTAAGATACAAAACTTTGTACCTGGTGATGTGACAGCCACAGGAAGTGTCATTCTTGGAGTACCTCTGCATATGGAAAGAGCGTTCTTTTAACTTATGTATAATATTATATAAAACAATGTATTATGGCACACATCTATGCACACAAAGTCAATTATATATATTTACCCATTAATCTGATACGTCCCAGGAGACGTCTGTGCAGGGGAAGAAATGCAATACTGCTTAAAGAGAAATGTAATTTAGAAGGCAATAGTGGGTCATAATTTCAAAGAAACTCTCACCCTTCTCTGAGAAAGCGGTTTCTTGAGTTCTTCGTTCTCTCTTTTGAGATCAGACACTTGCCTTGAATAGGACACAAATAGCTAAAAAGCCCATTTGTAAAAAAAAATTATCTAAAATCTAGAAAATCTAATTTATTGAGCTACAAATGACCACCTGCTGCATTGATCACGGACTTCTTTTAGTCTCCGTTCTAGCTCCATAGACTTGCTTCTATAGAAAGCTATGGCTCGATCCTTCTGCCTTTTCTGAAAAATGGCAATCTGAAACAAACTCCTAAAAGTTATAACTGGCAGAATTGCATTTGTTTTTGTTTTTTACAATAGCTTACAAATAATAAATATTTCGAAAGCAGGTTTAGTTGATCACAAATTTATTGGGACTGATAAAATGCATTTCAAATGCAGAATTAGACTCATTGAGACCTGCACAATGTGTTCCAGCCGAGTCTGAATTAGTTTCATCGGATCTTCGAAAAACATCTTTTCCTGAGGTTTCATCTTCAAAAAAATAAATAAATAAAAAGGAATATATAGGAAAGACAGAGGTGAGAAGAAAAATAGTTGAGTACACAATGGCTATGTTCACACAATGTTTTTAGGAATAGTTCACCCAAAAATGATAAGTCATCACAAACTCATATGACATTCTTTCACCTGACACATGGGCAGAGCGCTAGATGACACTAGGAAATGATTGTCAGACTGCTGATGTCAAGATTTATCATTAAAAAATAAAAATAAAAAGTGTTATATTTTGGTCCATTTTCACCAAAAATCGATTGGAATGCTTCTGAAGACACACTGGAAAACAAATTACAAGTAAGATTTAGCAAGTTTTTGAACAAATTTTTTAAGGAAATTTTAATATTACATTAAGTAAAATATATTTAATTTCCTGACATAATATTGATTGAAGTGAGAAAGTAAATTTAACAAAAAGGAATAGTTTACTCACCCTCCTGGCATCCCAGACATGTATGACTTTCTTTCATCTGCTGAACTGAAATTAAGATTTTTAGGAGAATTAATTGCTCAGCTCTTTTGGTCCATACAATGCGAGTGAATGGGTACCAATATTTTGAAACTTCAAAAATCCCATAAGTCAGTATATAAGTAAGCCATAGCTCTCCAGTGTTTAAATCCATGACTTCAGAAGCAATATGATAGGTGTGGGTGAGAAACAGATCAGTATTTTTGTCCTGTTTTACTATTCTCCCTGCTCAATCAATCTCCACTTTCACTTTCAAATTCTTCTTGTGTTTTTGGTGATTCACATTCATCATGCATATCGCCCCCTACTGGGCAGGGAGAAGAATTTCTAGAAAACAATTACATAAATATTTATCTGTTTCTCAACAACATTTATCACTTCTTTGAAGATATTAATTAAAATTAATTAATTATATACGGACTTGTTATTTTTTAATCTTCAAACTTTTGGCACCCATTAACTCGCATTGTATGGACCAAAAGAGCTGAGTGTATGGTGTATGGATTACTTTTATTATGCCTTGATGAGCATCAACATTTTTCACACATTCACTTGCATTGTATGGACCAACAGAAAATAAATATTCTTCTAAAAATCTTCATTTGTGTTCTGCAGAAGATAGTAAGTCGTACACATCTGGGATGACATGAGAATGAGTAAATAATGAGAATTTTCAATTTTGGGTGTACTATCCCTTTAAGGAAAATTAGCGAATATGACAAGGTTTTCTACTTCAGGACTGATCCATGAAAAAAAATGAACAAAAATCAAGTTTGAGATGACACAAGGGTGAGTAATTGATGAGTGAATTATCATTTTTGGGTGAACTAATATTGGCAACCATTTTTACTACGTGTGATTCTGAAATTGTCCTATTTATCATAGCCTACAACAGAAAACAAAAAGCAAATTAAATATTGTCGTGCATAGACATGTAACCAAAGTCAATTCTCATAATCAAATAGTTATGCCTGTAACCATTATGGCATATAAAGATAATATAGATGTTATTTCATTAAGTAGGTAAATATCAATCATTTGCATTGCACCTTTAGTGTTTTAACTTTTTTTTTTCAGGCACCTCCCACTGCTTTTCACAGGAATTCCCACAAACTTTGCATTATACAATTGAAGTCAGGAGTTTAAATATACTTAGGTTGAAGTAATTTTTAAAAAAAAAATTTAACCACCCCACATATTTATATAAGCAAACTATAGTTTTGGCTAGTCGTTTAGGACAACAATTGTTTACAGGCAGATTATTTAACTTTTAATTGACTATCACAATTCCAGAGGGTGAAGAGTTTACATACACCAAGTTAACTCTGCCTTTAAACAGCTTGGGAAATTCCAGAAAATTATGTCAAGCCTTGAGACAATTAGCTTCTGATAGGAGGTGTGCATGTGGAATGTGGATGTATTTTAAGGCCTACCTTCAAACACAGTGTCTGCTTGACATCATGGGAAAATCAAAACAAATCAGTCAACTTATAGTGAGAAGTTTGTGGAATGCTACCCAAAACATTTGACCCAAGTTAGACAATTTAAAGGCAATGCTACCAAATACTAACAAAGTGTATGTAAACTTCTGACCCACTGGGAATGTGATGAAAGAAATGAAAGCTGAAATAAATTATTCCCTCTACTATTATTCTGGCATTTCACATTCTTAAAATAAAGTAGTGATCCTAACTGACCTAAGATGAGAAATGTTTTCTATTATTAAATGTCAGGAATTGTGGGGGAAAAAAACATGTTTAAATGTATTTGTCTAATGTGTCTGTCATTTTTCATAACCTTAAGAGTGACTGACTGTTGTTTATTGATTGATAGCTAAATAAATAACATGAAGGCATGTAGTTGTCGACTGCAGTTATGTTTACACACCACACAAACTGAACAAGGTCCAACATTTTCAGGTAGTCACTGTATAGAATGTGGCTGTCACTCTCTTTCATAACCGTATGAATGGACAGAACCGTATTTAGCTCTCCAAACAGGACTGACAACCGGTGTTTGCTTCTCAGCCTATTTTGGACTTACCTTGTCAGATATTGGGAGATAGTCACAGGTGACGTGACAGACTCGGCACTGACCTTTAGGAGAATACATTTTCTTAGATACATTTCTTTGTCACCCCTCAGGTATAACTGAAATCACAACGCCAAAATGTTCAATGTATCTCGCACTCACTTGTATTTATGCACTTCTCGCAAAATATATGGCCACAGCTGGACACAACGAATGACTTTCCATCTCTCTGAAAACAGTTGTTACAGTGAAGCCACTCCATTTTACCACTGTAAGAGAAAGCAGAGCGACTAAAATAGCCAGCTAGTAGTACGATGATACCATCAACGTAAGACGGTTATACTGGAAATAACGACACTTCACAAAATCTACAGTTGTTTCATGCTAATTCATATAAAGCAAACTGCTGTATGCTCCGTGGTGAAACAATATTCTTAGCACAAATTAATTTCACAAATTGTATGTTTTTCAACGATAGGTTGACGTACCCAAACAGTTTCGAACATCTAGCAAATTCGATCGCGTGAGTTTAGGTGTCATTGAATACAGCCGCCAGTAGATGGCGCCACAAACAATGCATAGCGGAAACTTGCGAAGAGAGTTGATGACAGGAAGTTTAAAGAATGTTTAACTAAAAGGTTGAGGGCATATTTTGGCTTTGTTTACGTTTGGGTCTTACTCTGGGTCATTATAACAGTACAAGCAAATGGAGGTTGCAAACAAGCATGAAAGATAGGAATAATCTAAAATTATTATTTTATAATTCATTTTAGTTCAAAACACTTTATCTATCCCACAGGGGGCAGACCACTTTCATCGATGAAAGGCTTAAAAACAAATACATACATTGCCTCAGAAATGCATACACAATAGCGGAACCTGACATAGGCGATGTAGGCAGGCGCCTGGAACCAGAAATACGACAAAACAATTTGAATTGTGTGAATTTGAATTCTAAGTGTGATTTTGCCAAATTTAATATTATGTTGTATTTTTAATAGGTTTGAATTGTTTGTTTTTTTAAACTCCAATCCTGGACATTTCATATTTAACCAAATTGAATTGTTTAATTTTATGGCACAATTTTATATATGTATTTTCAAACAGCAAATTTTTGGTTCTGAACTCTTACACTGTAAATATCCCGTTTAAAAAAAAAAATACAGCTTCAAGTTTTCAAGATGAAGAAATTCAGAGCTACAGAAAGTGGGTCAGAGGTCAAACTTCCGTGTTCCACAGGGAAGAGTAGAGGGTCTCGGAAAAGTCGAATAATAATTCTCTGGGGCGAACGTGATTCAAAAGTTCGCCATTCTGACCATGAAGTGGTTCTTAAACCTTTATGATTTATATTTTTATGGTTAGCACGTTAGCACATTCTCAGCACATGAGACAGTTGTCCAAGCGGTCTTTGGTACCCATTTGTTTTAGTATAAAGTATATTTAGTATAAAAGTATGCGTAAGAGAAAGCATCACACATAACTCAATTAATGTAATTCTGCTTCATTCTGTGATCTGAATCCACATCAGATCCAAGTCGGATGTTATTTCAAACACTTGTTGGTGTTTGTAAGTGCATTTTGAGCTCAAGACATGAACATCATGAACGATCATTCAGATGTGTGATTTAGCAGGTGTGATTACATTATACGATTAATTTCCTGCAAATTGTAGGCTTGTTTAATGGCTAATTTACACACAGAACTTCAACAAACGTCATTCTCACACGGAGAGTGCACATCCCTATTGAGGTTTAGTCATTATGCCATTTATTTTTAGTTTGACTGTCAGAATCATTTTAAACTGAATATTTCACGTGTTCTTGTCATAAATCTTCAAAGCAAGTTTAAACAAGCAGCATAAAAAGGTTTGATTTTGGGTAATGTTGATTGTTAATAATAATGTACAAGCCTTTTTATGGTTTCATAATTTTATTCATGACCCACTTTCTGTAGCTCTGAATTTCTTCATCTTGAAAACTTGAAGCTGTATTATTTTTTTAAACAGGATATTTACAGTGTAAAAATTCAGAACCAAAAATTTGCTGTTTGAAAATACATATATAAAATTGTGCCATAAAATTAAACAATTCAATATGAAATGTCCAGGATTGGAGTTTAAAAAAAAATTCAAATTCAAACCTATTTAAAATACAACATTTTATTTGGCAAAAATCACACTTATATTTCAAATTCAAAAGTCTAATTCAAATTTACACAATTCAAATTGTTTTGTATTTCTGGCTGCATACTAGGACGACAGGACAGGATACCTGATCGATCGCCCCTGCACAGAGCTCGCGATGGGAGAAATGTGCCCTGAATTGTGGCACCCTTCCCAAGTTTGCAAAATTAAGGGGGCACCACGTTGGATCTCACTTAGGGCACCATGTAAGCCAGAACAGCCACTGTACACATCAAAAAAGGCACAAAGGCCAAAATACAATAAGAACAGTAAAAGAGCTGGGATCAAAAGTTCCATATACCATCTCCCCAGGGTTGGGGAGTAACGAGAACGCATTTAAAATAGAAAATATAAGTTATTGTATTTCACTAGTTACAACTTAAATAATTGGTCATTAGAATACAGTTATATTAAAAAAAAAAAAAAAAAAGTATTAGATTACTTTGCATTTTAGTGTCATTAGTTTCGTTTAATATTATACCAGTGCTGAAGTAATCCAAAGTATTTAGAAAACGTTACAGACCGAGCGCAATAACTGAATAAATTAGTTACAAATTACAGCATGTATTCTGTAGTGGAATACATTTCAAAAGTAACCCTCCCAACCCTTCATCTCCCAGACAGAAGAGCGAAAAAATGGATGCAAAATATTTACATTTAACGGAAAGGGAGCTGAACCACATTTCAACTGGCCAGCCTGGTAGTAGCATGAAATAAGCATGTCGGCTAGATGACAAAGCTTTTTAATGAAAATGTACACAAATGGCACATTCATTTTCATTTATAATTTGCTCTTCCCGTGTAAGTGGGGGGGGGGGGGGGGGGTGGGTGGTCTCTAGTTATAAAATGCAACTACCGAATCACTGATGCTCTAAAAGAGAAGGTCCGTATTAAAATGAGCACTTAAGCCTCCGAGATGCTTTCTGTACAATTACAAAAATACAAAATGGACACCAGCATACTGGGAAATGAAACTCCTATACTCCTGGTCCAACATTCTGGAGCTGAAGTGCAATTCTCCCTCTACTAAAACTTCCTTTTTATCTCACAAAAAGCCTCTTCTCCCGAATTCACTTTCATGGCTGCAAAAATATCTTCCAATAGCAATTTTCTGTCAGAACATTCTCAGCCAGGCATTAAATGTGAAAGATTCTTAGGGACCACAACACTCAGGGAATGTAATGCACAACAGTTGCTTTATAATAGTTTATTCATCCCATGAAACAGAATGGTTTAGCAGGCATAGGTAGAACTCCGCCGTAGGATCTCCAAATCAACTCTGTGTCTTGGAGGAACCAATCTGTGGAAATAATTAAATCATAAAATTACTTGCAGAAGGGGAAATAGGTTTTAGTAAATAATAATAATAATAATAATCCTTGATCCATTGTATAAAAAGGTATAATCCTGCCCTCAGTGTCCAATAATAACCAGCGGCCCAAGCACAGAGGTCAACGTAGAGGAATCTGTGGATTAGGAGTCAGTTTACACTTCAATGCATAACTACATTTTACAAAAGTATACCATAACTTCACCTGGACCCAAATAAACTCAGCAAAAAAAAAAAAAGAAACATCCCCTCACTTTTAACTGCTTTTATTTTCAGCAAACTTAACATATGTAAATATTTGTATGAACAAAGATTCAACTAAGAAAAAAAAAAAAAAAAAAGTTTCACAGACATGTGACTAACAGAAATTGAATGTGTCCCTGAACAAAAAAGTGACAGTATCTGGTGTGGCCACCAGCTCATTTAAGTACTGCAGCGCATCTCATGGACTGCACCAGATTTGCCAGTTCTTACTGTGGAGAAATTACCCCACTCTTCCAGCACAGCGAGTTCCAGGACATTCTAGGGGGAAAATGGCCCTAGCCCTCACCCTCCGATCCAACAGGTCTCAGACGTGCTAAATTGAATTGAGATCTGGGCTCGTCGCTGGCCATGGCACAACACTGACGTTTCGGTCTTGCAGGAAATCACACACAGAACAAACAGTACGGCTGGTGGCATTTTCATGCTGGAGGGACATTTCAGGATGAGCCTACAGAAAGGGTACCACATGAGGGAGGAGGATGTCTTCCCTGTAACACACACCGCCCCAGACCATGACAGACCCTCCACCTCCAAAATCGATCCATTCTGGAGTACAGGCCTCGGTGTAATGCTCATTCCTCCAACAATCCGACCATCACCCCTGGTGTGACAAAACTGCAACTCGTCAGTGAAGAGCACTTTTTGCCAGTCCTGTCTGGTACAGCAAAGGTGGGTTTGTGCCCATAGACGACGTTGTTGCCGGTGATGTCTGGCAAGTACCGGACATACAACAGGCCTACAAGCACTCAGTCCAGCCTCACTCAGCCTATTGCAGACAGTCTGAGCACTGGAAAGAATGCGCATTCCAGGTGTAACTCAGGCAGTTGTTGCGATCCGGTACTGGTCCAGCAGGTGTGATATTCAGATGTACTGATCCTGTGCAGGTGTTGTTACATGTGGTCTGCCACTGAGAGGTCGATCAGCTGTCCTTCCAGTCTCCCTGTAGCGCTTTCTTGGGCATCTCTGTACAGACATTGCAATTTATTGCCCTGGCCACATCTGCAGTCCTCCTGCCTCCATACAGCATGTCTAAGGCACGTTCATGCAGATGAGCAGGGACCCTGGGCATATTTCTAAATTGCCTACCATCTGTAAGCGGTCCGTTCCACTGGTGCATGCTCATTAATCGTTTATGGTTAGTTTTAACCATTAAGCATGTGAAACATCGTTTAAACCCTTTACAATGAAGATCTGTAAAAGTTGTTTGGATTTTTACCAAAATATCTTTAAAATACTGTGTCCTGAAAAAGAGATGTTGCTTTTTTTTTTGCTGAGTTTACCAAGAAAAGGCAAACGATTCAGTCGTCCAAGATATTTTTACCATCAACTAGGTTTTGCATCAAGCAAAACGAGAAAGCATCTACTTAACTTACCAGCTGTTATGCCTCTTTTATTTCTTCCTCGACAGTTAGTGTCACAGCAGGTGCAGAGAGAACTCTGGGAAGGATCATCAAGTAGTACCCATCTGCAGAGAGACCGGATCCATTCATAATGGTTACAAGGGGCAGGAAAATGTACTAATGTCAATTATTATACCTCGAGTTGGCCTTGTCATATTGACAAGCTTTCTTGCCACCATCCAGGTCTCTTGGATCCCATGCCACAACCTTGCAGTGAATGTAGACCTTAGAATGGAACAAAAACATTTAACAAATGCCATTTAACTCAAACTTATTTTTTAAACAAAAAGTGAACTGACATCCTCTCCAATGGCAAACTTGAAAGCTTGAAGATATAGCCTGATCTCAGACAATTGGCTTCTAGGCAAAAACATCGAGTTGGTCTTTTTGCCATCTACCAGACACCTTTAGAAAGGAAATAATAATAATAATAATTTATATTCACGCACACACACAAAGACTGGGTGAGGGCTAATGTATCGGACTGCAAAGAGCACACCTAGCCTCTGCACATACCCCTTATTGGTGATGAGTGGGTAAATATGAGAATCTGGACCCAATTCTGGTGTTGTGGAGGCCACACATTCTTCCAGAAGCAGCACTAATGGCTGATGGAACTGCTGGTCAACTGAGGCAGCGATTGGGATCATTGAGCCCAGTGAGAATGTTGTGGAAGTGGCCACACCACTAAAATCATCTACAATGAAAAGATGGATAACTAGAACATTGAGGAACACGGTCACACAAAGCCCAAACATAGTAACTGCAACACTGATATTGAGAAGCAAAATAGCTTCAGTGTTTGTTCAGCCAAATGTGTTGGTGTATACTAATTTATCTGAATGCAAGCATAGTAAAGCCAAACCCATCTGTCACAGGACAGATCAGTCAAAGAGACCCCATTCCAGTAATTACTGAATTCTGAAAAAATGTGCAGTTAATGTTTCACAGGGCAGAACAGTCAAAAATGCAAAGGTTTCATTACAAGTGCACCCATACCCTTCATGAGCACCATATGAAAGGCCAAATCTCCCTGGCCATGTGTTTGAAAAAGCAGAGGATCATACAAGGGAGGTGCCCAGTCTTCAGGCCTTAGAAAAAGCAACAACATGCCAGATTAAAATAAAAGCAGATACAAACCCTCTAGTCTAAAATGCCTTAATTCATTAAAAAAAAAAAAAAAAAAGGGGGGGGGGGGAAAGGGTACCTTTTAAAAGCACAGGATATTGGGTAATAAACAGGTGTTTTCAGTGAAGTGGTAGAGGTGATCTCAGTCTCAAATACAATCTGATTCATTGTCACCTACAAATGGGAAGAAACATAAAATGTCCACTAGGCCACATGTAACAAAGTTCATGTCACAAACAGAAAGAGCAGTAGAATGGCAGTTAGCTATAAAACAAGTACAATGATGGCTACAGGTATGGCAATAAGTACATAGAAACAGTAGAGAACATTAACTATATGCCATTTACTGTACTAAAAATCAACAACCCAATTGCTACCCATTGTAACCACACCAATGAAGCACACATACAAGCAGCATTGTCACATGGTTCACATTTTCTCAACACTATGAAGGATGGACCAATTAGTTGTTCATAATTATAGAATAAGTAATTTTATTTTATCATTTGAGAAATCAGGGGATGATTTTGAGGCGTTACAGGTGCCAATCCTTGGAAGTCCTCAATCTAACCCAGTTTAATTCGGTGTACAAATGTCTCCAATAAGAATAAATAATCCTAATATTTCAATACAGCCAAGTGGAGGACTTCAATTTAAGGACAGTAGGCAACCCATTGAGAAAGACATATTTGTTTCTCTTGGGAAATAGCCAACTGCACTTGACACCCAATAGTTTCTTAAAATAATTTAGCCTAAACCAAAGGAGGATAACAAACATCACGGAACTCACCAGCCTCCTAATACCACAGGCCCCAAATTCTGCATTGAACACAGCCTCCGACACTTCAGGTTTCACAGAAACTTGGGATGGAGAGCAGTCACCCAGGCGAAGAAGGGACAGGTCCACTTGTGAATTTGCTTCAGCCCATCTCACAGACACAGAGTTCTTGCCACAATCCACATTGATTTCTGAAGGAAGTGAATTTGGAAACAGAACTGGAATCATTTTGCACAATACTCAGCAATAGTGTGCAAGTTTAATACAACATGATTGGTATGCAAATCATAAACCATTACCTGCTTGTGCCATTAAGCAAACAGACAGACTTAAAAAAACTATTATCAAAAGAGAAGGCATTCTGACAATATACTGTTGGTTAATTCAAGGACATACTTATGCATTTTGATTGATAGCTAACCTAATTAAAGGTCTTGATTAGCTTAATGGCAATCAGCTGGCAATGCTGTGGCTCTGATCACATCTTGTGTGGCATTCACTGCTCATTGTATTAGTCAAATGCTAAGGAATTTTTCCAAATGTAGTCAAATGAAAAACTTCTAAACACTGTAAATAATAAAACACTCAGTTTTGACTAACAAACCTAGTGGGTTTATGCTGTTTGCATTGCCTAAGAATTTGTCCAAATGCAAAGTAGTATAGGACACCAAGCGAAGGGGTTTTTGCAACCTAAATGAAAGCCAACACATGCATACTTAAAGGAATATTTCGGGTCCAGTACAAGTTAAGCTAAATTGAAAGCATTTGTGGCATAATACAGTTTGCCACAAAAATTTATTTTGACTTGTTCCTCTTTTAAAAAAGCAAAAATTTAGATAACAGCAAGGCACTTACAATGGAAGTAAATGGGGACAACTTTTTAATGTTCAAATATTCACTTTTTCAAAAGTATAGCCACAAGTCAAACAATGTGTGTAAACAATGTTTGGTCAAATTGCTTACTGTGCTTTTATGTGTAAAGTTATAACCAATTTTTTTACTTTGTTGCCATGAAAACGTCACGTTAACAAACCCTAAAATGACTGTAACATGTGTTTTACCATTTTTTTTTAAAATAAAATAAGCTTCACATTCTACCTTTAAACCCGCTAAAAATGGCTACATTTCCATTCTATGTGCCTCACTGTAACCCAGATTTTTGCTTTAAAAAAAATAAAGCAGGGACAAATCAATATAAATTTTTGCAGTAATTAACATTATGCCACAAATGCTGTCGATTGAGCTTAACTTGTATCGAACCCAGAATATTCCTCTAAGGTGAAAGTTCCCCCCAAAATGAAAAGTATATTTACTCATCTCAAGTCATTCAAAAGCTGTCTGAGTTATTTCTTTTATAGAATGCAAAAGCAGATGATAACCACAATGTCAGCCACACAGTCACTTTCACAGCTTTTTCAAACAATGAAAGTAAATGCTGACTGGGCTAACATTCTGCCTTTTCACAATCTCCTTTTGTGTTCTAAAGAACACAAATGGAACCACATAGGGGAGAAAGTGGGAATCTCGGGTAGCATTGCAGGGGATTGTAAAAGTAGCAGTATATTTAAGGTCAAAAAGATCAGTGCAGGAGTGAACAGTTTCAAATAATAGACTCAAAGAGGTTTCATCCTTTTAATGAAAAACATGAATATGAGTACAAGATGCAGCAGACTCCTGATGACTCCCTCCAATTTGGAATCCAGCACCTGATAAATAAATAATTTATTCCACTGTACACATGGGCCATTCATCTCAAAATACCACCATGTACACATTAACCACCACTTCCAAAGACCGGTCAACTATTATCAGCTTCATCACCAAACCAACATTCAGTTTACCAGAGGTGGGTAGAGTAGCAAAAACTGTACACAAGTTATGAAAATAAAATAATTACTCATGTAGAAGTAATGTTAATAATTACTTGAGTAAGAGTAAAAAAAAAAGTATCCAATTAAAAAGGACATTGAAGTAGCAATCAACTAGCTACTGTCATATGTAACATAATGGACGTTTACTCCCAAAATTCCATAATACATTTAACATGTATTTTAGAATACTAATTAAATGAAAATTATTATTGGAAATATTTTCATGATTCACCCTCATGTAGTCCGTGTTATCCTCAGTCAACATTTACCTCCACATTTATTTTCATTGTAATCTTGAAATATCCGCTTGTCTTGGTGTAAAATTCAGGCATTGTGACGAAAGAAAGTGCATGTTTTGAGCACTTGACAAAGCGCAGCTGAAAGTTCTGCTTTCGTAAAAGTCTCATTCTCAAGTTACGCATTTATCAAAACCCATTTAATTATAACCAGTAATGTAAGGAACATCACCCATTGTAAAGTAATTATTTTCATTAGTCATTTACTCAGTGTAAAAAGTACCCACTCTTAAACCTACACAGTATACTTTACTTTTTTTTTTTTAGTACACGCAATGGTTTATAAATGTACACTATATCCCACTCTGCAGTTTACAAACAAGGAAAAAGCCAAAAACACATTACAACATACATTAAAATGTAAAATATTCCAAATAATATGGGATTATTTTGGGAACAAGATTACAAACCTGTGCTCAGGATTAAAGGATGGCATGTTGGGGTAACATCGTGGTCAATAATCCGTAATCGTCAGAGGTCCCAATCTGGATTTTAGAACCAGCCCTTGAGGTACTGTGGTCCAGAAATGCATGTGAATTTAAACCCATGTTAAATCATTTGCAATGATTAACATTAAACTTGTGTGGATGACAATATATGCCCAGATTTACCGGAATCAGTGTCCCTTTTTGCAAGCCGTGCACAAGTGGAATCACAACATTGACAAAGAGCATTCTGGGATGGGTCATCTAAAAGCTCCCACCTGGTAATGAAGCACCATTGTAGGATTTTCCCCCATAAAACACATGACAAGGTAGATTAGTGAGCTATAAAAATGTGATTTAAATGGTAAAAATTATTGAAATCAAATTGAATAAACTTACTCTCCTGTAGCTTTATTATAATTGCAGGCCTTCTTCAATTCATTAAGATTGTCAGGGTCCCAAACAATTAATTTGCAATGGATGTATACCTGCATATATGGCATAGTTGAATAAACACTTCAAATTCAATAACTGGCCATATACAAATGAAGTGATTTCCTCACCTCTTGTCCCACAGCAAATCTGAAGGCTTGAAGATGAAGCAGGATTGAGGAGGACTGGTACCTTGGTAAAAAACTGGAGAAACTGTTCTTACCATCCACAAGACACCTATGATGGATGGACAAAATGGCCACTAAATCCTATCAGAAGAGGAAGGTTCAACATTTGATGACAAATGAAAATTATCAATCATAATTTACCCTTTATTTGTGATGAGTGGGTATGTAAGAGTGTCTGGATTGATTTCCATCGTCGTGGAGGCTACACATTCTTCCAGAAGCAGGATCAATGGCTGATGGGCTTGCTGGTCTACCCCGGCCCAAATAGGAACAAAAGAACCCAAAGGAAAGACATTGGACTGCACAGGGCCACTGAAATCATCTAGAGAAATTATGAAAATTCTTGTGTTATTGTTAGAATGAGAAGCAATGGGTACATTTCAACCACTCATGTGTTGGCTACTTACCATTGAGAATTGCCATGTGAAAGGCCAGTTCACCATGACCTTGTATAATATTAGAAGGAAGGCCCTGGAAGGAAGGGGTCCAACCCTTTGGTCTGAAGACAGAATTGAGTTTGTTTTTCCATTAACAATAAAGGGACCAATTTGGAATTGAGTGTCCTGGAGAAGACCTGTAAGACTGTGGGTTACCTGTCATACACACATCTAACTGGATAGGTGAAAGAAGGAGGGAAGGGCTTTGGCAATGGCCTGTAGGTTAGCTTGTTCTCATATATTAAGCTTTTCCATGTTGCCTGATTGGGAGGGAGAAAAAGAAACCTCTTTTCATCACCACATATTCAAGATTTAGTGATTACTGCAATCATGACGTGAACTTACCATTCGTTTGAATCCACACTCACTAATTGGATGGTAAAATTCTGCATCTGCTCCATCATCCGTCACATTTGAGAACAGTGAAGGAAAGCAGCTACCCAGGAATAGCCGAGTGGGATTCATACTCATGGATTTATTCAGTTTCCACGTAACATGAACAGACTGTTCCAGACACACAACACTGATATCTACACAAAAAAAAAAAAGGGTTAAAAGGTTTTTTTGTTGAGTAGCTCAGAATTGAATAATCTTTAAATCCAGATAGGCCCAATTAGAGAACTAATAATGAATTTAATCCTAATTGTTGTTCTAAAGTTTAAGTAATAAAAACACAGTTCATTACCATCTTCAGGGACCGCAAGTGCTTTGGCAACTGTAAAAAGAAAACAACATTGCCACAGACAATTCATGATCAACTAACTGCAGACCTCGTAAAGTGCCAGCCAAATGCTCTGGTACGAAGCTGTGTCTTGTTACTTGTTACTTCCACTAATCAATGGTCCAACAAGAAGCAGCTGGCATGGGAGGGGACAAATAAATAGTATTTATTTCCATTTTAATTTATGGTGATCTGTATTTACTTTATTATTTCTGCACGCAAATGTGTATGTGGTTTTGATAGGATTTTATTGGTATTTATTCCATTTTATTTTGTTTCCACGAAACACCCAAAGGTGGAACCATCGTTGACGAGAACGAAACCATACGGAATTTCTGTCGGATACACAGGAAGTTGAGGGGTATATTTTCTGTAGAAGCTAGCCGGTTAACTAGCATAAGGCGCAAATCACTATTGTTTAAAATATTATCAAATTATCTCTTTTTTTATTTTTATTAATACCAGTTGAAATACAGCTCCCAGTATGTTGATTAAAGTTAAGGTAAGTGATTTTATACAGCTTTGAGCTAGCAGTGGTAAAATATGGTTTCATTTTGAAATATATTTGTATTTATTATTATTATTGTTTTTATATGTACATTTATTGAAGCCGTTGCTAATTAATTATAAGGGTAATTATGTGCCTAAATGACAAAAAGTGCTCTCTCTCTCTATATATATATATATATATGTAGTTCATTTGTATTGGTTGCTGAGTAATATACAGGTGTGAGAAATCCCTAAATGTTTATCACCCACCCAGACACTCACAGGTAAAGAAATAGAAATTGACATCGAGCCTACAGACAAGGTATGAAAACTTTAATTAAAAATATTATATATTTGTATCTTTTGAGTACTGGAAATTATTTTCTGCTTTTTTAATCAAGGTGGAGAGAATCAAAGAGAGGGTGGAAGAAAAGGAGGGTATTCCACCCCAACAGCAAAGACTAATTTATAGTGGAAAACAAATGTACAGTTCTCCTGTAGTATTGTTAATATTTGTACAAAGAATTGAATAATAATAATAATAATAATAATAATAATAATATGGATAATTATGTTCTTACCTGCCCCCCTGTATGCATTTGTTTGCTTTTCAGGAATGATGAAAAAACAGCTGCCGACTACAAGATCCAGGGAGGATCTGTACTGCATTTAGTTCTGGCTCTCCGAGGAGGGGAGGTCCTTTACTATACCAGCTATTGTCTCATGTCTTTCTTTTAATCTTTTCTGCTAGGCATGTAAATGGTACATTTCTGTTTTCATGTCCATCACAAAAGCAGCACACATGCCACAGTGCTCTGGTGCCAAAAGTGGAGGCGCTGTCTAAAATGTAATATTTGCCTTGGTTATGTCTGAGTGAAAATTGTGCAGGCACATTTGAGAACTGTTAACAACATGTATACATTTGTTCACTGGAATAAAGGACATTTTACTTCATTGTCCAAACACATACTGTCCCCTGTGGGATAAAATATCAGTCTAATGCCCTCTTCATCTATTTCTTGTATATAGCCTACATCATGCCATGTTATTTCCTTAAGAGACTCTGTTGACATGTAATGTCATCCTCCTTTTCATTGCTTGAATGCAATATATCATATGATAAACAGTATGTTTCATTGTATTGTGTTTATAAGAAACAACATAGTTGTTTGTGCTTTCACACACAATCATTTAAATACCTGACAAGCACAATTTTCTGTTCCGTGTGGGCTAGACATATTAAAGACTTGTTACAATACAGCAATGAACCTACTTGTTAGTTGGTTGCAAGTGGTATTAGGTGCAGGGCCATTCTCATCCTAGAAGGCAAATCTAGTGTGAGATGTGTGATCAATGTGTGTTCCCAGAAGCAAAAGATAATTTTGTCTTGATTAAGAAGTCATTTTGATTTCATGTAGGATTCAAACAGGAACAGGAAATGGTAATGTGAAAAAATAGTGAGTCCACATTTAATGTCGGTCAAATTATAAAAAATCCTGGATTATCATGAGACCTTTTGAGAAATTGGGTAAAAAAAAACTTGAGTAATACTGAGTGATGATGAAAGAATGATTGTAAAAGTAAGGCATATGTAGCCAAGCTGACCTCATAACACTTGCTATTCATTTATAGGCAAAGCCATATCTGCTAGCACAGGCATTAAAGTGGCAATTCACCCAACAATTAAATTCTGTCATCAGTCACTCATCCTGATATTGTTCCAAACCTGAATGAATATGACAGGAGATGTTATGTAGAAAGACAGCCTCAGTCAGCATTCAATTTCATGAAATATACAAAAGATGCAACTAAAGTGAACGATGACTGAGACTAACATACTGCCTCACGTTGTATTTTCAATGGAGCAAAAGTCAAATGATCATATCATACATGATTGCAAAATTTTTGGTTGAACTAGCCCATTTAAGATGATAATTTTACACATTGCAAGAAGGCCAATTCCACTGAAATTTGAGGTCTAACTACAGTGTCTGTGTGTTGTTACCATTTAGTGTTTGACATGGTGCATAAAGGAGCTTATCTAAAGATTGAGTACATCAGTTTGTGTTTACTCTTGTGCAATAATGATAAAGCACATGAAACCACACTTTGTTCTCCACAATTCAAAACAAAATAACACTTCATACAAATCTGTACAGTCTGCAGTTCATATATCTCCCATCAAATACAAGAAAAAAATATTTTGACAAATTATAAAATGACCAATGTCACAATTGCCAAAAGATGTAACAATAGACAGGTTGATAGACAGCTGCCAGACTGTGTAAACTTCCATCTTAATGGGAGTGACTGTCAAGGAGATTGCCCCTAGTTAAACTGGACTCATTTAGGTCTGTCAAAAGGGACCGATTGATGGCTGACAATTCCAGGCAGGGCTAAGAAAGGAGTCAATCTGTACTGTGTCCTGAAACATCATGCCCTGATTAGAGTAAGACATTCGAATCCGTATTTTCAGGCTCACCTGTATGGGGAGAATTAAAAAGAGTGCAATCAACAGGGTTCTCACACCTATCGACCATTTCCATTACTATGGAGATTTTTGTGCTCAAATATTCCAGTTTCCAGCCAATCAAATATTGTATTGCTAAGAATGTACAAATTCTTATGTACAAAAAAACCTTACAAATGCATTTATACCACAAATTTTCCATGACTAAGATTTTATTAATTTCCTTGACTTTTCCAGGCCTGATATTTTATCATTTTAAATTGTCACAATTTAAAAATTCCTTGATATTTCCAGGATTTCCATGACCATAGGAACACTGAATCATGCATGTGCACACATAAATGCTGTAATAATCAAATTATTAATCAACGAAGATGTAAAAAGAAAAAAAGAAACAGAAGCGGGATGGGTCAAGACTTGCCTTGTTAGGGTTGTTGAGTAAAACAGTCTGTGTGACATGACCCAGTCCTTGAGCTGGAATCACATTTCCACTTGGAGCTTTCATTTGCAGCTGAACACTCTTAGGAGAAAACATGTAATTGACACGTGATTGAGTGATAAGAGCTTCCAACTACCACTTCTGAAAAATTGGTAATTTCTTCCTCTCAAGTTTCAGCGTGTAGTTGTGTCAAAAATGTTTCACTTTGCAAAAATTGTTTTTCTTCAAATTTGGCCACTTTTACCTTCTAGAAAGTAGTCCAAGTTAAAAAAAAAAAATAAAAAATATTTGTATACAAACAATGTCCAACAGTGCATGTACAGCCAGCACAGGAGATATCTGATTATTTTAAGTTATGAAAATTCCACCCACACAGTCATTTCCACCACATCTCAAATTCTGTATTGTGTTTAATAACATTGTGATGGAAATTACATTTTTTAAATAAAATGTCCATCTCACTTGTCTTACTAAGACTAATTTCATAGCTAACATTTATTTTGTTTCCTAAATGCACAAAGTAAAAAGTCACACTTTTTGCATAATTTGGCAAAATTACAGCTTGATTAGAAATAACAGCCAATTAAAATATTCTGTACACCTATCTCATATTTCATATCAATTATGCTTTCACTGACACTTTTGTCAAGTACGCAAGCTTATAAAAAAAACTTTGAAAAATTGTTTGTGGCAGTAACAATGAGGCCATAACTGTGGGACAGTCGTAATTTTTAAAAGAAATAATTTTCGCACAATAAATAGTTGGTTTAAGTTTAACTCTTTCTTTAGATTACAGTTTTAAACAAGTAAACATTTGTAGCTTTATAATGAATTTTCATGGTTCAGTACTGAAAGTCAGGATCTGGGACAAGGCTAACACAGTATCTATACATAAATAGCATTTGAAAAGTACCAAAAATAAATCAGTTTTAATGTGGTCGTAATAGGTAAAGAAAAAAGTTTAAATATATAAATAAAGATGGTTTATATGTAAGCAAGAGTGATACACACCTTAGGTACTGCTGCCTGGAGGGTAAAGTTGGTGATGTCACTCTGTGAGGAATTGGAGGCAATAAGGGTGACAGTGACATCAGTGTCTGTCTGTTTGTCATATTGTAGTTTCAGACTCACTCCGTTCTTCTCATATACAGTCACAGTGGATTTGGGAACTACAATACATGCACATACAAACACATATTGTACCAGCATTGATGCACCAAATCTATTGTCAAAAAGGTTGAAAAAGATGTCTTTTAGAAAAAAAAAAAAACAATAGAGAATGTTGTGCAGTTGGGAAGCATGAATGGAAAAACAAAGCATTGGTCAGTGCTCCAGGTTTCTGTGCTTTCTCACCTGATGTAAGCTCCAGTTCTCCAAGCAGGTCAAGTATATCAGCACTAGAAGTAGATGTTTGTGGAGTGCTGGTTGGGCCTGGGCTGGGCTGAAGAGGCGTATTGGTCTCACCCAGAAGACCCAGAAGATCATATACCTTTAACAGGGAATCAGCTAAATGATATAACAATCTAAATAAAAATTAACATTTATGTTGAACTAATTCTCTATGTTACCTGGCTTGCTGGTTCTAGGGAAAAACCTTCCTCTGCTGATTTGGATGGGTCAGGCTCCTTAATAGTCTTTGCAAATGTGTCTCCGTTGGTGTGGCCAGGTGAGTATTTATCCATCACAGGCATTCTTTCCAACACTGCAGCTCTGAGCGAATGATGGTGAACTTGATCACTTTTCATTCATTCTTAACAGGTGTACTAATAATGATTGATCTCAGGGTTTAATTTCAAATTCAGGGTACCCATTCCTATCAACTTTTCCAGTTATACACGATTACCGGAAAAAGGATAAAAAATATTTTTTTATAGAGATAACAGAGATATTTTTAGCCATTGAAATATTTTAGAGTTGAGCATAACTAGAACAATTTAGGTTCACAACAGAATTTTCCATGACTTAAGATTTTAATAGATTCAATGACCTTTCCAGGCCTGAAATATTCCCAGATATTTACAAGTTTTCCATGACTTTGGAACTGTATTTTGAAATTGAGTACTAAAGAACTCTTTATTACCTCATATGGTCATATTTCTTGAATAGCGCATTATACTCCACTGCCCTCTGCTGAAGTTCTAAGTCAATGCAGCTGCCATAGATGCTGACAATGCTTCGGATTCGGCTACCCCCCCAAAAAAAAGGAAGAAAAAAAAATGAAAAAGAGAAAGAGAAATTATGAATATGTAGGTCAAAATAGACAGCAAATACACTGATTTAATCTTTAGAAAATTTGGAGAAACTGTGAAAGTTGACAACTTTTCATTGCCATCACTTCTCATATCTTATCAATTGTTGCTATAGTGCATGAAAATGTGTTTTTGACAAAATATTTAAATTAATTCTCACTCGACATTTTCTGTGATGCGAGTGCTCAACTTCATGGTAGCAGTGAGAGCGAAGCCTCTGGTTGCTGGAGATGACATGTGAGACTGTAGAACTGTTTTTAAAGCATCCAGGACGTCATCCTCCGTAACCTAGACAGAAAAGATTCAAGGAAGCTCGATATATTCTCCCCTTACAAAAAAGTACTATGATGGTATTTTTACAATCTGATGCCATGGTACTTTGATTTATACTAAAGAGGAAAGAGATCAGATTCAAAATCAACAAGTCGGTTTTAAAAATGGTTGAATAATTAAGCTGTTTTTTGTCCACCTGACATCGATCAGATGAGTTTTTTTTTTTACTGATATATGGACGCGAAGCACAGCCCTTCAATAAATAAATGTGCTAAATAACAACCTTTAATTGCACAAAACTCAAATCATACTCTTCACAAAAAACGGAAACCTATCAAATGTGCAAAAATATTGCACACAGCAGGCGATTTAAAATCACACAGTAACACTAAATTTATCGAAAGTGGTCAATTTGTTTCAGAAGCAGTGCTTTGTTGGCTGTAGCAGCTGAGTTTTACCATGCAGACAGTTACTAAACTGTTAGCACACTAAACCATGGCATGCTATCAGCATGCTAAATCTCTTTTAGAGAATTTAAATCTCTCAATGTACCCCCTTTGGAGTACTGCTGCTAAATATAATGTATGAATTATAAATACTTACATAAAGATATAAATAAAAAAATATATACTGATGTAAATATATAAATAAAAAATATGTAATTAATAAAAACATTTGTATTTGAAAATAATAGAATTAAAATATAAAGCTAAAAAAAACAAAACAATTTGAACCCATATATGGGGCTTAATATTAATTATGAGCATATTCACGTACCATTGTATTTCCAGTACATGGTACTTCAAAAAACATTTTGGTGCTCCCATGGTACATGCCAAAAAACATGGTACTTCTTTATTAGCAACTTGCAATATAAAATACACCATGTGTAAATTTACCTGCCAAACATGCTACACAGAAAATCATAATAAATTGACTTTACTCAGTTGATTAATAAAATCTTTTCCTCAATTGAATTGAGAAATGGTGTCTCCAAACTCGTCAAGTTCACTTAACTTGGTGTTCATATATAATATTAACATAACCATCTAAGTAAAGGTAACTGCAAGTACACTTAACTCAGATTTGAATACTGTTGGTTCATCTGAATCATTTTAGTTAAATAGACCAAATTTAGATCATACAATAACACAGCTGAAATAATTAATATTATAACCGGTTCAAGGTCAATCATTAAATAAACTCTATTCTCGACAGAAACGCATTTACATCTGTTCTTCAGTTGCATATGCACAAGGAGAACTGAAATAAAGTTAAGAGGGTCCAACTTGACCAAAGGCGACACAGATTACCCTATAATGGTGTAATCACACAACACAACAAAACAACAGAAATAATACTTTAAAAGAGCTAAAACCTCTACGAATTCTAATAACAATTATTTAAAATTTTCAATTCATGACTCCTTTAAGATAAATAAATTCAAGGAACTTATTTTACATTAAATCAACTTGATTTTTCAACATTAAATCAACATGATTTTTCTACATTAGGTTTTACAGTGTAAAAATAAACAAAATTGCCAAAAATAAACACTGATAATGTATTGAGGTTGATCAATGTTCCACAAATCTTTCCCTCATATTCTTACTAACGCTTCATGTCTGTTTACCTGTACAGGTGTTATCTCCTCACACTCTCCCTTCAGCAGCATGTCGCCATACTCTCCTATGCACCAGCATGCTACCTGGACCAAGGATTGCTAAAAAGATACAGACAGACTGTCCATTACAAAAACACACACTTAAGAGCATTAATGAGCAAAAACATCTACAAACAACAAATTGAGTCAATAATTTGTTGTTTGTGTAAAAACAAAATACTTTGTTACAGACTAATAGATGCAAATCAGATCATTACCTGTGAAATATCTTTTACCAACGCTCTATATAGCTTGTGAACAGTGTAACAGTGAAGTTCAGATGCAGTGGTGATGAGCTGGATTAGGTTGGGCACAGTCTCATCTCTTACATCGCCCCCTGCCTGAAAGAGTGTGAACTACATTTACAACTGTATCAAAATGTTTTCTAATTGAATACCATTGTTTATTTGGGAATGTGATTATAAACTGGAAAAATGGTCATAGTTTTGGAGGTATCATATGTAACTGGCTTGGTTGTGTTGCGGTGGGCATTTACCGTGGTGAGCACATGCAGGATGGTATCAATGTGCCAGCGCTTAGAAGGTGAATACCTGACAGAAACACAGAGCTGTTCAGCACCATGGCCTTGCCACTTACACACAGTTAGACATAGATTAACACAGAATTGGGTTTTCTTCAAAATGACACTGCAATACAAAGACCAACTTAAAGACACTGGTTCTCATTTACTAATTCCATGCAAATGTCCATATGTGAGCAGAAAAAGTGCTCACAAAAAACTTGCCAGATTGTTGTAATATTCTAAATTGAGTGTGTGCCCAGTTAGTAATTAACATAACATATGCCCAAAAATCTCCAAAGGGCTTTCCACACAACCTCACCTGTACAGCCATTTGACTACATGTGATCGTCTGCAATTGAATGCAGAACCAATCCTAGAAAAAGCTATAATGCACAGAATTGTTTGTTATTCTGAGATAAAACTAAATGTAGGGTTACTTCATTATTATTTATTATATTATCTATTTTTATATATACTGTGTACATGTACTGTAGATTGTGTATGTATGTGAGGTGCTTAGTTGTTGCTGTTGAGTAAAAGAAGATAAACTGACAAATGTACAGGGCAAATACATAGACTGGAACATTTAATGGATGAAAATATGTTTACTTGATGTACAAAATGACTGATGATACCTTTCTGCAGCATTGAATATGCCAGAAGTGGTGTGAGATCGCAGCTCTGGGGGGCAGGTTGAAAGAAAAATGAGAAGCTCCTTCATCATGGAGCGAATGTTCACAGCCGACACCAGGGCAAGTGAGAGTTCCAAAGCACGACTGCAGAGGGCACAAAAGGGCACAGTAAGTAACTATAACAGCATCTTGCTTTGCATGTTTCCATTTTTCTCAAATTTCTAATTTTCTATAACTCATGGATACCGTTTCACTGAGGAATCTTGATCTTTCAGGCAGTCAACAATGGTGCCTCTGTGCCGCTGCACTGCATTGTGATCTGTCTGCACAATCTTCTGGAGTGATGTCATTGATATATAGCTGTAATGGATAAGAGAGGAGACTGAATGAGCTGCTAGGATTGAGAAACTGAATGAAAAGAAAGAGATTTTAGTTTATAGTTTTTCTCAGGGGTTTTCAAACTAGGGTACAAACTGTATACATGCTGTATACACAACAACCGCCGCCATTCGCCACTAAGTGGAGGTGACGTCACCACGACGCTTGTGCCTTGTGCCATGTGCACGTGAAGTGTTGAACGCCCACTGGCAGGAGGTCATGGGCAGATCAGACAGGTGACACAGGTCGATTGACTGAGATAAGCTGTACACGCTCACATACACACACACACACACACACACACACACACACACACACACACACACACACACACACACACACACACACACACACGTTTGGAATAATGTACAGATTTAGCTGTTTGGAAGAAAACTGGTAATTTAATTCACGATAGTGGCATTCAAATGATCACAAAGTATAGTCAGGACATTACTGATGTAAAAAAACAGCACCAACAATATCTGAAAAAGTCATTTTTGATCAAATCTAGACAGGCCCCATGTCCAGCAGCCATCACTCCAACACCTTATCCTTTAGTAATCATGCTAAATGCTACAGTCTTCAAAGACAAAGGACAACTATCTCTATCAAGGACAGAAAAAGATGAGGAAGGCTAGATGTACAACTAAACAAGAGGATAAGTACATCAGAGTCTCTAGTTTGAGAAATAGATGCCTCACATGTCCTCAGCTGACAGCTTCATTGAATTCTACCTGCTCGACACCAGTTTCATGTACAACAGTAAAGAGAAGGCTCAGGGGTGCAGCCTTATGGGAAGAATTGCAACGAAAAAGCCACTTTTGAAACAAAAAAAGTAAAGATTAGTGTGGGCAAAGAAATAGACATTGGACAACAGATAATTGGAAAACAGTGTTATGGATCTTAACCCCATTGAGCTTTTGTGAGATCAGCCAGACTGAAAGGTGTGTGAGAAGTGCCTGACAAGACAGACACATCTATGGCAAGTGCTACAGGAAGTGTGGGGTGAAATGTCACCTGAGTTTATGGAAATCTGACTGCTAGAATATCAAGGAACTGCAAAGCTGTCATTGCTGCACATGGAGGATTTTTTTGACGAGAACTCTTTTGTAGTAGTTTAAGAAGTTCAGATATGTAATAGAAATTTTTCATGTAATCAATGTCCCGACGATACACTGTGATCAGCTGAATGCCACTTTGGTGCATAAAAGTATCAATATCTTTCCATAAGAGCAAAATCTGTACATTATTCCAAACTTTTGGAATAATAATTAATTCATATATATATATATATATATATATATATATATACACACATACATATACATACACACACATACACACGTGTGCAAAAGTTTTAGGCACTTGTGATAAATGTTGAATAGTGAGGATGTCTTAAAAAAAAGATTAAATAAAGTTCATTTATCACTTAATTTCATACAAAGTCAAATATAAATTTTTTATATATATATATATATATATATATAGATAGTGTGAGGAAAATAAGTATTTGAACACCCTGCTATTTTGCAAGTTCTCCCACTTAGAAATCATGGAGGGGTCTGAAATTGTCATCGTAGGTGCATGTCCACTGTGAGAGACATAATCTAAAAAAAAAAATCCAGAAATCACAATGTATGATTTTTTAACTATTTATTTGTATGATACAGCTGCAAATAAGTATTTGAACACCTGTCTATCAGCTAGAATTCTGACCCTCAAAGACCTGTTAGTCTGCCTTTAAAATGTCCACCTCCACTCCATTTATTATCCTAAATTAGATGCACCTGTTTGAGGTTGTTAGCTGCATAAAGACACCTGTCCACCCCATACAATCAGTAAGAATCCAACTACTAACATGGCCAAGACCAAAGAGCTGTCCAAAGACACTAGAGACAAAATTGTACACCTCCACAAGGCTGGAAAGGGCTACGGGGAAATTGCCAAGCAGCTTGGTGAAAAAAGGTCCACTGTTGGAGCAATCATTAGAAAATGGAAGAAGCTAAACATGACTGTCAATCTCCCTCGGACTGGGGCTCCATGCAAGATCTCACCTCGTGGGGTCTCAATGATCCTAAGAAAGGTGAGAAATCAGCCCAGAACTACACGGGAGGAGCTGGTCAATGACCTGAAAAGAGCTGGGACCACCGTTTCCAAGGTTACTGTTGGTAATACACTAAGACGTCATGGTTTGAAATCATGCGTGGCACGGAAGTTTCCCCTGCTTAAACCAGCATATGTCAAGGCCCGTCTTAAGTTTGCCAATGACCATTTGGATGATCCAGAGGAGTCATGGGAGAAAGTCATGTGGTCAGATGAGACCAAAATAGAACTTTTTGGTCATAATTCCACTAACCGTGTTTGGAGGAAGAAGAATGATGAGTACCATCCCAAGAACACCATCCCTACTGTGAAGCATGGGGGTGGTAGCATCATGCTTTGGGGGTGTTTTTCTGCACATGGGACAGGGCGACTGCACTGTATTAAGGAGAGGATGACCGGGGCCATGTATTGCGAGATTTTGGGGAACAACCTCCTTCCCTCAGTTAGAGCATTGAAGATGGGTCGAGGCTGGGTCTTCCAACATGACAATGACCCGAAGCACACAGCCAGGATAACCAAGGAGTGGCTCTGTAAGAAGCATATCAAGGTTCTGGCGTGGCCTAGCCAGTCTCCAGACCTAAACCCAATAGAGAATCTTTGGAGGGAACTCAAACTCCGTGTTTCTCAGCGACAGCCCAGAAACCTGACTGATCTAGAGAAGATCTGTGTGGAGGAGTGGGCCAAAATCCCTCCTGCAGTGTGTGCAAACCTGGTGAAAAACTACAGGAAACGTTTGACCTCTGTAATTGCAAACAAAGGCTACTGTACCAAATATTAACATTGATTTTCTCAGGTGTTCAAATACTTATTTGCAGCTGTATCATACAAATAAATAGTTAAAAAAAATCATACATTGTGATTTCTGGATTTATTTATATATATATATTATTTATAGAAATATATAAATTTATATATATATAGAAAAGCTAAATCAATATTCCGTGTGACCACTTTTGCCTTCAAAACAGCACCAATTCTCCTAGGTACACCTGGATACAGTTTTCTTGGTTGTTGGCAGATAGAATGTTCCAAACTTCTTGGAGAATTTGCCACAGTTCTTCTATCTATGAAGGCTGTCTCAGTTGCTTCCATTTCTGTAATCTCAGTCTGACACAATGTTCAGTGGGGGCCACGACATCTGTTGCAGGGCTGCCTGTTCTTCTATTGTAATCTTTTCTATTTGTAAAAGTAATGTTTGGGAGTCTAACATTTATATTTCATATTGACACTAAAGATGAAGATATAAATAACCATCTTAAGAAAAATGTTTTTGTGAAACTTCTTATGAGCCCAAGACTTTTGCACAGTGTAATATATTATATATAATATATATTACACACACACACACACACACACACACACACACACACACACAACCCGTAAATCTATACAACGCTCAAATATTATTTAAACATTAGTTAAACATTCTGAAATCGATCTGCACTTATATACTATATGATAAACATGATCTAATAACGTAATTACTCTTCAAAATATGTGCAACATTCCAGTGACACTAAATCAATAAATCAAATGCATTATCCAAAACCCAAAGGAATAGCTCATTATAAAAGGTTCTTAAGTTGTTCAAACCCCCCGTATTCCAGAAGGCAGCAACTGAAATTGAAACTAAGCTTTTGCAACCTGAAAAATTGGCTAACCCTGGCTGTCTCTACACATGGTATTCTGATTGTAATCATGTCTCACTGTGGTGGTAACAGCAGCATAGACAAGCATAATAAGTCTGTGCTGCAACAAAATAAAATAACTTCATCTTTGATTTGAGTTCAGATTTATTAAATGACCAATGCTTTTAAATATTTAAACAAAAAGTAGAAGCATACCGAATATTCCTGTCATTATTAAGAAGAAACCTCCCCAGAATGTTTACAGCTAACACCTTAAAAAGAAATAAATACAGTATATACAATTATCAGAACCATTTAATGACATAAAATGAACATACTAGAGCACCGCAACAATATTTTCATATCTTAAATCAGTCACATGACAAAACTGCTTATAGAAAATTCTGTATGAAAGGGTTACTAACCCTAAGGCCACTCTCAGAGTTGATGTCCATGATAGTTAGGACTGTTTCATACAGCACAGCACTGCCTGCAGTCTTACTGCTGTCTGTATTTGTGGCCACCTGTGCATCAAAAGCCCCGAAAAACAACAGAATCCATCAAACACATTCTATGCTTAATTTTATGAATATATCACCTACAGTGTATGCATAACTGTGCATTAGACCGAGTGTGTTTGTTCTACTATACCTGTGCCAGCAAATCATTCATGGCATCACTAGCGGTGTCATTTTTGTGACCTAGAATCCTTAACAACCTAAGAATGCGCACCTAAGGGACAAAAAGAGCGTAATGAGTCAAACTTTTCAGGGACCTGATATTTATCATAAGTTGCCATTTTTCTAAGTGTGGATCTACAGAACCTACTACATATTTTTAGAGGGTGAGAGTTAAGCATAATGTATGGACACAAATATGTCGCACTTAGTCAAATTAGTTGGATATTGTAGCCTAACAAGTAGTGATATCGAGCTGGACATTTGCCAACAGACCTGTAGAAAGGGGTCACTGATACCAGCTACATTGTGCTCTGGAGAATAACTGGACATTACAAGACCTTTCATAATCTGGACCAGTTCAGGAACAGCCTAATGGAAGATGAAAAACACAAACATACAAGGAAAGTGTCCTCTATAAATAGGGCTGTCAATTAATAAAAAAAAAATAATTTTAATCTAATTTTTAAAATGCAAGTGAATGGAGATTTCACTTTTGAAGCTCCAGAAAATCACAGGCAGTCAGCATAAACATCATTGATAAGACTCCAGAGGTTAATGTATTTTAAAGCGATACGATCACTTTTGAAGTGAAAAAGATCACTATTTAAGTATATTTTAACAATAATCCTACGTGAGGGTAAGCTTCACGAGAAGGTGGAGTCCAAGCGATCTCTCGTGTAACGTACTAACATTACCATGATACCGACGTAATCTCAAATTCTCCACTCATTTGAGACATCCAGGAGACAGACAGACAGACACACACACACACACACACCATTGTGAGTAAAGAAACAGATAAATACAGGTCTAAACCAAAACCAACCAAGCTATTGTACAGCGTTCCTCCTCCTCACTTGTAAACAGCGCTGCTCTTCGGGAGGTCGCATGTGCGTCAGTTCTAGCGTGTTTCAAATGCCAATACGATTATGTCACACGCTCGTCCCGCTCCTGACCGGAAGCATGATTTAGACAAAAAAAAAGAAAGAAAAGTACTTACATTTTGATCTTTTTTGCGCAAAAAAAAAAAAAAGTGATCATGACGCTTTAGAAGACATTAATTTAATCACTGGAGTCGTATGGATGCCGTTTATGCTGACTGTCTGTGATTTTTGGAGCTTCAAAAGAGAAATATCCATTCACTTGCAGTTTATGAACCTACTGAGCAAAGATATTTTTCTATTTTTCTTCAAATGTGTTCTTGTGAAGAAAGAAAGTCATACCTGGGATATCATGAGGGTGAGTAAATAATGAGAGAATTTTCATTTTTAGGTGAATTATCCCTTTAAGCTTGAATTGCTCCTATAGTAGGAACATTCTTATTAAAGTCCTTGGACTTGATACAATGTGTTCTTTTTTTTTTTTTTACATGTAATTTAAAATAACACTTACCTAACATATTCAATTGATAGCCCTAATACATTTTTAATTACCTTTTGAAACTGACCAAGTGTATCGGGATTCCGCAAACACAATTCAGTAATTAGAACAATAGCACCATGCAAAACCCCTGTGGACAGAGCAAAGCATTTAGGTTACAAGAAAAAACTAAATTATCAAATTACATTTGACTTATATAATAGTTGTTGTGATACAAAGATATTAAAAACTAGCAAAGTGGCTAACCATGGTTCTTCTCAGAGAGTAGTGACCTTGCGGAAGGAGTGAACAGCTCTCCGAGCTCTGGAACTTTTCTTATTATGTGGACAGCACACAGGGTGGCCTAAAGCATTAATTTACAATGCTCATTAGCACATAGATGAAACATGCAGGAAGGTGAAATTTGAGGTTTGGATGCAGATACGACTTGATTTAAAACACTTAAACCAGCTTACGGGCACAAAATGTCATGAACTGACCTTTTTCTTAATATAGGAGTTAGATGCTCTGACGAGCCGTTCGATCTCTGGTGCCAAGTCACGACACATCTCAGCTGAGCCCATACAGGCCAGAGTGCATAGAGCCAGAGACTGGACAAACTGGCTGCTGTGAGAAAGGTCACTACAACAGAGAGAAAAGCCCATTCAGATTAATGATTCAAAACTACAGGAGATTGTTTACATCTTTGCCTAAAATAAAATGTTAAAAAATATTTGTGTGATAGCATTTAGGACATAGTACTTACTTCTTGATTGAATTGGTAATCAGTAAGCTAGCATCCTGCTTCTCATCCAGTAGCATCATGGCTCCCAGGTAACCAATCCGTTTCTCACTGTACCTGGTGCTGGCAATCAGGCGAACACACTCCATCTGGAAGACAGATTGACATACTATATGTGCCAATAGCATGTATAGAAACGTAACAGATAAAACATAAGCGGAAAGAATGAGAAGGTACAGAGGAGGTAAAGTGCCTATTTCAGGTACTAGAAAGTTGCTCCGGCAACATATAAACATATGAGGAAGCAAAATGTGATGTTTCCATAAAAAGATACGCAAAAATGATTAACAATCAGTCTGTTACCTGGCCAAAGTGTGCAGGGTAGCCCAGCATGTGCACGTAAAGTAGTTTGGCCAGGCTGTGCGAACGCTCCCAATTGTCACTCTGGCGAAACTGTGCCCGGATATCTGCACACTCTCTTTGGATGATGCCCCTCTCTTCACACTGGGTCCGGGCACTTCGGATCACCCGGATCATTTCCTGCAAACGCACTGGAGTCATGATTGTATCTGTAATAAAAGGAGAGACACAGGTCATAGACTAATTTACATTGTAAGTTTGTTTATGTTTATACATAACGTTTAAAAACTAATCCAGATTATGTTTCATAAAGGGATCAGCTACACTTTAGTATGGACTTTATAATTTTCATACCAGGTTTGAGGTCTGTGACGTAACGTTTCGATCACAATGTGGCAAGTCTGAATAAAGAGAAGTGCAAATGAGATTTGAAAGCTACTGCGGTAAATAACTTAAATTTCAGTCTGTTCCTCACGCAATGCTGTTCAGTGGCTTCAGACAACTTGGAATACACACACACACAAGACATTTGGACTACTTATATCATGCTTTTCAGTCATTTTTTGAGCTTGAAAACCATTGGTCACTACATGTATGGAAAAGACAAGGGCATTGCAGACATACTGCAAAATATCTCCTTTTGTTCCACAGAATTCAGTCGGAATGTTTTTTAAAGCATGAGGGTGAGTAAATAACAGAGTTAAAGGAGTTAACTGCTCCTTTAAATCAGATCCAAATAATCTATGCGCATCGGTGCCTTTCAACTTTGTTTACATTTAGGCGTAAGATGCACCTGCTTTCACTTTGGAAGTTCCCATACCTACTGCATTAATTTCCCGAAGCGGCCCTCAGACGTTGCCCGATTAATTCTAATCAAAACACATGCTGTTGACATCAAATTGTCGTCTTAACAACATCTAATACGGCCATCTTCATATATTATTTACAGCGTCGGCCATTTGTTCATACGCCGCTACTTTCCTATAACCGATCTCATTCACTTATGTTGCTTTAAGCATCTCTACTGTACGCCCAAAACAACTTAAAATACAAATATCGACACACAAGTGATATTGATAATGATGATAAAAGCAGAATGATGGGGCAGCTGCGACCAATCTATTAGCACTAGCTGCGTTCCATGTAAATCGCATGTGGAATATTCATACTTGATATCTCCGATCTCCAACCAGAAATGCATTCCATTGGAAGATGACGTGTTAGAAAACAAAACTGCAACGTTCCTGTTAGCTTAGCAGGTGTTTGACTGCAACCAGAGAAGTCTGCAAGCAACCCAATTCAGAAACAATCTGCAACGCTGGCATTTGTGCTACAGGTGTATGATTATCATAAGAGAGTATAATTTACCATGTTTTGAACAACTGCACTACTCTTCTAACGTTTGTTAAACACGCTTTAATATCATACAATGTAGGAACTTTGACTCATTTATCGATATTATTTAACACAAGTGACCGTTGATCACTTATTTCTACATCTTCCTGGGTGCCGACATGATTGTGTGTCGTCACGCACATCTTAGCGAAATTGAAGTTTAAAATGTCCGCACGACTTTCCAAGTTTTTCCAAATTATGGCTTCAAGTGGCGTTCCATTGCACTGTTCAAGTAGGATGTTGGAAAATCCGACTTTTCGAGTTTAATGGAACGCAGCATTTGTTGTTACACTCATCGTTTGCAAGCGCCTTCGGGTTTGGGGCCGTTCACAGCGAAAACGTCCCTGCGCTGTTCATTAATTCTTCTGTAATCACGAGCTAGACGGACGCGTTTGACCGTTTCGTCGCGTTTTTCAGTGTCTCGCGCCATGTCAAGTTCAAAAGAACTTCAACCGTTAAAACGTGTCTCGAGACTGCAGCACTCGGTTCCATTCGTCGCGCTGCGTGTATAGTAGCATTTTGTTTTTTGTTAATTGTCCGGGATAAACGGCCCCTTTGAGGAACGTAAACGTTTCCTGCTTTATTATACATTAGTACATATCTGTCGCTAACTCAATTGAGAATCACTTATGTTACTTTTCGCTGTTGAAAGTCAAGTTTTACGCCCCTAGCGTGCTGTCAACCTGTGCCTCTCTCGCTCCGCTGACGTTTCCAGGTAGCATCTGATTCCAGGCTCAATGTCTTACCTTCGGCAGCGCAGTAATTCCACTCACCGATGCCTGTCCGCTGCTCTACTGTTAAAACTTCCGACGTAACTGCAGGCAATCAGATAGGGTGTTTTACAGTACGAATATCTTTACGCTGCAGCAGCATTCATTAATTTGCACATAAGGCTCATAGTACAGCGCAACTTCCGGCATCCGTGTGTGCCATTCATTCCGTTCAGCTGCTATGGAACTGGAAATGTACTTATGCGCGCGGTGTATTTAAAGAGATAGTTCACCCAAAAATGAAAATGATCTAATCCTTTACTTACCCTCATGCAATCTCAGATGTGTATGACTTTGTGTAATGCTGAACACAAACAAGATTTTTGGGTGAATATTTCAGCTCTGTTTGTTCTCACAATGTATAAAGGGAATGGGTATCAACATTCTGAAGCTCCAAAAAAGCAAATCAAGGCAGCATAAATGTAAACCATAAGACTCCATTGGTTAAATCTATGGGTGCTTCTCATTTCTGAACGTGTGCATCATTGTTTCCTTTCCTCATTTCCTTGCTCCATCCATTTAGGAAACAAGGAGGAAAGGGAAAGAGGAAAGCAAGATGTACACTGGCGGCCAAAGGTTTGGAATAATGTACAGATTTTGCTGTTTCAGCAGGAAATTGGTACTTGAATTCACCAAAGTGGCATTCAACTGATCACAAAGTATAGTCAGGACATTACTGATGTAATCATCACTATTTGAAAAGTAATTTTTGATCAAATCTAGACAGGCCCCATTTCCAGCAACCATCACTCCAACACCTTATCCTTGAGTAATCATGCTAAATTGCTAATTTGATACTAGAAAATCACTTGTCATCATATCAAACACAGTTGAAACCTGTTTGGTTCGTTAAATGAAGCTTAACATTGTCTTTGTGTTTGTTTTTGAGTTACCGCAGTATGCAATAGACTGACATGTCTTAATGAAAATATTAGTTGTCAAAAAAAGGCAAAAAAGAAACATCTTCCTCTAGAAACTCGTCAGTCAATCATTGTTTGAAGGAGTGAAGGCTGTGCAATGCTTGAAATTGCCAAAAAACTAAGATTTCATACAAATGTGTCCACTACAGTCTTCAAAGACAAAGGACAACTATCTCTATCAAGAACAGAAAGAGATGTGGAAGGCCAGATGAACAGCCGTAGCCAAAAGTATTGGCAGTCACGTTCATTTTGTGTTTCGCAACGTTTTCTGCTTCAGTTGTTGTGGTGTTGATTCACATTGTTTCTAGATTATTGTGCAGAGTGATCAGATGCATTTTAAATAATTGCAAAAAGCTTCATTGGCCAAAAAAATTTACTTTATCACAAAAAAACAAATTTCACTGTTTTTTGGCCCTAGCACAAAATGACCAGCTAGCATAATTTCACTAATCATATCAGCAGTACTCAGCAGAAAGTGTGAATGAGTACTAGTCAGGTGAAATCACTCAATCATTCTGATTGGATTATAAATGCTTTTGTAATTCACTTGCATTGTGAGGACCCACAGAGGTGAAATATTCTTCTAAAAATATTAATTTGTGCTCACCAGAAACGTGAAAGTTACACATCTGGCACGAGTGTGAGTGAATTATAACATAAGTTCCATTTTTTTTGGGTGAACTATCCTTCTAAAAGACCTTGCACTCTTTATTTTTTATTTTATTATTATTTTGAGGAATTGTTTTTGAAACTGCTTTGGATATTTTTTTAGCAGGGACCTGGCTGACATTTATGTAAGTGCTTTTTACCAGTTCAATCCTTAGAGACTTAGTATTGCCACTTGAATTGTGAGGGCAGCCCTCGTTTTGTCCTCTAAATGATAAAGATTGCTGTTGTCAAACAAAGTCATGCAGTTTTGAAATAATGTGGACTCCATGTATAACGGAGTATAAGAGAGGCACATTCAATAATTTATAATAGAACACGCTGTACCAGCACTTGGATAGGCTACACTTTTTGCCCACACTAACAAAAAGGACACAAACCAAATGCACAGTGGCTTTTTTAGACAATGGTAATGCCATCATTTTGGAGCTTGGGAGTAACATGTAGATGCGGTACACTGTAAAAAATGTCTGTAATTATAACGTAAAAGACTGTAAAAAAAAAATCATACAGAAAAAAAAGTTGTAGTATACTTTAAAAGACAATACAGTAGTTTTTACAATAAAATGCTATACAATTTACAGTAAAAAACAATAATCGGGCATTCCCAGAATTCCATGCATGACCCATCATCTTTCATTATATTTTATGGGAATAGTTATGCTTCTTATTTTTAATATCAATTAAGTACTTTGAGGTGTTCTGTTTTATAGTTGATGTAATTTAGTTCATGTTTACTGCATTATTTATATTTCACATGTGTTACCCTGATGGTGTTTGTGTGAGTGACACTGAGCACTCTCTCTACATGTTTATTGGTCATCGCTTCTGGAAGAGCCACTGTAGGTGAAATTTTCTTTGTAATTTTTACGGTGATTGACAATACCTTATAAAGTAAAAGGCAGATTTTTACAGTTTCAAAAGGTTAATATCAAGATTGTCATTTTTTTTTACTGTAAATGTAACAGTTTTTTTTTTTTGTTTGTTTGTTAAAACAACAGGATATTCAGTACCATGATTATAAAATACAATGGTATTACCATCACAGTACTTAACTAATGTAAATGCAGGCTAACCAGTGTAACAAATTCTGGGCATACTTTGTTTTGATTGTCCATCATCCGAATGCGGGGTGTAGGTAGTATAAAACAGCAGGCTATTGTTTGACATTTTCACTGTTAAACTTGTCTCTTCTCTGGAAAGCCAATATAAGTTTAAAACCTCATTCTTTTCTGTATGTGTTGTTTTGGGTCAAAATGTATTTAGTCTTATGTCGTAAATATGAATAATAAATTAAAAAAAGACAGAAAACATTCTTTTTTTATTTTTTAAATCATCATCACAATTATTCAACCAAAGGACAGTTATAACACAGAATTACACATTCGAAATGGTAAGAAACAAATTTAGGTAAAGCAAATGTCAGAAACTAATCAATAGAATGTGAAATAATACATATAAAAGTACAAAATTCTGTGACAAAGAATATTTAAGCTATGTTGTATTACAAATCTTATCAGTGGATGGCAGTATTGCACAAAGGAGACAGTGTTACCCATACTTAAACTTGACCTTGGGTAGTATTAGAGGAAAAGTGCACCAAAATCATTATTAACATACCCTCATATCATTCCAAACATGGTTTTCTTTCTTCTGTGGAACACAAAATTAATATTTGAAAAATATGTTGGACACTTTTTTCCACAATAAACGTTAATGAGGTCTGGGGCTGTCAATCTCCTAAAAAGCACAATTTAAAGTATCATACAACTCCTGCACTATTCCAAGTCTTCTTAAGCCATATGACAGCTTTGTGTGTGGAACAGGAGACAAGTTGCGATTTTAAGTTCATGAAAGAATCATTCTTTGAGCCTTCTTTTGAGGATCTATTCAATTAATCGTTTTATCCAGTTAACAAAACTGATCCGCAGGATTCATTCTCAACTGATCCAGTTCTTGAGTTCACTTCACTGACTGATCTGCTCTCAGTGGTTAACAGCTGAATGGTAAGGAAGAATATCAGTGAATATTTATTTTGGTACTTTATGATATGTTTGTGATGTCTTTTTGTAATTTTAAATATTGATGGCACCAGTCCTCAGTCACTTTCATTTGTTGTAGAATGGTGGCCAGAATATTCTTCAAAGGGTTCATGACACAAGGAATTACATTTTCCTTGATCTTTTGACATGTAAGAGTTCATTGTACTACAAAAACATACTGTACGTTTCAGAACTCTTTGTAAGGCAGAGTAACAATGGATTTACATTCAAAGGAAAAAAACTCCACAGGGAGGCAAAAGCAAATTTATGATCTTTGAGAAAATCAACATATTAATTTTCTCACAATTAGCATCTCTTGCTGAGGCACAACACCCAACTGAGCGAAGATTGCAAATTCACACCTCATTGTTGCTCTTCCACATCGGTCCCTTTTTCTTCATTCCCCTTCAGCTCATAATCACCTCAAACTCACCTAAGATCTGTATTTAACAAAATATATCTGATGTATACAAATAATGTAACCAGGCATGTTTTGTATCATTTAAAAAGTCTCAGTGCGACTCGTATAATGGTCTCTTTCCCAGGTTGGTAAAACTAATGGTGACAAGGTCTTTGCCAAATACTGTAAAATTCTGGTGGTCTATCCCCCTCCTTACCTGTATGTAAAGAAGGTTAAGCCCCATGAAGCCAAGAACCCATTCACCCCCAAATTCGCATTGTTCAAAGGATAATACCATTTGGTACTCAATGTTTATTCTGTCTGGATATTTAAGAAAAGCTGGCCCAGAGCTCGAGGAATCTGTAAGCCAGATCTCCCATGCTATACCTTTGCGTGTTGTATTTCCCATTGTCAGGTATGGTCTCTTGATACTTATCTTATTTTTAGTAATGCTTGTTTATTCTTATCATGTATGAATTTGCTTTGAATTTCTGGAATTACATTTTATATCCTACTTGATTTATTCTGAATTTCTCTGGAATCATTGTGAGAATGCTATAGGGTAGAAACCACCCAGGCCAATCATGTAGGACAACCAGGTAGGAGAAAGCCATATAAAAGACACTCAGTCACTCCTCACAACCCATCTTAGCAAGTTGTATGTATGTGACTAAGCGGCAATATTGTCTGGTTCTGAGACAAGCAAAGCAGATGATATTAGTTAACCCTATAACTGCTGACTAAGAACGGAGCTTTAATATAGGAAAAATCCACCCAGGACAACCAGGTAGAACAACCACAGGACAACCGGGTAGGAGAAAGAGGATTCAGAGTAATCAATAACCTAAAAATTCTATATTAAAAGAATGATCAGAAATTAATAAGAGCTGTAATGTAAATGAGAGGTAAACTTAAATTGGAGTCAGATAAAATTAAAAACAGAATCAATTTGTAAAGTGTAAATGAAAAATAACTGCTTTACTTCAGTGCTCAGAAAAAAAACAGAACAACGCAGAGACCTTCAAAGTGCAATTTATTGAAGTTCCACTCTGAACTGTTTATGCCCCTTTTAAAAGTTCCTCACTGCAAAAAGCACATTTGCTAAAACGAAGCTGCCAAAGCGACTATTGCACTACTTCCTCCACATTGTGATGTCACACTGTGGTACACATTTGCATCAGACCGTCTCCACAACAACACATTTTCTTCACTCCCATCTTCTCTGCCCTCATCCCACTTAACTTTATCACCTCCGTAGCCCTGCCCAGTAGTGGTGAGCAGTGAAATGACAAGTCAGTCAAGAACAGAGAGCCAATCATAACAGAGGGCGTTGACTGTCAGATCTTAAAGGAGGAGCAGCACAAAAACCGAGTGTATCTGACAAAGGATGAGAAGGAATGTGGAAAATGAACATGTTTTACAAAAATGACAAAAAAAAGTGCAAAAACCTTTACTAATACTATAAATGAACCTCAAGGAAAATATAATAATAATAAAAAAAAAGGCATGTCATGACCCCTTTAAAAATTAAGCTTTCTGATACGAGGGTGAGTAAATTACAGAATTGTTATTTTTGGGTGAACTAATCCTTTAAATTAGTCCGTGACAATGTATTGCACCAAACCCATATTACTCAAATGGGTCAATAGCTGTTGAAGAGCCAGTAAAAATATGATTTTTACTACTAGCACTGTACTTCGATCCAGCTTCCACTTTTTCTTCTCTCCCATCTTCTCTGCCCTCATCCTCAGCTGGATACACCACCATGCACAACCTCTGCCCCAAGTATGTCATTTGAGCTGTATTGACAGACAATAGCAGATAGATCTTAAGTGCCCTTTGTAAACATCATTTGAAATCTGTTAAGTCTATTAAGAATTGGACTAACTTTCATAATTGAAATTCTAATAACTGACTTTTTTGAATACCCTGCTATTCATTTTCAGGGCAGATTTAAGATATTAACATACCTATAAAATAATTCATGCTCTTGGGCTTGTTTTCCCAATAGACACCGAAAAAATACACAGGAACACCTGACAACATGATGGCCAGGCCAATACCGCATACCACAGGCTCAGAGTACAGCGAGAAGATCAGCAGGAATGCCCAGAAAACCAGGAAAATGACTGGCCACGCCAAGCTCACCTGTGGGGTTAAACCTGTTGATTTCAGTAAAGGAATGCAAATACACACTACCAAAAAACTCTAATCATATTCCATTATTAGCAGCAAATGTTAGGATCTGACATGGTGACTTAAGCTCTTGAGGCTACTGTGTCAAAACATCATTCAGTCTTACCTTGATTGGACGATAAATGTCTGGCTCTTTAATGCGAAGCACAATCTGCCCAGCAACAGTGACCCCATAAAACAGGTAGTTAATGAAGCCAACATAGTTGATAAGGGTGTATATGTCACTAGTGCAAAGCATCAGCAGAGTTGATACACACTGGGAAATAGACAAGTATACACTTTTGATTAGAATACAAACCCCTGCCAGCACTTCAAAACACAAGAAAAAAAATTGTGTAAATATAGGAGTAGAAGAAAATGTATATGCAACAAGTGGGGAGTTTCTTAAAGGAATATTCTGGGTTTAATACAAGTTAAAGGAATAGTTCACCCAAAAATGCAAATTTGCTTATAATTTACTCAAGATATATCGGAGTTTCTTCATCAAAACAGGGTTTAAGTTATTAGGATTTCATTTCAGACCTCCTCATTTACATAATGCAAGTGAATGTACTCAAAATGCAAAATGCATATTTAGGGTGCATCAATATAATATTTGCGACTCCAGTCAACAAATAAAGTTCTTCTGATCCCAAACAAATTATTATTTTTAGAAACAAAACAATACTTATATACTTTTTAACAACAAATGTTTGCTTCTGTACATCTGTTATGCGCGCTCATGAGAGGGAGGAGGCGGCAGGGAGCGTGTCATTGTTTACAAGAGAAACTTGCACAGACCACAGGCCAAGCGCCGTTCACAAACCAAAACAGTCCAAACAATTTCAAAACAATATGAAATAAACAATTATTTACAAATAAAAATAATCATTAAAAAAAACATTACTGCAGTAAATAACGATCCTTTATTTTGGAGCAATGCCGTTGCTTTATCTACTTGTGCTTTTTCTGTAGCAGAAACATATTGGCTATTTGACTCAAGAATTCAAGCCACACAAGTTGTAGTTAGTGAAACCAAATGCGAGAGTGTTTACTGAGATTTACAGGGTTTACATAGTGAGATCAATGGTACAGGTGATATCACACAGAAGATAAGCTCCACAAACTTATTCATGACGGCCCTGATGAGCGAGTGAATTGAGTGCAGGTGCAGTGAATTAGAGGAGTGGAGCGGCTGAGGGAGGTGCAGAGCCAAGGGAGGTGCGACAGTGACAAAGTTTTCACACATACCTGAGTTTGCTGCAAAAACAGCACGGGCACAGCCGATGAATTCAAATCTCAACCCTTTGTTTCTTTCGATGGTTTGAAATCCTCAGGAGTAAAATGTTCACTGCACACCCTCCAATATTTGAGAGAATGTAGGGGTGTACTGATATCCAGGTTCACCACGATAAGCCAGAGCTTCAATCGTTCATGATCATGTACAGGAAATCGATGAAATGTTAAATTTTTTTCTGGCATGCATTTACTTTGGGGTTTCTGAAGTTTGAAGCATCCAGGATACACACACCAAACGAACATTTTGAACAATAAACTTATACAAATCTACAGCAAAGACAATTAAACTTTTGTACAGCGCTTCTCCTCTTGTAAACAATGACACGCTTCCTGCCTCCTCCACGTGACGTGTGACCTTACCAACAAGCTTTCCCTTTCATACGCGCACGTCACAGAGATGTACAGAAGCGAACATTTGTCGTTAAAAAGTACATGAGTATTGTTGTGTTTCCAAAAATAATCAATCGTTATGTCATGACCCCTTTAAAGAAAAGGAGGGGTGAGTCGAAATATTTGTTTGTGGTTATCAACATTATGCCACAAATACTGCTGATTGAAATCATCTTGAAACCGGAATATTCTTGTAAATTGAAAATAATAATAAAGGACTCACAGTGAAGAGCAAAGCTGGGACTGGTGTGCAGCGATTCACATGAATCATTGCAAATAGACGGGGGAGATGGCCCTCTCTTGCACCCGCAAAGAACAACCTGAAAGTGTTCAACAGTCAACCAGATTCAAAGTACATAGCATTCCTAATTGTGAAATATCACATGCTGTCGTACCGAATATCAGCATGTTTGATTCGGTGGTATACACAAGGCTAAAGGCACGATTGTAAGTGTGACATCTCTTGTGTATAACAGTTCTATAAAGAAGAGCTTATTATAGACCAACTCAAATTTTAGACACAATATAGCCAGTTTTTTTAGACATATCCATGGTATCAAAACATAATGGATACTAAAGGAGAGAATGAGAAAAAATTTTTTAACAAATAAAATATGGTATCATTAAGACTGACCTAGACGAGGTGAAAAGGGAACCATTAACCCCCCCGAAGGTGGATAGTGCCACAGAGATAGGCATGATCCATGACATTACCCCAAGCAGCTTTTCACCAAATGTCTGAAGGAGAGAAGGTAGAGAGATCAATGAGAATGTTGCTGTACATTGGCATGCACAAGCTGGGAAGCGGGCAGAGAACTGGTCAAGTTTGTACAAGGGAGTAGAGATTTAGCAATAATAGCAGATGAGTCAGTCTGTGATGAATAATCTACTAAGGAATAGGCCATTTATTTTCCTGTTGAATGGAGGTCTCAATAAGCTTAGTGTGGGCAAGGCAAGACCAGACCAACTCACCACAGCAACAGCATTAGAGGCCAACAGCTCCTGAGGGCTCATAGCTGTAACGTAAGCAATATTTGCAAACACATAGACGAAAGTGACCAGAGGGATTGAGATGAAGATAGCACGAGGCAGGTTCCTGTTAAAAGAGAGTTTAAAACATTATTTGAATCTTCATTGTAACTCCTGGGCAATCTTGTACTGACCTGGGCTGTTTTTCCCAAAAGCATTGCAAGCTTAACTTGATCGTAGAGACCATTGGATCCAATGATTCTCACATAAGTGAGAATATAACAGAGCGTTTTTTATAGAATATGTTGAATACAATCAGCCACAATGCAGAACACACACACACACACAGAAATGAAGCAGTGAGACCATAACACATCCACAACAGAGAAAACACACACACACAGAAATGAAGCGGTGAGACCATAACACATCCACAACAGAGAAAACACACACACACACAGAAATGAAGGGGTTGCTCACTCTCTCACACACACACACAGAGAGAATAAATAGGTGAGAATATAACAGAGAGCATTTTTTATAGAATATGTCAAATAAAATCAGCCACAATGCAGCACACACACACACACACACACAAATGAAGGGGTGACACCATAACACACACACACACACGAATAAATAGGTGAGAATATAACAGAGCATTTTTTTATAGAATGTCAAATAAAATCAGCCACAATGCAGAACACACACACACACACACAGAAGTGATACTATAACACAGCCACAATGTGTAGCGCACGTTCGTTCGCTCACACACACACACGAATAAATAGGCGAGACTTTAACAGAGACTATAGCATTATTGAAAAAACTGACACTTCAAAACACCTCAAACCAAATAATGGTAAACTTTGACCATTATTTTAATTTTTTTATGTCTTTGATAATGTCTTATGTATCCAAATGCATAACTTGTGATGAGATCTAAAAACTTTGTTTGCCACAACCAAGCAAATGAGTGGAACTCTGCAGCCATCTACTAGTTATATTGTAATTTCAGGTTCTTTTCATATAAAATAATTAAAAAATAAATAAAACAAATAAAAATCACGAGAATCCACCTGTAACAAACAGAGCACAAGGGTTAAAAAAAAATCTGGGTTACAGTGAGGCACTTACAAAGGAAGTGAATGGGGCTGTGACACAACGTTCAGGTTTGGGTATGGGGAAAGGAGAAGATGGGGAGAGGTATATTTCCTGCCTTCAACACTCTTATGTGCACTCTTCTCAGTGCTTTTCTTAGTTCAGTAAGTTCAGTGTAACAAAACTCTGTCAACATTAACTTCTTGAAATCTTCTTAACACTCAAACATAAAACACACAATAAAACACGCCAGTTGCTACACTCCCGTGTCATTTTCTCTCTGCCTTCTCTGGCATTTTTGGATGATTTTAAGGACTCTCTCTGCCATCACTGTAACAAGAAACAGCTGATAGAATTTATGCCAACAAGCTTGACGAGCCACACCACTCACTCTCTTCCAAATGACAGACACAGACACACGGCCATGCCGATATCCCCACATACCCCCACCGCCCATCTCAAGTCGGGTCCCTGGTCTTTGAATCACCTCAAATTTGAATGGCTGAAGTGCCAGTTACCAACGGGTGATCCGTGCATTGGTATCCTTCATGTGGTGGAGCCACTGGAGTGGGGTGTGATCTGAACAGAGGGTGAAGGAATCGGAAACAACATCATGTAATCCTCGGCCAGCAGTACCACTTCCTTCAGCGAAGCCGGACGGTGGCACTGGACCCACTCGGCCATACCACAGGGCAGCTGGGAGACGAACTGTTCCAGTACTACCTGGTTCACAATATCTTGAGGACCGTGACCATTTCCGGCAGATGTCCAGGAGAATGGGCGGCCATGTTTTCCCAGCTTCAAGGAGCAGAAGTGCTGATGGCTCTGCTCGGGGCTCTGGCTGACCCGCTGCATGATGGCTCTCTTCAGGTCAGCATAGGAGAGGAGGTTGGCTGTGGCAAGCTGTTGAGCCACAAGCTGCGCTTCCCCAGAGAGTAGTGACAACAGTTAGGCTACCCAATGGTCAGGCAGCCATTCCCACACCTCGGCTGTCCTCTCGAAGACAGATAGGCTTCGAGATTGTCAGCCAGCCCAATTTTGACTAGGCTGACTGGTTGGGGTGAGTCAAGGTGGGCTCCGGGGCCGCAACAACAAACCCCTCGTGTGTGATCAGGCTTTTATTTTCTGCCTTCAACACTCTTATGTGCACTCTCCACAGGGGCCAATCCATAAACATTAAACAACTAGCTATTTTAAGAGTATAGCCACAGGACATAAACAATATGTGTGTTAACAAGACCCCTATACGTCGTGTAATAAAATCACTTTCTAACCTTTTTGTTTGTGTAGTTATAGCCCATTTTACAACGTTTTTGCAATGCTGATGTTGTCAACAAACCCTAAATTCCAAAAACGACTGTAAAAATTACGATTTAAAAATGTTTACAGCTCAAATAAAACAAGTTTTAACAGAACATTTTAACATTCAACAGTTTAACATTCATGTACTGAAAGTGTTTGTCAAATTATAAGCTTCATTTTTCTGCATTTTAACCTTCCAAAAATGGCCGCACTCACTTCCATTGTAAGTGCCTCACTGTAACCTTGACTTTGGTTTTTAAAGTAGGGGCAAGTCAAATAAGATTTTTGCGATTATCAACACTATGCCACAAATGCTGTCGATTGAGCTTTACTTGCACTGAACTCTGAATATTCCTTTAGCTATTTCTCTGATGTCTCCCTTATACATTCCTTGGGAGAACTGTGAATAGAAACAAATGAGACAACTGTTACAATACAATAAGAGTACAACAACAATAACGTGGATAATATAGCCTAGATAACTTGGTCTGAGAAGAATTTGATGAGAAATATTTTAATTCTGACTTTTAATGGCAGACTTTGGTATCTTGACAAACACAGTTTGTGAAATGGTTGGGATGTCTTTTTAAACTCTATATAAGACACAAGTGAGATTACAAGTATCTTTCTGTCAGGAGAACAATCTGAGAAGATATTAAAGAGATCCGATTTGTGATTGTTCTTTCCTATAGGTTCTCCTGCATCATGATCACAAGGGAAGTCGGCATGTCATTTCTGACCAAGAGTTCCAGAACCGTAGGGTCGGCCATATCATGCCAATTCACGACAAGCAGCATTTCCTGTCAGACATTTTTGCATCGGCTCCAGTGTGTTTAGCTTCCCCTTTGGCTCAAACAAAAGCGTGTTGCATAAGCAGCATGGGGTTTAGGTTTAGGTTTGGGGTTTGGAGCTCACACGTGCCCATACGTCCAACATACGTTATCACATCGGCCACTGGGGCAGTGTTTTGCATTTCAGTGAGCACTGATCGATTTCAGCTGTTTTCATCTACTGTTTCAGATTTTACTGTGAGATCAGTCTGTCTCCTCACACTGATTAGATACATACAGATATCATGGCATCAAGGCACAAAATGAAACGTGCATGCTATAAAAGACAGTGTACCTATAGGGGTCAATGAGCTCTTCCGTTACATAGTTAAGAAAGTTCCAGCCTCCATAAGCAAAGGAACCCTGGAGGAAAGCGAGTGCGATGCGCCCCGTATCATATGGCTGAAATGGGTGAAATGCATGTGCTGGCTCCAGCCAATAAAAATGACCTGAAAACACAAACAGAGGAACATTTTGTTTGTAGAGTATGAATGAATATACAGAGTGAGCAAGAGCATCCACATGACTGGAGAAAGTAATGTAAAACAAAAAATATGCTAGTGATGCTGCTATGCATACTCTGTTTCATTAATTTCTTTTGTCTTGCAGCAAAGCATAGAATGTATTGTCAAATAGTCTTTATAAGTTCACTGTTTATCCAAACCATCTGATTTCACTTTGATGCTTTTAAGTATTTATAAAGACATTCCATGTGCCTTGTTTTGTTTTTGGAATATCAAACACATAGAACACAGCTGATAGACCGCTAAATATTGATACAGACCACTAAACATGGCATGCTTATTGGATTTGTGCTCTCTAGTTTGTAGTGCTAAAATAGGTCAAATATGAAAAGAATGCCTATGCAATACTCTTAGCTGAATGCCAGGCCTCTTGTCTCCAAGCCCTTTATGTTTACACCTAATAATTCACACATGAGTGAGTTAACCAAGCCAAACACAGATTCCATTGTTACCTTGGCTTTATACATGATTCAAAATGGATTATAATTTTGTAAATACTTTTTGTTAAAATGTTTGTGGCAGAAATATAAAAAAAATAAAAAATATTACAAACATAGCAGCTCTAATTGACAATCTCAACAAAATAGTGGAGACCAGGGATACTCCAGGGAATATTTCTCAGATTAGGGGGTCATTTTCAAGTACATTTCTGCATGGCACAGTCTTGGCTACAAAAATGCTATTGACAGTTTCCACTTTTATTTCAGAGGAAAAAACGACACCGTTCACTGAACACATGTTGACCTGTTGGGACACGTTAACACACTATTTGGGGTCAGATGTCACAATGGAACCTGCCATTAAACAGCCTATTAGGCTTTTAATCCAAATTTAAACAATAAAACAAATGTTAACACAACAAGAAGGTTCCATTCATTAACATTAGTTAATGCATTGGGCATCATTAACAAACAATGAACAATATATATTTTCCAGTATTTATTAATCTCGGTTTATGCTAGTTAATAAAAATACAATTGTTTATTGTTAGTTCATGTTAGTTCATAGTGCATTAACTAATGTTAACAAATACAACATGTGGTTTGAAAATGTATTATTATACAGTATGTTGAAATGAATATTAACCAAGTTAACCTAAAAATTGTAAAAGTATTGCTCATATTAACTAATGAACTAATGGTTCATTTTAACTAGTGTTGTTAAGTAGGAATAACAGACGGACCTTTGAAATATTGAAAAATGCTGTATACCTGAGGTGGTAATGCATTTATACCTCAGGTGTGCACTATTTTCCAATAATTCAATGGGCTGGAGTCAATTATTCCACTTATGCCACGATTACCACAGCTTAAAGGGATAGATCACTGTAACAGGGTTCAAGTATGGGCAAGGAGGAGGTAGGAAATGGCAGAACAGTCAACATAACTTTAATGACATAAGTCAACTTAAACATAGATAAACACAAAGACACACACACAGCGGCCGCATGTGTCTCTCTCTCTCTTCAAACTGGCTCCTCCGGCTCACCCCGCTGATTAGGACAATTCAATGCCAGCCACGCCCTCCTGCTCATCACATTCTCCCAAAAAATTTTATTCCCATATTATTTACTCACCTTCATGATATCTCAGATGTGTATGACTTTCTTTCTTCACCAGAACACATTTGAAGTAAAATCTAAAAATATCTTACCTCATTAGGTCCTTAAAATGCAAGTAAATGGAGATTTCTCGTTTGAAGCTTCAAAAATCACAAACAGTCAGCATAAACGTCATCGATAAGACTCCAGCAGTTATCTTCTAAAAAAAAATATCAATATTTAAGTACTTTTTAACTATAATCCAAGGTGAGGGTAAGAGTGGATGGAGGGTGGAGTCCAAGCGATCTCTCGTGTGATGTATTCGCATTGCCATGATACCGACGGAATCCCACATTCTCCTCTAGGTTGAGACATCCAGGATAAGCACACAAATGCACCATTGTGAGTACAGAAAAAGATAATAACAGATCTAAACCAAAACCAACCAAGCAACTGTACATCGTTCCTCCTCACTTGTAAACAGCGCTGCTCTTCTGGCTGTGACGCACATGCATCAGTTCTAGCGTGTTTCAAATGCCAATGTGATTGTGACGTTACACACGTGTACAGCTCCTGACCGTAAGCATGATTTACCGTTTAAAAAAGTGCTTAAAATATTGATATGTTTTGCACCAAAATCCATCGTGTCACTTTAGAAGACATTAATTTAACAGCTAGTGTGGTATGGACGTATATGAAAGAAATCTCCATTCATTTGCATTTTAAGGACCGACTGAGCCTAAGAAATGTTTATATTTTTTCTTCAAAATGTGTTCTTGTGAAGAAAGTCATACACACCTGGGATATCATGAGAGTGAGTAAATAATGAGAATTTTCCTTTTCGGGTGAACTATCCCTTTAAAGACAAATATTTTTTTTTTGTTGGTGAAATTACCCAAGTACAACCCTTCGTTGCTAGTTCAAAAACATCACGCTGCTTTACTGGAGCACTTACTGGAGGAACAAGGTAGAGTGTGTGTGTGTGTGTGTGTGCACGCATGCGTGCAAGCGAGAGAGAACTGTGTTTACCCGTGTTTGCTGCTGCTATCGCTCTCTCTACATCGCTTCAAATTGTATGTAAAAAGATGTAATTTTAAGTATACTTCTCAGTAGCAGTGTGGTCATGTCGCAGTTCTTGTATATAGCTTTTCCATTGCTAAACAACTACTATATATATATATATATATATATATATATATATATATATAACCCCACAGAGTCCCAGGGGTCTGCTGACATGAAGGCTGTTATAATAACTGTAAAAACTGAAATCATTTGGCAAAGTGATAAGCATTATTCAGTCAAGACCTGGAACTACTTCATAGCTGTGTGTTTACGGGAAACATCTGTCAATCAGAATCAATCATTCAACAGACCCGTTGTATAACTAATGTTAATAAATGGAAGTTTCATATGGAACCTTATTGTAAAGTTTTTCCAAAAAAAAATCTAAAATACATAATTTATAAAACAGCTAAAATGTAGCACACATACACACAAAACATTATCAAACCATTGTTTTGGCCAACAATATTGCAATTAATAAATAGTACAAATGTATCAGATTGAAACCACGTGACAACTTGCCCTGATAAAAATGTGACCGCTTGACTAGACCTTTTGATATTTCTGAAAAATACCTTTGACCTGAGAACAAAGTTCACCTTTTGGTTAAAATGTTCCTTCATTTTATGGTTGACCTTTGAGTGTACCCCAGTGTGGTTTTTATTGTGCTCATTTGTTAACCCAACACCGTTGGGCCAACGGCTATAGGAAAATTATGACATAAATATGAAATAAATTATATAATTTTTTTAAATTTTAACAAGTGTTTTGAAATAATTATTTAAAACATGCAAAACTGCAAAAATTTGACTCAAAACCTAGCTACAGAGATAGCTCTAACTTCCCCAGTCTCCACTACAAGATTTATGTATTTGCAGATAGTAAGAGGGAGAACTTGACAGTAAAAGTAAGCTTTACCCCTGAAGATCTGCACAATCCCCATGATAATGATGAGGCCGAGAGCCAGTAGCTTGCCTATGGTGAACACATCTTGGACACGAGTTGCCCAGCGAACACTGAAGCAGTTAATCCAAGTTAACAGCACTATGAGGCAAAAAACAAGTGTGTATCAGTCATTGCTATAACAATCAAGCATATCCCCATATTGAACTATAATGGAACTATCTCTTTTTTAGACAGACAGAACAGTTATGTTAGTAAAACATCATACACATTTCCAAATTTAAAATGAATACAACTGAAAATAAGCTTGGAGAGTTGAAATATCTGCTTGAAAATTGTATCTGAATATTTCACATTAATACATACATTATCATTTATTATATGTGTTGCTGCCACTTTCACAAAAATCAAACAGCTTTTTCAGATTAATGACAAAAACAACAAGAAGAAAAAAACAGCCAAGAGGTTAAACTTCAAGAATAATTAAAGTTGCCAGACAACATTGTTCCATGCCTGTGGAAACTGCCAAGGACACGTGAACACAACCCGATTTTCACAATATTGCAATTTCAGTTCTTGCAGGAGAAAAACACCCTGCAGGCTCCAGACTGGTGTGAACAAGCTCTTTAGAAACCCTCCCATGATTGAGTGACAAAGCCATCCTATTTTAGTTCATCATCTGTAATTAAGTATTAATCTCTAGGCTAACGTGTTCCTTCACAAGAAAGGTTTTAAAAGCTACTTTTCTGACTCAACATGTTACCTCAGGTCAAGTAAAAGCTCATTTTGACAAGTCAATATGTCAAAGGGATAGTTCACCCCAAAATGAAAATTATTTAATTAATAATAATTCTTGTGCTGTTCCAAACCTTTATTATTTCCATGGAACACAAAATTATATAGGCAGAATGTTAGACTGACAGCCTCCAAGTACACTTATACCGAATGGAGAAAAAAAACATCAACACTTCAAAATTCTTCTCTTGTGTTCCACAGAACAAAAAGGCATATGGGTTTAGAACAGCATAATGAAGTCCTTAAAATTAGTAAACTTTGAAAAGAGCTGAAAATGTTACAAACCTGTAAATATTTTCCTTGTCCAATACATTATTTTAATTACAAATTTCCCAATGCAATACATATCTCATGTGGTTATCTAATATGATGTTATAGAGGATTTTAACATGGCACAAAAAACATCTTTTAGTCTGTTTACAAGTGTTGGGCATTCCGGCTCTTTTCAGTGAGCCGGTTCATTCGGCTCAGCTCACCAAAAAGAGCCGGCTCTTTTGGCTCACAAACAGCTCTTTAAGAAATGTTATTTTTATTTTTTCCAAGTTTGACCATGATTGGTGTCAAAACAATTGTAATTAAATTATTAGGTTGTACAGTTCGCATTTGCCGGTGTAGGTTGTGCGTAGAACCGGCTTTATATAACATTTTGTTTTCTCAAATTCTACACTGTGCTCTAACATTGTCTACATTATTAAAATGCATCCAAATGCTACTGTGCTTCCGACTCATTTTCCACTTTCCAGCTCTTGTTTTCACAGTTATCCTTCCTCTTTCTCCTAGGCTGCTCTCTCTCTTCGGCTGCTAAGTGTGTGATTGTGTCTGTGAGTGAATTGGCTCCGCCCTCCCTCACGCATCTTTGGTTCATTGGTTGACACTGCTTGTCTGATTGACAGGAACAACAGGTGAGGCTGTTAGTCTGAGCAGACAGTCAGAATGAATGTGTGTGCGCTTGAGCATTTAGGCCTATATTATTGAATTTTTTCGTTCTTTGAATTAGTTAATTCTATTCATTTAAATCTTTTGATTTTTCATATCTTAATTTTTTAAATATTTTTATAAATAGATACGGCTCTTCTGATATGCGAGCCGGCTCCCAATGTTCACCTACAAGACCGACTCGTTCACGAACCGTACATGTCAACATTTGGGTACCAAAATCTGGGAGACCTCTGAGTGGGTGGGGGGTGTTGGTGGTGGTGCTGGATGGCAGGGGCAGGCTAAATACATACAAATTGTTTCGCTGTGATTTAATGTGCCGAATAACTTTATTTTTCCCACCATGTCCAATATTAAAATCAGTGCGACACACTATGCAAAAGGTGTGGGCATTGTCGATATGGCTTCGAGATATGAAATTAAATTCTTCCGTCCAGCTGTTGTTAACTTTACATGATATTTTGTTATTTTCGCTGGAGCACCACCGGAGTCTTCTCCTCACATCTATTTGTGATGCTTGATTCAACTTCCCGCGTCGACTACCTGCGCAGATATCAACAGCGTAACTGGGTTGTAGGTTGCCAGGTTGAGGTCACAAATGGGTTGAAATTGTATGATGTGTTGATTGTGTTAGTAGGATGCGTTTCATACAAAATCTGGCAACTGGATAACCTTGGAATAATATATTGATGTGATTATTCATATAACGAGGTTTGGGCCATACAAATTATGGGAGTTTCCCAGGAGAAATAACAAAACGAGAGGGGGGGGCGGGAGATTGGTGTGAAATTCGGGTGGCTGCCGGGAAAAACGGGAGTGTTGACAGGTATGTTGCGAACGACCCATCACTACTGTTTACCTCTAGACCAGAGGTTCAAAAGCCTAGTCCTTCTATAAGAGTTTGGCTCCTTTATCCAAGTCTAATCAAACACATTTGAGCACACATCAGCATCTCTGGATGCACTTGACAATCACATACGGGAAGGTCAGAGCAGGTTTGGCTTTCCAAGTGCTGGACTGAACATCTCTAATCTTGGCTAAACAGGCTTGTCAACATACAAGTGCCACCACAGTGTACTTTAGTGTCAGAGCATGTTCAAACTCTGTCCAGTCCACTAAACCCCCTCATGGATGGAAGAGCAGTTACTCACACAGGCAGACTGCACCAAGCAGACCAAGGGCTCTCTCTGGAGGGAAACAGGTAGGAAAGATAGGCTGCAAAGCGTAGTTGGCGAAAGTGAGGGCAATTACAGCCTGGTTGGTTGGATAGATCACCAACACTGCAATCCATAGCCTCAGAAACCTATTCAAAATACAATCACTGTGAGACTGAGGAATATACCTTACATCAATGGTTCTCAACTGGTGATACTACTGCGGACAGCATGGAACAAAAATCATGCTAAATGCAAATAATAAAATACAACTATAAAATCACTCACAGTTAGAATATAATAATAAATTGGCTTATCAAATTTTAAAATGGAGGAGAAAACACTTCCTATAAACCTTTGTTGGTGATGTGAAAGGCACAAATTCACCTGGCCAAAATGGGCAGGTTACATGGCGTGTCCTCATCCTTTAAACCAGTAATAACAATACATTTAAAAAGGACATTTTTGTTTACTTTAATGCAATAAGCAATTTTGGTACTACAGTATGCTGGGTCACCACTCCATGTCAAATCTGGGTCCTGAAGCAAAGCCTGTTGAGAACCACTGCCTTGCATTACATTCAAAACACAGACACGCACATAAATTATAAAGGGCACAAAAAAACAACAACACATCAGTCTTACCCAGCTAGGCCTCCAAAGATGTCTTTAATGTAGGAATAGTCTCCCCCTGACTTAGGGATTGTAACTCCCAATTCTGCATAGCACAGAGCACTAATAGCAGTGATGACTCCAGTAAGAATCCACACTATGAGAGCGACACCCACTGAACTGGCATTTTCTAAAACACCCTTTGGACTTACGAAGATACCGGACCCAATGATGTTACCTGGGAAAATAAGGACAGACAGGACAAGTACATTTAATAGAAAGACATGACTACAGTGCTGTCAGAGGTGGAGTATACTAGCTTTATTATAAAATGGATAGATTCTCCAAATTCTAACATTTTGAGAAATTTACAAAGCCAATGTAAAATGACTATAATGAACAAATGTAACCGTCTACTAAACAAATAGTTCACCCATAAATTACATTTGATTTGTTTCTCACCCACACCTATAAAATCACTTCTGGAGACATTGATTTAACCAATGGAGTCTTATGGATTACTTTTATGCTGATTTTTGGAGCTTCAGAATTTTGGCATCTATTCACTTGTGGACCAAAAGAGCTGAGAAATTCTTCTAAAAATCTTTATTTTTGTTCTGGTGAAGAAAGAAAGTCACACACACCTGGGATGCCATAAGGGTGTGTAAATGATGAGAGAATTTTCATTTTTGGGTGAACTATTCCTTTAATGCTCTACTTGGAAACCATAAACACCCAACCGATTGGTGCCATCCATCCATCCACCCAGATAGATAGATCTCTGTGATCTGCTCTTCTTTGAGATAGAGATATATATATATATATATATAGATAGATATATATATATATATATATATCTATCTCAAAGTAAAAATATACTGTATCTGTGATGCTCTTCTTTGTGCATTTCTGTGTTTGTGTGTGTCCTTCTCCTGTACAAGATATGTTTTTTGCTTTGTAACCTTCAGATATACCATACAGGCAAAGTACCTGTAAAGGGCCAGAAATGGAAGAGAGTGACTTGACCTTAATGTAATCCTATGCACAACTTCATTCTTATGCACAACTTCAGTCTTATGCACAACTCAGATAACATGCATTAACCCAGCCCTGAGGTAACAGGTAGAGACCTGTTGGCGAGACAGGCGTGTTCCTCACATTTAAATCTAAATTGCATCCTGTTTGGCGACCTAGTAAAGGTTAATCATGTTAAACATTGCAGGGCTCAATGCTAAAGATTTTTTCTACTGGCCCGGTCGGGGCACATGTGTTTTTAAGTGAAGAGTTCTGTGAAGCAAAGGATGGGTTTTCAGTCACCTGTTTAGTCATGCTGTCAGTTTTTGGGCCATGACTTATGTTTTCACAAGCAGAATCAAAGATTTAGTCACAGAGTTAACGATTTGATTATTGGCTGAATATAATAAAACGTACACTGCCTGGCCAACAAAAAAAAGTTGCAGTTTGGATTTAAATAAGCAGATACTTAAGAGCCTATGATTGGATCGTTATTGCAGTGATTAATATGTTTCAGCTGACAACAATTATTTTAACCCTAACTGATACATTTTAGCTTCTCATTTCTTAAACAGCCATGTCAGAACACGTATCCCATGGTCATGGAAAAGACTTTTCCCCAAATTTGGCTTGCCCAATTCTGAATGCGTTCTAGGTCCTCATGGTGGTATAGTGACTCACCTCAATTCGGGTGTCAGAGGACGAATTTCAGTTGCCTACATGTCTGAGACTGTCAATCCCGCGCATTTTGTCACGTGGCTTGAGCATGTTGAGCATGTTACCGCAGTGAAGTAGCGCGTGTGGAGGCTTCACGCTATTCTCCGTGGCATTTACGCACAACTCACCACGTGCCCCACCGAGAGCAAGAACCACATTAAAGCTAATTGGTTACTTAGGAAGCCTGACTGGAGTCACTGGATTCGAACTTGCGACTCCAGGTGTGTACAGAGATTCTCTCTAAACGCACTTGGATCGGCTGGAGCGCAACTGACGGCACAGGCAAGACAGACAGTCCGACTAAGCTGATCCACCAATCAGAACGTTACTTTTAGACGCGATTGGATATTTGCAAACCAATAATATTTTCCATTTCATTAAGGGGCGGGGCATTTCCAGCATCTAATTCTGAAGGAATTAACCATAATTTGCACCTTAAATTTCTTTACTTGCTAAACGTAAATATGTATATACATTTTAATTCAACATAAGAAATTAAATTGTATTGAATTGCACCCCTGCTAGTTTTTGATGCTCTTTTTGTATTTAATTTTTTTCCTTTTACTGTTGTCAGTGGTGCCTTTTTCTAATGATATCAAATTGTTTCAATTAATATTTCTAAGTAGGAAAACAATTTCACTATATACAGAAAAGCAGATTATAGTACACATGTAACACATAAAACAAATAACCATTCATTTTTATATAGGCTATATAGTAATACAAGATAACGTGTTAACGTGAACATTTCTACCCTCATATTAGCTACAATGCTTAACAGTTTGTGTATTATGATTATGTTTATTAGTTAGAGTAATAATAAAGTAACAAACAATTTTCATAGTGGCCTTATGAAAGGAACATTAATGACACCTATTCATTTAAGTACATATTTAACATCAAGTTTTCATACCATGGTTCTTAGTAGTGTAATGTAGGCTACATCATGCCAACAAGACACTTTTGCAACATTTTGTAAATGTATGTAGGTACTTACAACAGTCACGTTTTCTTTAATGGAAAAAATAATTTCTTACACATTTTACATAGTGATTCTATAATTGCGGGTACATGTGGCATTTCACAAAGTTAAGGAATATAATTGTTCACTAACAAAAATTCTTTCCAGTATCTTGTTGAAAACATATTCAATTTTAATAATTCAGTGCTTGCCAAACACAAGTTACTTGCTTTTTTCATATCATAGACTTATTCTTAGTATCATTTGTCAACTCTGTTACAGACAAATTAGGCATTGTGTAGAAATAGCAATAAAACATAACAGGAAAAATCCTTCTTGTTCCATTAGACAAACCATCCTTACATTCCAACACTTGAAACTGAGATAATATTTAATCTATGCATACATTAAAAATTTTAAAAAAATACCTATGTCTTCACAGAACCGTCCACTTGGAGCAAATATTTTTAATCTAAAAATGTATTATATACATTTACATACAGTAAAAAAAAATTTTGTTGAAATATTATAAAGGTGCAAAAATTCATCAATAATGTTTGAGATTTTAAACAACAATTTAATAATTTTTGTGAAAATAGTTCATAAACAAAGTTGACCCTTTAAGTAACAGAATTGACTATGGGGGTGGTACAAACACCCTGCCCCCATAACTGATATATATATATCAGTTATGATTGATATAATATAATTAATATATTTGATAGGAGGATCTTAACTATTGTTTATAGATCTATGATTGAAAGTGTTATAACTTATAATATTGTATCATGGTACGGAAACTGAACAATGAGACAGAAGAACAAATTAACACGAGTAATTAATGAGGCAAATAAAATCGTCGGCCAAAAACAGAGTACATTGCAAGAGCTGTTCTCACATTTCATGGAGGAAAGGGCGCTAACAGTATATTCAGATCAGACTCATCCCCTCTACTCCTGCTTTGAGGTCCTTCCTTCGGGGCGGAGGCTACGTATACCGTTCGCCAAAAAACATTTACAAAAGATCATTTGTTCCATTGGCGGTGACTGTTTTAAATCAAATTCACAATTGAGGCGGGTACGATAGGTGTGTGAACATGTACATGTTGTATTAATTTGTTTTATTCATGTATGAGTGCTCAATTATTTATGTTTTTATGTCTTGATACCAGTGTCAAAGATGAATTTCTGTCCAGTTAATCTGAACAGACAATAAAGTCAAACAAACAAACAAACAACCCCCTCCCTGCCCCCCTGAACCCCCCCTGCACAACCATGGACAAATATAGTTAGGGTAACAAAAACAATGAATAATTCCATCATTTCAATAATATAATTATGAGCAAACATTCTAAGAGAACTATCATTCAAACATCACAAAGCCATGTCTTCACAAAATGGCATAGAAATAGAATTTTGTATGATCTGAATGCCTGTACTGAAAATTCATGTACTCATTCTGGTGAAATACTGGCCCATATTTCCTTCTATATTTCAACATGTCATGATGCAACCTTGGTTGGGGATGGAATGAATCTTATAATATCCTCATGAGGATACCACAACACATCATTCCGTGTTGGCCAGAAGAAATGGTTACTTCCTATGTTATGGTTACATTTGACCTTTGCGTGTGTTTCGTTGATTGCTCTACACTTGCTCTAAGAGGCTCAACTGCAACATTGAAGGTTTTTGTATGGTGGGACTGGCACACCAATTTTTGCTTTGTGGAGCAGAAGCAGCTCACATCATGATAAATCAGCTGGCCAGGTGAGACCGTTATTATTTGATGCATCTGCATTGTTAAGGGCACAACAGGAAGTACTTTTGGCATTTCATTAATTGCATTGTTGATTGTGTCTTCCTCAATGTAGAAGAGCTTTACTGATGTCTCTGCATCCAATAAGGCATGAAACAACTTCTGAGCATTAGGAATATCTTTCCCACAATTCAGTAATCCATCAGCAGTATGTTTGAGCAATCCACCAACTCCACCTGGAGCACCCTTGTCATGACTGGCCTCAAAAAAATCCCATGTTCCAGCCATGAAGCCACGCCGGTGCAGTTCAGTGCTGAATTGGAAAAAAATCCCCTTTTGCCGGTATTGAGTACATGGGCCATCACTAAAAAAGTGAATGACTGATACTGAGGGATGGAATGTTTTGAGATGATCAAGGATTGGGGAGAGGTGAGCCCATATAGCAGCAGGACCTTTTTCCTTGGAGGATGAAATTGAGCAGAAACACATGTGGTCCTCTGCCCCACTCATGTGAACTACACCTGTGTGTAATGTTGCCTGCTGTTGTGAGGATGCAAAATGCACTGACTGAATCTCTGATGCATATTTGCATGCATAATTTTCAGAGAAATCCACATGAATCAGACACTCATGTGATTTCATTTCTTTCTTCAGTTCACAATAGTGCCTGAACTGGTTTCTCGTGCAAAAAAGATGCCTCTTAAAGGAAACCAATTGACTGTGGAACAAGTCAAGCATTTCCCCTAAGGAACTTTAAAGTTACTTTTTGACTGTGACCCTAACAGGCACTTTCTCTGCTGTGTCATCTTTTGTTTTCTTCCTCCTCTCTCCAATTTCACTTGTCAATTGTGTGTATGAAACCCTGGCCTCAGGGTCATAGTTGGGTTTTACTTGAAACTCCTTTCTTTTGCAGTCACTGCATTCTCCATACATGCATTCTTTTGTGTCAATGCTGCAGCATGTTGAATCCACGATGCTCTCCAAGCTGGTGGTCCCAACCACTTTAAGAAGATGTAGCTTCACAACAAGGAATGCCATGTTCTCATGAACTTTACATAAGCATGTCTCCCTGTCAGCATTGGTTGGAGTTACCACCCAGAATGGACGCATGCGGCAGAACAAGGAGTAGGAAATGAGGGTACTTGGATTTTCAAGCAGGAATCATTCGTGTAGATTTCTGACCTGATCATTTAAGAGGCGCTTCTGCTCCTGTTTCATTCTTGTAATTGTTTGACGTTTGCCTGCAGTCAAACGACTGACATCATATCTATTGAAGAAAGTGCACACTCTATCTTGTAACTTTATCCTCTTAGATGTGTATTTCTTTCTTTTGTAGGCAAGTTTATTGCTGATCTTTTTCCTAAACCTCTTTCTCGATAATCCAAGAGTTTCCTGAACCTTTGCATGGAACTTGTATTTCCGTACGATTCTGCCGGACACGATTTGTGAAATAATTTGGATCTCTCTGGAACTTTTATATTTTTCTTTGATGGTGTCTACAAGAGCATGGTGGTAGATAAGGGTTTTCCTGACTTTATCAGAGACATGGGATCTTCCAACTAACTTCTTGGTCTTACTTTTAGGAGAAAGTCCATCTATGTCAGTCTTTTTAAACTGCATTTGCAGTGCCTCTTTTAACTTCTCTATCTCTCTGTACAGTTGAGGTCCTACGCTGTAACCTCCTTTGTCCTGATCTCCGCCTGAAAATATATTTTTTCATTACTCAATAAAAGGCATATTGATCGCTTACTCAATACTTATCTAGTACTTATATATTAGCAACTAATACTTGTTTTCTGTTCTAAAGTGTCACAAAAACAGCACAACACTTTCTACCCTACAACTTCTCATTAAACACACATTCCATCAACTTTTGGTGCCCTTAGCTGTATGTACCAACATACACCACAGTGTCTACCAACCTCACTTCATGTTTTTGTCGGCCTTTAGGACTCTGGGGTGACTCTAAGGGCTCTGAACTCTGTGGTGTGCTTAGTAGTTCTCTATGCTGAGCTCTTCTAGCTCTATTTGCAGCCTGTGCCTCCCTCCAGTATCTCTGTTGTCTTCATCTCTCTCTTGGTGTTATGTCTGCCACCAATCTGACTCTCCCCATCTCCTTGTTGCACCTCCATCTCTCCCTGTCTTTTGCTAAGTTCTCTGCTCTTCTCTCTGGGTTGGCATCACACTTCGCCCAATACCTATTCTGCTTCTCAGCAGCTGAGAGTGGCATATCTAAAGCAGACATGTGTACGATGTATTGTGATTGTAGCATTTCCTTCACACAAACAAACACACACACACACACACACTCTTCCCACTACCTCACATGAACAGTCATGAACACGAACACACACTTACACACACACACACACACACACACACACACACTGTCTTACCTCTCTTACACACACACACTACCTCACATGAACAATCATGAACACACACACACACACACACACAGTCTACCTCTCTTACACACACACACACACACACACACACACTACCTCACATGAAAAATCATGAACACACACACACACACACACACACACAAACAATCATTAACACTCTTACCTCTCTCTCTTTCTCTCTCTCCCTCACACACTCACAAATACATACATGACTGTCAATTCGTTTACATGCTGTCAACATTGTTACTCTACCATGGTAACAGAGTTTGATGGCAACAGAATTGATAATTTTAACTTTTTAGCCAAAAACTCCACTTGCTAGCATAAATACTAAGAACACATGGCACTAATGAAATCATAACTAAAATACGTTTTAACAACCCACTCTGTGATTTGTGATAAATTCTGCTTTCCTTTTGATATTGTGGTAACAGTTTTGACGTTTTACAAAATATCTTGGTGTAAGAACATTTTAAGATTAAAATATTTTCTCAGAGTGAGCACACATACCTTTCAGTGCTTTAGATCCTATCAGTGAGGGAAAGTGACATCATTTCCTGTATCTTACATAGTTGTGGGAGATAATTCCACCAATTTAAAGGCAAAGTATGGTACGGTAACAGAATTGAAGCAAGATTTATGCACACACATTTTTATAAGATAAAATATATTTTTAAATAATTTAATGTTGTAGAATTATGAAAATGAATATTTAGGGCATTTAAATAAAAGAAATAAAATATTACCAAAAGAAAATTTAAAATAAAATGTTTTGATTACTCAATGGTACATGATGGAAAAAATATACTGACTAATTCGGACAACAAGAAATCATGATTTTCAGCTATATAAGACACTTTTTACAGAAAATATGATAATGTTATGGCCTGTAACATCTTGTGATCCTTGACAATGAGTAACAAACTTTTCAAATAATAAAAAAATATAACCATTTAAAAAAAGGAGAAAAAAAATAATGAATTTGGACACCAAATGTACCCGCAATTATAGAATCACGTACTCTATATAAATGTAAATGAATGTTAGAGAACAGGTGCATGTGTTTATTTATTTTTTTATTTATGAGGGGCTTCCATAAATTCACAGTATGCCCACTTTTTAAGACACTTCTGCACCACTGATATTAGGCCTAATCTATGGAATAATAGTGTGGAAATGAACATAAATTAGACAACCTAAACAAGACCAAAACTGACAGATAGTCAAAGCACAGAAAGAAAATACCTGTAGGCTTCAGAAATGAGTAATTTAACAGGTGTGTTACGAGGGTAACTGTTTTAAATATTCATCTTCAGGCTGCAGCTGAACAGCTCTGAAAATAACAATAGCCATTGTGATTTTGCTTCTTTTCATATCAAACACCGTTATCATGTTGAATTAATGACTACGTTTTGATACATGAATTAACCCTCATGCACCATTCGGTCATTTTTGTTTCTTCAATATATCTGGTTTCCTTTATCTGATGAGTATGAGACTTGGTGACTTTTCGTCCATTTGATATCTGGACACACACACAAAGAAATTGTAGTTGATTTGATCAGTCTAAGTGAACTGAACTTGTCAGACTCTAAAACAGGACATTAAAAGCAAAAATCAGACACAATGCAGAACACACACACACACACATCGAAATTAATTGGTGAGACCAGAGCTCTTCTACAATGCTACACGCATACACACACAAACGCTGGTGCGGCTATCCTTATGAAGACTCTTCATAGACATAATGATTATGTATACTGTATGAACTATAGATTCTATCCCCTAACCCTACCCCTAAACCTAACCCTCCCCAAAAACGTTCTGCATTTTTACATTTGCACATTTTCAATAAAACATCATTTAGTTTACAACAAGTTTTGAACAACATAAGTGTGAGTAAATGAGTGAGTAAAAGTACATTTTCCATTATTAGGTGAACAACTTTAACTGGCGGCTTATTTTTTGAGCACAGACAAGGACAGACTCAAAATAAAGCAGTCTCTTTTTAAAGAAGACTCTTAGGAGATGTTGTACACAAAGAAATTATTTAGAAAATCTTAAATGGATTGTTAATGCTTACCTAATAATATTTGCACTAAAATATATGTGACACTAGTCTGTCAATGGAAGCCTCGAGTCAGGTCTTAACATGTTCTAGTTCTAATCTGTGTGTGACAATGCTCTCTACTTTGTTTTCTCTATCATTTTCTTAGAAAATGTCAAGTGAATGTTCTTAAAAGTTCCACGTTCATGCAATTTCTTTACAATATACACACATTCACGCCTTATCTTCAGCCTGACATGTTGAAATCTACTCCGTTAATGTTTTCATATTCACAGTTATGAATGGCATCCGAATCAAGTACTGTACATGACATATTTTCAATTCAAAATGGTAAATTTTGCCAAATGGTGAATAGTTTACATCCTTGGAAATTACTTTCAGTTGGTGCTACATTTTAAACATAATACAAAGGTCAAATTTTGCAGGTGTAGTAAGATACTTTCATATTACATGACACTAACACTCTTAAGCTGAACTGCTTGCTGATGCGTGGCGCTGGAATAATCCATGAGGTGTCCGCTCAGCTTCCGAAACGTGAGTCCTACGACTCACGTGTTCATCGCAAATGACATTGACGAGCTGTGTTAGACTACTTAGCATGCAAACATTTTTACTTTTTAAACATTTATGTTATTCCTGCAACAACTTAAAGAGGCCCTATTATGCTTTTTGGGATTTTACCTTTACTTTAGTGTGTAATATAGCTGTTTGTGCTGGACACAGCACTGTAATAGAGCCGACGTAGAAGAAACATTACCAAAATTTACAGAGAACATCTTTTCTTTTAGATAGGAGGAAAACCACTGGAGTGCCATACACTGGATGCCAACCATACATTCTAGACAATTGAGAAGAATATTATGGTCAATAGTGTCGAACACGAAACTGAGATCTAATAAAACTAAGATGACAGGCAGGGACGTGCACAGACATTTTGGGGGCAGGGACTCAAGTGGAAAAAAGGGGCACTTTTTTAAACAAAACGTTGAATATATTAACACAACTCTGACTTCCTTACCAATTTATTTTAATTCCCTCACACTCACGCAGTTGTTTCATACTCAACAGATTTCTACAAAATATTGAGATTTTGGTCTATTTTGATTACATGTCTTCTTTTATTCTAATGAAAAGAAAACTTCCAAAATACAAAGATGTTGTTTGTTTTAAGCGTGGTACCCTCTGTCTGTTTGCATCTGTAGATTTCTTCTAAATTAACTAAAACAAGCTAATCTGCATATTTAAACAAAACATTTCAGGGGAAAAGACTCTTGATGTAAGTCATTAACTGGGGAAGTTCTGTGGTGATATGCTTTAGTTATTTTGTTTATCCTATTCACCTGCAGTGCCTTGTCAAATCGCATTTAAATGAGTTAACACCTTATTTGCATATCATTATGGCGATTGTGATGATGTTATTAGACACAAATTTTACTGTATTCATCTGTAGTGTCTCCATTAAGTATTGTACATTAGCCTGTATGGCCATGAAATATTGCATTAGCTAAACTTATTACATTAGCTAGTACCTCATAATTCATGCATGTTAGCAAGACACAAGTTAACTATATTTGTCTTTTGGCTGATTAGCAGTAAAGTCGAGGCACTGGTAGTTTAGTCTTTTGTTCATCACCACTCACCTCCACACAAGCCAAGAAAAACACAACTGGGATAGGAGCTGGGAGGGGCTGCTGCCTGCCTGTCTGTGTGTCTGATGAGTGAGGGAGTGAGGGAGGGAGAGAGGGTAGGGTGGGGGTGGGGGGGGGGGGGGGGGGGGGGGGGGTGAACTAGACAAAGTCTCATCGGAACTAGACAAAGTCTCATCTCCCGACCTGATATTTGTATTTTTTATACAATAAATATATTTCTTTGACAGGGAAGCTGTGCACAAACAGGAATGTATGAATGTATATATATATAGAAAAAGGGCACTTTCTCTCAAGGAATAAAAGGGCAGGTGCTCAAGCCCCCTTTGCTGTCTATGTGTGCACGTGCCAGATGACAGATGAACCTGAATATCATTAAATTAAAAATGAAAAATATCATTAGTGACCTTCAACATGCAGATTCAGTGCTGTGCAAGGGTCTGAAACCAGACTGAAATGAATCTAAAATGTTAAATGTATTTAGATAGGAGTAGAGCAGCGAATAAACAACTCTCTCCAAAATATTGGAAATTAAAGGGAGTTTGGAGATTGATCTCTAATTGTTTTGTTTTGAGACATTCCCGAAGTGGGGATTTGTGAAATTTGTCATATATTATTTACACATTGGTAATTGCTGCTGTCAAGACCCTTGGAAAAGAGTGCGAACCGTTCTATATATATTATGTACGGTATAGTATGCGCTCGCGCGTCTTTGCGAACACAATAGCCTATAATCGCGCTCGGTTAGAAGACTTAGTTTCGCCCCGTGTATTTTTTGTCCTCTCTCGTTTGTTGTCTGTTAACACTAATGTTATAAATGCTGAAATGGCCCGATCGGGACAGTTCTTGCGACTGGCCCGAAAATCTCTCACACTGGCCCCGGGCCATCTGGCAGTCCTTATTTTCGAGCCCTGCATTACCACTCTCTCTATTTCACTGACAAATCACCTCTGCGTCCAACACTGAGCACTTGTTTGGTGGAACTCCACTACTTTTGCTCATCTAGTGGAGTCATGTATGTTCAAATATTGCACAACATTCTTCATGTACATTACAGGCGAAATATAATTAATATCAACAAAAGAGATAAAATGATGGATCTATAGAACAATTGTTAGAGTAGATCACAAAGTAGGCCTATAAGTTAGATTGACTTGTGCTGTAGCCTAGATAGTCAAACTATCTGGAAAGCACTGAATCTACATAACACTTTGTGTGTATTTGCCTATAGTCACCATTACCAGTCATCAAAGTCTCAGCAACTGGCACACGATATGCATACATAATACGCAAAACTCATCTGCATGTATTCTTTTACTGTGCATCTCAAAACTTGCCTCGACTGTCCTCACCCAATTTGTTTTAATAGGTGCATGAAAAGTGAACGAGGATAATTTTTTATTGTGCATAAACTAACGTAGACTTACCCACAATAATGCCACACGCGCTGACAAGTCCGATCTCTTTCTTTAAGGCCACTGCTGTTTCTTTGCCTGTATCTGAGTCAGGTACTGATGCAGCCCTGCGCCTTGGACCTGGATCGTTGCTCATTTTCACCTAACCCGCTGAACAAGTGTTGATGTAAAGAGCCTCAGTCACTTTATCCTCTCGCCCCAACTTCTTCATGTGAGTAAGCTGGTAAACACGCCCAAGGTCTGGAAACAGAGCCGAAGGGAATAGTTATCGTGTCATGCCAATAAATAAAATAACTTCTTATCCGTTTGTTTAATTGATTGTCTGTTACATTATTCGTTTTTCAATTAATAATTTAAATGTTCAAATGATACATTTTTAAATAAAATGTAGGCTATAATGAAATAAAAAAAAAATAATAAAAAAATAAAAAAGTTTAATGTTCTTACCCTTTTAAAAAGTAACATTGATACCATTATGTCTGCCAAAATATAACTATATAAAAATAACGCGTTCGTGCGATAAGTTATCTCCAGACGCGTTTGAATATTCCGGTTCAATCAAAGTCACTGGTTCAATTTAGGATTCGCTCAATCGACAGCATTTGTGATATAATATTGATTGAAATTATAGTCAGGGGACTACATACTATATTGAAAATCTAGCAAAAATCGATGTTTCAGTGAGGCACTTACAATAATTAAATGGGGGCCAATGTCTGAACCGTAAAATATAAAGTATAACCACAAGACATAAAAATGCATGTAAACATGATTTTAGTGTGATAAAATTGCGTACTAACCACTGATATATATATATATATATATATATATATATATATATATATATATACAGAGAGAGAGAGAGAGAGAGAGAGAGAGAGAGAGAGAGATCAGTGGTATTAACCTTTTCTGCGTAAAGTTATAGCCAATTTTACAACTTTGTTGCCATGACGATTTAATGTCAACAAACCTAAATGACTGTATTTTAATTTTACAGCTCAGGTAATATGCAAGTTTTAACATAAGAATTAACTTAAAAAATAAAATAAAATAAAATAAAAAGCTTCACATTTCCACCTTTAAACAGTATATAAAAATGGCCTCATTCAAGTGCCTGTAAGTGTAACACATATTTTTGCTTTTTATTTTTTAAAGGAGGGATAATTCAAAATTATGTTTTGTGGTAATCAGCATTATGCCACAAATGAACCTACACTGTAAAAAAAAAAAAAAAATGTTTTCAACTTGCCTAAGCTTAACATCCTTTTAAGTAAGCTTATATTTAGTTTTTCAAAATAGTTTTTTAAAGTTCAATAACTTATCACAAGTTCAGTCAACAAATACATAGATAACCGAGTTATCTCAAGATCAATCCAGAGCAGTTATTCTAAGTCTACATTTTAAATGTAGATAACTCATTACAGTATGACTGTAGTTTCACTGCATTGAACCAGGAATTTTCCTTCAAGGTTATATTTTGAACTTGACAGCACGTCTAAAAAACGTAGTGCAATGTATTAGGATTTTTCAGTTGTACCAATAATTGAAGTATGTTTTTTGCTGTAAATATTTATTGATAACTTGTAAGTGATGAAAATTTGTAAAGCCTGTTATTTTGTTATGAAAATACCAAAAGATTAATAAAATGGTTGAGAAATAGCCTAAAAGGAGACCGAAAAAACAAAATGTGATTTATAGCCTATCTTAATCTTCACTTGACTGTTGTCTCATAGCAGAGCCCATGTACAGGTCCAATATTATCCCCTTGGCACCACCACGATGTTCATCTACAGTATTTATATGTCTATGCACTTAAGTCAAAAAGTCACCATTTTATTATCTCTGTCTTGTTGCTGTTTTGTATTGTTGTGCACTGGAAGCTCCTGCGTCACCAAGACAAATTCCTTGTATGTGCAAGCATACCTGGCTTAAGATGATTCTGGTTCTGATGTGTATTCCAAATACTTATATAGCAGGTAAAAGTCAAAGAATTTCTCAAAACGCACGTGCAGGTGCTTAAGGCTTCAAATGACATATACACCACACATGAGCCTTCCCCCTTGCAATGTTTGTCACATACTGTAAGAAAAACACAGGACACTATGTGCAGTTCAGCTCCAAATACCACAAGAGGTGAGTTTATTTTCTCAGGATAAATTGTTCAGTTCAGTATAGTGAGTCACAAACAAACAATGCTTTGAGGGACTTTAGCACCATGAATTTGCCTCTGTTTAAAGAAATAGTTCACCTATAAATATTCTGTCATCCTCATGTTGCTCAAAACCCTTATGACTTTCTTTCTTCCGTGGGACACAAAGGGAGATGTCAGGTAGTATGTTGGTCTCAGTCACCATTCACTTTATTGCATCTTTTTTCCATCAGTTAAAGTAAATGTTGAATGTTTTTCCAACAATTAAAATGAATGGTGACTGAGGCTGTCTTTTGGGTTTGGAACAACATTAGGGTGAGTATACGATGACCGAATGATGTTCATAGAAACAAGTTTACGTAAGATATTAATTTATATAATCCTTTTCTGGTTGTATTTTGTGCAGAAATACTGGTAAGCAATCATTCTTGATTATTCTAATTTTACTGTGCGGCAAAGTAGGCCTATACATAAAGCAATTTTTTCTCGATTTAAATTTTAATGAAACCTTCTGATGTGTTTAAAAAATAATAACAACTGTGATGTTCAGGTCAAAAATAACCCGTATAGAGTTCAATAGATTTGCAGTAGATTTACAGCACACTCATCTATGAACATGAAAACTGGCATAGTTTCACATTGAACACAGGCTCAGTAGCATTTTAACAGGAAAGAGTGCCGCCTATAAGTCAGTTGTGGTACTACATGTGTACAGAAGATATAAAGAAAGCCTTAGCTTTACTGTAAAGATTTACAGTACTACATTACAGTAATAAGCTGATACTTAGATTACTTACAAATTTGATCTGTTTTTAAAGACAAACAGAATCATGGTTTATATTTAGCAAAATTATAACCAAATGATATTTATTTATTATTAAACAACAAATACATTGTCAGCATTGTCAAATTAACATTGCGCAGAACTAGAAATGACTGACTCTGTGTGTGTGTATGTGTGTGTCATGTGTGCACAAAACAGTTTTGGCAGGATGTGTAGGTGTGTGTGTGTGTAATACCTGAAAATGTTAACCCTATAAAGCTGTGTGTATCATATTTGATATACGATTTAGCAAAGCCATTACATCATCAATAGAGTGAACAACTTGCCAGTTGTATGCAATGTATTACATGTCTGGAAGAAGAAGGGCTTGTAATATAATGTCTATAATAGCTACCTTCATACTGTGATGCACATGTCTTTTAGCTGTGAAATGTTTGCTGATTTTGATAAAAATAACAATAACGTTTATATATTTACTGATATTTCAAAATGAGTATTTAATGAATTGAAGCAGCATGAGATTGGTTAAAAACTCAAATAATTGTATAGAAAAATCTTGTTGAAATGAATGTATCAAATATGGTACAACAGGCTTTTGTGTGTGTGTGTGTGTGTGTGTGTAAGATAGAGAGAGTGTTAGAGAGATAGTGACACCCTTCACTCAAGAGAAGCTTCAGAGCTGCATTGAAAATCAGCAGTAGGGTATAACAGGGCAAAAGGCTCCATTATGTTCAATACAAATAAATTATATATATTATTAAATTTTTTTATTTATTTTTCCCTTGATATATTTTGTGACCAGAACTAGACTAGAAATCTCCCACGCCCTAGATCCAGAAAAACATAATTTTAATTGAAAAGTTTCTCTAAAAAAAAAAAAAGACCAGAATTACTGTATGTTTGAAAATGGGCTCTTTTGCCACAGAGCAAGTCTTTTCAATCAGCCAGGAAACAATGTTTGGAACAAAGAATCATTTTCCAGCAGGTTAATGACTAAATCACATAGCAAAAGCAATGATGCAATGGCTTGGAAAATTAAATGCTTTGTAAAGCTTCAGAATATTTAGACTTTTGGAAATGTGAAATACCAAGTCTTTTATTCCAAAGAAATGACGGCTCCTGTAGAAATCATTACCAAAATGCATTCATAATAAAATACAGCTGTCTAAAGCTAGTGATGCTCACACAGGCAAGAAATGGAGCTACACAAATAACTGTGCTTGTGTGAGGCTATTTGAGAATACTCCCAGCATGATTCTAGCAAATAGGTTTAAGATGTCTTAGCAACACACTTGGAGAAATTGTTTACAGGCTGTGCTCTCCTAATAAGTGTTCATGAGTAAATGGGAAAAAACAAACAAACAAAAATTGCTGATTGTGTTCCCCTGACTATAATAGTTTACTTTCAAACTATCTGTCTCTTAAATACACTGAACCAAAAAGTAGTCAAACAGCAGATTTGATGATTTGATAAATCAAGTTGTAACCCTTTCAATCGTTTTAGTAGCACCACCTACAGGACAAAAATATTTTTCTTAAAGGGATAGTTCATCCAAAAATGAAAATTCTCTCATCATTTACTCACCCTCATGCCATCCCAGATGTGTGTGACTTTCTTTCATCTGCTGAAGAATATTTCAGCTCAGTTGGTCCATACAATGCAAGTGAATGGGTGCCAAAATTTTGAAGCTCCAAAATCCACATAAGGGCAACATAAAAGTACTTAAACTAAAACTAAACTAAAAGACTCTTTAAATCCACATCTTCTGAAGTGATAAGATAGGTGTGGGTGAGAAACACGTTCTCCTGTTTTCTGTGATTCACATTCTTCATGCATATCGCCCCCATCTGGCAGGGAAGAGAATTTATGATACAAAATGACTTAAATATTATATATATCTGTTTCTCACCCACACCTATCATATCGTGTCTGAACACATGGATTTATCTAGAGTCAGATATTACTTTTATGCTCCATTAATGGGGTTTTTGGAGCTTCAAAATTTCTAAACAGAACCAGTGCAAAGTTCACTTCATAATTCCCAGTTAGGCCAAGGTACTCCACCAATGCCTGTTTTTACTATGCATTTCCTAATCTGCATGTAATTTAGATTTGCATGTTGCGATCCACACACTATACTACCACGTTTAATGGTACGAGAAACAATGGTATCTTTTCACAGCAGAGTTAAGTCTTAGCAGAATAAATGTTTCTCATGCAATCGTTATTGCTGTATAAATGCTTTAATGCCTGCTCTGAGGAGCATTAACGGTCTGTATAAATGCATCTAAATGCCACTTTAGATACAGTTTCTGTGCCAACTTTGCAGTGTAAATATGGCTATAGAGAATAGACAATAGTACAGACTGAAAATGTCAAGTGTGCCATGAAGATAGACTGCTTTTGAAGATAATTTTTTTTAATCTTTGTCTCGTTTAATAGTAAAAATACCTAAAAATTCTATAAACAAGTTAAATTAACCCAAGAAAGATTATTTTAAAATATATTAAGACACATTTTCGGAGAATACGTCTTAAATAGACTATAGCAAATCAGTTTTGAGTTTTGTAAGCATAAATCAAATGTGTTAAATCAAACCTTAAGCAATTTTGATTATCAGGTCATTTCAATCATGTGGCAGTGCAATGCATGCAGATACAGGTCAGGAGCTTCTGTTAATAGTCACCATCAACCATTACAATATTGCCAAAAACAAGAAACATCCAGTGAGCAGCATTTCTGTGGATGAATACACCTTGTTGATGAGAGAGGTCAACAGCGAATGGCCAGACTGGTTTGAGCTGACAAAAAGGCTATGGTAACTCACATAAATGCGCTGTACAATTGTAGTGAGCAGAAAAGCATTTTGAGGCAGATGGGCTGCAAAAGTAAAAGACAACATCAGGCACTGTTAGGGCCCTAGTGTTCCTAATAAAGTGATAGGTGAGTGTATTTATCTTTATTCAAATGCTGTCCTCAGAAAGTGATTTCTGTATTTTCTGTACAACATTTGGGAACCGAAAATATCAAGAGCCAAGTCCTTGCGGTCATTAAAAATACATTTGAATAACTCTACAAAGGCTTGTACTCATTTTTATTTTATTTTTTTACAGTTTAAACCCATTTCACACACGTTACTCATTTCATAACATTCCAAGCTCTGAGCCATTCATATTGGAATAATTATCTTCACTTATATAGGGTTAACATTTGTATAATTTCATTGCCCTTGAAAGTCACTAACTGTGAATGTCATTTATAGTCCACAATTTCTACGGAGACGAGAAGGAACTGCGAAATAAGTCTTCTAAAAGCAGCGCACCACCAATATTTCCTTTCAACAGTTAATATTTGATTGTTTTTTTTAATAAGAAATGTAAAATAAGAAATTAGTGAACAAGTCATTTTGGCAGCTTGGTTTCAACAAATGCTCTTTTTACAATTAAAAGCATTTCTCATGTTATGACCCCTTTAATGCATTCAATAAATCTAATTTCAAAACAAACTAACGGCCTTCCATCAAACAAGCTGCATAGAAAAATATATAAACTTCTATTAGAAGTTTTCAAGTGATTGTATGACAATAAATGCGGTCTCTCTGCCGGTTGCAATTGTAATTTCATGCCATTATTTTAACTGATTCTGCCAAACACTTTATTTTCAGTTACCACATTGAGAAGTCTTAAGTCAAGTTTTAACCTCATAAAGGAGCTAACGGAAACTCAAAAAAGTATCATCACATAAACTTTTTGTATACTTTATTTATTCATGTTTTTTTGACAATACATTTTCATCAGGAAAAGAAAACAAAAACTTAGAAAAGTATGGAATATATTTCCTAACCTGGCCTGACTGGGAAAGTAATACCATGTATGAATGATCTAACCGTGTGGCATTTCAAGGCTCTGGTGGGCTATAGGATATAGAGCTGGTGCTATTGTACAGTGTCAAAAGAGACTACCTGGCTCACATCATCAGTTCTATAAAGTAAAGTCTCCAAAAACTGACAGCTCTTATGTTACTAATATGAACCAAAAATCCAGAGTTTGTTTTTTGAAATGATATGAGGAATTTGAATAGAGGAAGAGCACCAAACACTACTTTAAAAGTAACTCGCAAGTGCAGTTTTAATTTCCTTCCTAATGAACATGATAGAATACAGCATATGTGTTGCAGATTAATCAAAGTTACTTTTAACGTCTGCAAGGAAGTTTGATGTACTTCGATGAGTGTAGTTCTGTAATTAAAAATGGGCCCTGGAAACAAGATACTCAAACCTGCCACTTGACCGGAAATCAGATTGTTATAAAAAAAATGTCAGTGTAACCCCATGTATGCAAGTAGACGTGAGTCAGCGAATGTGCGTGTCTTCCTACAGGCCGATGGTGTAAGAGCGCCCAGCTGGGTTGTGAATAGCGGAGCATATAGGCTCAGTCACAGCCCATTCATACCAGACCTTCTTCCCATTGTTACACCTCCAGAATCTCACACTCACGTTATCACCACAGGACAACGGGATTGGTTGCTGCGCAGGGAGAGAGGGACAGCAAAGGGTGTTAACTCCTGATATAACTATATGCTTCAATGCATAATCTTTGAAGTTGATAATCCAAAAATGCTTTGACAGTGCTTAGCTGGTTTTTTTCATTCTGAAAGTGCTGACTACATTTATATATTGTCAAACTCATTAACCGAAAGGACGTACACGAAAGTGCTTGTATTGTGCGATTATTCGAGGAGTCAACTACGTATACCAAGAGTAAACAGTGTCAATGAGAATACACTACCATTGCAACTTGAATTGTTCGATAGAAGTTAATCAAGATAAGCTGACCAATAAGATGAAACTTAGCACTCTTTCATCGAAGTCTGTTCAAAAAATAAGGTAGCAACATTATGCTACCTTTTAAGATCATCTAAGAAATAAGAAGCTAAAATTTTGTAGTATGCATGTAGTAATGCAGTGCTTGACAAACTTACTTTCAAAGGGAATAGGATGGGAAACCAGGAGAACATTCCAGGTGAGTGCGTTTCAGGCTTTATACCTGCAAATACCAAAAGATCTTCAGTGATCAGAATGCACTATTTAACAGCCATAGTCTCCACCAAAAAAACTGCTCCATACCACTCCATAAAACTTACTGAGTGTGACGTCTTTGTAGAGTGTGGCCTCAAAGTATCCGGCAAAACCGTGAAGCACTGAATTACAGCGCACTGGGAAGCGTAGACATTGATACCGGTTGTTATTCATATCTGTGCAGGGAAAAGACCAAAGAGTTGATTGCATCAGAGAAAAGGGTACATAAGAAAAAAGTGGAAGAAAGTACTTTTCAATGTTTACATTAGGGCTTTCAATCGATTAAACTTCTATTTAATTATATGATCTGCAGCTTAATCAATCACAATTTATCACATTCCAATATTTATAGAGAAAGACCCCAAATAAAGATAATTTATCATAATTAAATTATAAACATATATACATATATATATATTCTATTGTATTGGCTTGTCTTGCTGAGTTTATCAAATTTATGCTTGTTATGAGGACCGTGCAGGTATGTTGGAGCCCAGGGTGGCCGCCTATATTGTCTGAAGGACAGGTCCGTACTTGCGAAGCAGCAGGCCGGCCTAAATTACCCGATGGCCAGTCCGCCCCTGGGTGTGTGTGAAAAACAGATCAATATTTGAGTCTTTTTTTAATTTTATTTTTTACAATAAATTCTCCTCCCTCCCCAGTAGGTGGTAATATGCAAAAAGAATGTGAATCACCAAAAACAAAAGAAAAAGGAGACGACAGTGGAGATTGATTGCAAAAAGGACTTAAATATAGATCTGTTTCACACCCACACTTATTGTATCGCTTCAGAAGATATGGTTTTAACCACTGTAGTCTCTCATGGATTACTTTTATGCTGCCTTCATGTGCTTTTGGAGCATCAAAATTTTGGTACCATTCACTTGCATTGAGGATCTATAGAGCTGAAATATTGTCCTAAAATCTTACACATAGGGCTAACACGATTATGACATCTGGCTGACGATTAATTGTCAAACAAATAATAGCGATTATGACGATTGTCCGTTTTAGGACAGTGACGATTAATTGTCATAGTGCATAAATATAATGTTCTAAATATCAAAATACTTAAAAATATGTCTGTCTTTTTAGTCAGCTTTAGTTTTGGTCAATTTTACATTAGAAAAAAAAAAAAAATTCTCATATTTTAGGATTAGTTTAAATAAAAAAAATATAAACTTTGTATTTATTATATTATGAAATAGTAAAATATTTATTTCCTAATTCACTTTCACATTATTTTAATGCTCTGATTAAACCCACGAGCCCTATTTGTCATGAAGCAAAACCTTTGACAATTAGTTTTATAATTTTATCACTCCACAATAATAAAGCGTGCTCTCCTCCTCTTTGACACTGCGTGCCATATACACAGTGTGTAAGAACCAGAAACATTTTCCATTTCAAGATTGTTTAAAGTGAAACCAGAGTGCTTTGCATTCACTATCAAAGTGTATACTTGTTCATTTATATTTCTGCCAGAGTTTGGCGCAAGCCTCTGCTGACAGGGTGCGCATCAGATTGCTTCTCACGCTCTTCAGGACAGGAGCCGGTTGACCTCTGCGGTGCGAAACAGTTACACTCAGACTCGACTAAAAGACACACAAACGCGCTGTTTATGGCCTTTATACAGTATCTTTGCTTAAATAATTCCTTTATTTGGACATTAAAATGTGATTGGAATATGAATACCAAATAATCGCAGATGTTTCAAATAACCAGTTATATCAAATAACCGCAACCAAATGGTTATTTAATAATTGCGAACGGCCTACATACACATCTGGGATGGCATGATGGTGAGTCAATAATGTGAGAATTAAAATTTTTGGGTGAACTATTCTTTAATATGCAGAGACAACTGTACGTAAACCAGTTAGAGGTTGATTTCCCCAAAAATGGTGCTATCAAAACAATGCTCCGTTTGTATGAGCATCCTAACTATCCCAACACAGCAACATCAGCTCAACCAAGAATAAGAGTATAGGACAGTACTATACATTTAGCTGACTAATTTCACAAGAGGAGTGTTCAGAAAACCTGTTTGATCATTATTTTTTCAATTCTGTTTAATGATCTTTTACCTGACGTGGGGTGTATGAAGGTGAAGCAGGGTTTGGGATCTGCAAGTTGGTGGAAGTTGTGTAGTCTGACAACGTACGGTGTCTCAAAATGGCACTCGGGGTCTTTGTCTCGCTCCCGACAGCCTCTGACTTCATTATATAGTTTAGATGAGGACAGCGGAGCCAGGAAAGACGTGTAGGAGCAGGGAATACTCACCCCATCATCTAACAGTAAAAAGGAAGACATATGAGATGAATTAACGGTCAAACAGGAGAAAATTCTACATAATGGAATTGCAAAAGAAGAGATGAAGCTGATCTCAAACCTTTGAGGAAGTGCTGTGCTCCATCAAGGCACTCAGGGGAAAGCTCATTGTCCCCAAACGAGCCTAAAAGCTCACTAACAATGATATCAGCCTTCTCTGGGGCCGCCCATTCCCTCATGTCACATGACACAACAGTCACCTGATCGCCCCACTCCTCAAACTTCCAGTTCTCTAGACTGTGGAAGAGAAGGGGAATACCAAACCAGATGATTTTCACAGAGATGTCTTCAAACCTTAAATCATGCATTTGAATTTACACGGCATTCTTGAGTTACTTACGTGACTACAGCATTGGGGTTCTTCTCAACGGCATATACGAGCAGCTTCCTCTTAGCCTGTTTTGCCGCACGAAGTGAGGCATTTACCAGTGGACCACGACCTGCACCTAGTACCATCAATACCCTGAAAAGATAAGTCAGTATTAATGAAGTCCGACAAGCAAACAAAAGATAACTCTGCATAGATGATTAAGAACAGACAACAGGACACATAAATATGTGAGAAGTAACATACTGTACATTGGTTTCCATCTGCTCTTCAGGAACTCGGTCTAAAAGACATCTATAAACAGCCTGTTAGGAAAAATATGTATATATTTTTTTACTGCATTTACTAGATAAAACAGTGGTGCTAATAACAACATTTTAGACTGGATTTTAGTGCATTGCTATGTGGTTGCTAGGGTGTTTGCTTACTGGCCCAAGTCAAAAGGACCCATCCCAAGTATCTATGATATTCTGTGCCCAGTTACAATAAAACACTTAAAGCTGAGGTTCGACACTAGCATCACCAAACAGAACCGCAAAAAATATATATATTTTATCAACTTAGATGTGCTGGTTTGAGTATTTCTGTAACTGCTGATCTCCTGGCATTTTCACGCACAACAGTCTCTAGAATTTAATCCGAATGGTGCCAAAAACAAAAAACATCCGGTGAGTGGCAGTTCTGCAGATGGAAATGCCTTGTTGATTAAAGAAGTCAACAGAGAATGGCCAGACTGGTTCAAACTGATAAAGTCTACGGTAACTCAGATAACCGTTACGTACAATTGTGGTGAGAAGAATATGCTGGTTGGAGCTGTTTAGGCAGCACAAGGGGGACCAACACAATTTTAGGCAGGTGGTTTTAATGTTGTGGCTGATCGCCGCATATTTGGTTAAACTATTTTAGAGAGATATTAAAGCCATTTTATCACTTGCATGCAAAACATAAGAAAATATTTCAGTATTCATGTGAGATGTACATTTTTTCACTCTCGCTTTGAGCTGCAGCAGTTGTTGCGCGTGTGCTATAAGCAGATCACAAAAGTTTTTTGCTTGCCACATACTGTGTAAAATGCCATGAAGCATCTGGACATTCAGTTCCTTCCAGAGTAAAAACTTAGTAATTTCACATGCGGATATAGCCATTTCTCCCTCAGGTAAGCCAAAGTTATTTATTGCATCTGTGGGGCACAAGACGCGCAGCTGTGTCTTTACCAGCAGACTCATGTTGAGCTTTGACTGACAGCATACAGACAGACCTGCGGTTTTATTCAGTCAATAAAGTTCTCTGGATTCCCACATTGAGTTTTACCTATAATAATGTAATAGTGACATTCATTGGAAGTGGGGCATTCTAATCTATTTTTTAAAAATCATCACAAAATCTAATTTACATGAGAAAGAACACATTTCATTCAAACGGTAATTGATTTACACAGAACAAATTTGCTTAAAATATTCTTCTTAGATCATCTGGATTCAGTCAGATTTATTGAACAGCTTGTGTTTGTGCATCGTAACTGCGTGTGTAACTTTAACCAAGTCTGATGGACATATTTTTCTGCTCACTTTCTGCTCTCCGGTCACTTTTTCATGACATTATTTTATGTTGCTTCATAAAAGCCCATATTGTAAAACTACAGTGTAGATAAATAGAGTGCATTTCAATGTTCAGTGTGTCCCGCATGGCGATGAACGGCTCAACTTCTCTCGTGCATCTAGACACGTAGCACCACAATCGCATACAGATGAGCTTACCGCGTGTGTCCGGCAGGTTTTTTTTTCTTCTTTTTTTTGGCCATCTTTTCAAGTGCTGTTGCATTGTTGAAGTTATGTTTTTAAGGTCCTGCATTGTTTTTCAAATCTAAAGTGAAGCGCTGTCACACAGCTGACAACTCTTGTTGTGTTCGCACCCTAGTCCATGAACTACATCACTGTTGCCTTATTTTTGATTTGTCTTATTGTTGATTTTGTAATTGAGGATTTTTTCTAATCGAGTAATAGAATTAAATTGAGTAATTGTGACAGCCCTAATTACCTCTGTATTATGGCAATGGAATACATCATATGAGAGACCGCTTGAATGCCACCCTCTCGTGTAGCTTAATGGAAGCGATGATTTGGAGTTAAAAAATTACTTAAAAACCGTATTTATCTTTTTTTCACAACAAGAGTGATTATATCGCTTTAAAAGACATTCATTTAGCCGCTGGAGTTCATGATCATACACACCTGGGATAACATGGAGTAAATAATGAGATAATTTGCATTTTTGGGTGAACTATCCCTTTAAAAGAATAACTAACTGGGTTCTACTTACCAACTAATCCATTCTACATTCCATTAGATAGTTATTTCAACTCACCTGCTGGTACTGAGAGTATTTGATGGGATCTTTTTCAAAAACTTCATACGTCTGTGATTCCAAGTTGTCCATCAAAGGCTGATATAAAAAAAATAATAATTATATATATATATATTTTTTTTTTTTTTTTTAAACCGAGGCATCACATCAGCTTGATAAAAATCAAGAATTAAAAGTGATAGTTCACGCACAAATATGTCCTCAACACACCTGTAGTGGTGACTGTAGGTAATCTTCATAGCCTTTGGCGAAGAGTTCGTAGGCATTAGGTGCCGGACTGTTCTGGTTGAGGTACTCTAGATACTGCAGGTATGAGCGCAAGTCTTTCTCACTGTGGCGGTTTGCCCCTGTGAAAATAAACTGAGCCTCCAGCTAGGGAGACCACAGCATGTCAGACAACCGCATTGATTAGAATGAACATGAGATCGTTAACTCATCGGGAACGTTTACCTTGAAGAGTCGGAAGATGACTCGCTGGTGGGCTTTTGACAGAACAGGAAATCCTTTTTTATTGGTTAGAAATATGTTGGTGGGGAGAATGGCAGCTTTGATTGGCTCCCCAAGCCACTTGTCAATCACAGCATCAGATGGCAGGTCTGCTCCGACCTCAACAGCTTCACACAAAAAGAATGCGAGTAACTATTTGTGCAAAAATGATTGCATTTGACCAGCACATCTCTTTGTGAGGAAAAGCGGTTTTTAACAGTCACAAATTTTACAGCTAGTATGAAATGGTTAAATAATAGTTCACCTAAAGATGAAAAATCTGTCATTATTTACTCACACTCATGTAGCTCTCAAATATCATTTGTGCTGCTAGAGATGAAACGAGTAATCGTCTAATCAATTACTCATTCTGCACAAGTGAGTTGAATATTAAAAACGCTACACGAATAGCAGAAATTGATTGTCCTTTTTGCATTTGCCTGCAGTGTGCAATGTTGAATTACACTTTACCTTCCCTCTGAATTCATTACCACATATAGAAGCTACAATTGAGTCCACTGGGGGGGGGGGGGGGGGCTGTGGATGGGTGTTATTGAGTTGTTGGATGAGAAAAGATATAAGTGCATGCCGATACATTTTTATAATAGCCATGAAATGTGCCAGTAGTAATGAAAATTATTCATAATATTTACATTCTCTATAATTGAAATGGTAGGTACATTCAAAATCTGAAGAATCAAATTTTCTATGCTTATAAAAGGAGCGTGTTACTATCATAGAAATATTTCTATTGTAATTCATTGCATATTGGTACAGCCCATTTACACTACCAACTTCTAAGTTTGTCAGAGAATGAACTATATAATTATAGTTCCTAGAGTATCAAAATCCACAAAAGGAGGAAGGTCCTTTTCCTATTTGGCTCCTAAACTATGGAATAGTCTCTCTAACACTGTTCGGGATGCAGATACACTTGCTCAAAGTCTAGACTAAAGATGAGAGAACTAAAGATGAGAGAACGATTAGATATTTTTAACCAGGCCTACACCTAATTTATCCATCAACTCACAATTAGGCTGCTTTAGTAGGTCTGCCGGAACCAGAAACATCTATCATGATCTATAATTCTGCATAAAATTGAATGACATCTACGCTAATTTGATTCTATTTGTTTCTGTGTCTCAACCTGTGGATATTAATAAATAATAATAATAATAGATGTTAATAGAGCCGGCCAGATCTAGCTCAATTCCTTCTTGTTGTTGGACTACACTGCTATGTGTCTATGAGTGATGACGACTAAATGCAGCTGGTACTAGCCAGAAATCAAGTCAAGTCACCTATGTGAACTTCTGCAGTTAATCCAGGATGGACTTCAATGACATTAGTCATTAATCTTAAAGTTCATAAACAGGGCTGAAACTAATGATTATTTTGATATTCGACTAAATCTAATGATTATTAGAACCTATATTCGACTATTCAGCGATTATTGCAATGATTAATCATTAGCCCTCAACCGAATAATCAGCTTGTGCCCCGACTTTAAAGGTTGTACTAAATGTGCTTGCTAAACATACAGAGAACAAAATCATCCTTTACAAATGTCTCTAAATGACATTCACTGCAATTAAAGTGAAAAAATACTTTGTTTCATTCAGTAAAAATTCAGTGCAAAAAAATATCCTATTTTTCTCGTGTTTTTGTCGTTTTCCATTTAAAATTGTTTAAAAATCCTTAAAACAAGATACATTCACTTGAGCAACATATAAGATATTTAGACTTGCTTTAAGAGAATGTATCTTAAATATAAGTGTATTTTGTATACAAGTGTATTTTTCACTTGTTATACTTCTGCAAGTGCAGTAAAGGTGAATGCTTATCAGGTGAATGCATCTTTCATTGAACATTCTCAGATTAAAAAAAACATTTATTCTGCAGTATAACTGCTAAAGTAAATGTGCGTTGTTTTAAATATTAATTCTGGAAAACAAGCCAAAACAGTGCAATGTATAATGGGGTGAAGATTATCCTCTCTCACCTTTTTGGTCACTTTAACTTTAATAAAGCTGCGTATTGCCAGTTTTCTTCACGATAAGAAATGCACAGTGACATATATACTGTATTATAATAAAGTGCGAGCCATCACGTTATAATCTAGCTGCAGCAAGCATGCACGCTTAAGGGAACAGTGTCCCCGCGACAGGGGACACAGGTCACTGACTTTCACTACATGAAAGAGCAGCATGAACATTCTTCAAACACTTCCTTTTGTATTCCATGGAAGAAAAAAACGTTTTAGGCTTGGAACAACATGAGGTTGAGTAAATGATGACTTTACCTTCAAATTTAATTATCTATACACTCACAGGACATTTGAGTTTTCAGTCTTACCGAGGCAAATCCTCTTGTTATAGTCACAAAGTGTTCTAAATGAGTGCCACCTGTAAAGTAAAAAGGAAATTAAATGAACAATGACCATCAAATCACAATGCAATTCATAATGCAGCTGAATATTTTATAATACATGCAGCCACAAATATAGGCGAGGACAGCTCCTGAACAAAATTGGTCACGTTTAACTTCACTTGATGAGATGCTTTTAATTAGATCACATATTTGTATCTATATTTAATTAAACAAATGGCTTGGTTACAGATCTCTTACCATGCCCAGGTCTTCTCATCAGTGCTGCCATCATCCATTTGTTTAGACGGATCGTTCTCGATGAGATCCTCACGCATATCCTCTGGAGCCAGCAGCGGAACTCGTATCCAAAACTATGTATATGAAAACAAATTAACATTGAATTCAGGGGTTTTCAAAGTCTTAAACAGTGAGCCCCCTCCCTCTGACATAATGTACAAGACCGCACCCCCTTTAACCCCCCCCCCCCTTTTTTTGCAGATTTACAATTATGTTGTATATAAGCCTATACAATAGCCATGTAAATATTAAATAAGATAGCCTATGCCAAATGTCAAAATATATCTTTCCTCCACTAAAAACAGCAGTATATTCTGGAATATTAATAGGTATTATACTCTAGTGTTATTATTATAATCAAAATGCATCATATTTCAGGTGTTGGGAAATTCACCAATGACACTCAACCTTAAATTCAGTCTGACAGAATCAATCGGCAATATGTCATACACTGTAGTACCGGTAAAAAATATATCTATTACTTACATGTAACCTTATAATGCATAATTTTTTATTAAAATTCATGTTTGTCCTTATGACAATGGAATTACTTAACTTTTAGCCTATATTTGTGATAAACTCACATCACAAGAGCCAGTGTCCATCTCTACTTGAAACTGCACTTGTTGCACACACAAGACGACACATCAACCCTATATCATGTTGAACTCGTAACAATGGACACATCTTGATGCAGAACTAAATGGCTTTATAAAAGATTTGCAAGTGCACAGGACTCTTTTTGAGCATGCACAGGCACTCTATGGGCGAGAGCAGGGATATTTCATAAAGCAGCATATATTTGAGAGAGCGATTTCAGTTGTGCGATAATATAGGAAATCAGCATGTGAGCAGAGAGATTCGTGCTCGCGCAACCGGTACATGGACGCACATTTGCATGAAATGCATTCGTTCACAAATTTAATCGTATTATAACGCCATTAAGCTACGGTCTATTAAGTTATTAATTTACATTCATCTTGACAATAAATATGTAGCGTGTTTTTTTTGTATCTTTTGATTTTACTTTTTAAAAGTAAACATTTATCATCAATCTCTGCACCTCCCCTGAGAAGCTCTGGCACCCCCCTGGGGAGGCGAGACTACAAGTTTGAAAACTATGGAACTAATTAATTCCTAACAAACTGAAGTATTACAACCAATAATGGATCAATCAACTGCGAACACCACATGATTTTTTTCCTTTAACACTGATTAATGCATTATGTGGCTTTCCAGTAAAATTAAGCCGGTGCTGTGTTCTTTCTGACATGGTAAGGTTTTACCTTTGCATCGTCATTTCAACATATGCACATTCTAGTGAGCAATCTGATTTTTGTACATTTGATACAGAATTGAAACCCCATGAAATCAAAATGAGAGATTTGGGGCCATCTATATGTTAAAATTATTTTTTAGCAGATATACGCATTTAAAAAATATTATGACTCATCATGCACTATATAGATTTTTGTCCAATTAAAAGCTCTCTAGAAAGACATTATACCTCCCCCTAGTAGCACCTGCAAATGACAAGCGAGTATTAAATAATATTTAGTACTCTGTTAGTCCTTTTCCACCAAAATTGCGATAGCTCTCATGCCAAGCCTGTGCTCCGCTGGCAATCTGGAGCCTATTTTAAACCGGCCACGCTTTTCCACTGTTCTGAGAGCCGAACGGTGACGTAATGGGTTAATGTCTACATGGTAGTTTCACGTGACTGCCTGAAACAAACAAACATGGCATGTCACAGTGTGTCTGTATACAGCTTTTACTCTCATTTTAAGGACATATTTAAACATACAGGTTAATGCAATCCATCGTTATTACATTGCTCAACAAGATTGTCAGAGAAGACATCTAAGCTAAAGATGACAGGTAATGTAATTACATTACACTGTATGAATTATGGCTTAACTTGCTATGTTCTATAAATTGTTACAGTGGAAACATTATTTACATTGGTGTAGCAGATGGTTGCATTTTGATTTTTGTATATAATATTATTTATTGACAATCCCACCGTTTTACATAACAGATAGCCATGATCTTCCAAACTTAGTGAGTAGCTGTTCAAAAATCCCCTTACAGAGCAAAACAATGCACAAAATAAGATGACAGCAGTATAAGAAAAGCTAACAAAGTTGGCAAATATAAGAACTTACTTAGATCAGCCGCAGAGGACACCTGTGATTCACTGTTTATCACGAGTGTTACTGGCTGAATTCAATGACCAGTTTAGATAGCAGGCTGGTCGGTGTCCGAGTCCAAAACATCATTGCTCTGTCCACTGTCGGTTTTGCTTATTTCCTTCTTACGGTCCCTGTACTCCCTGAAGTGTTTTTCAATATGTTTATGATTTGGACAATTGTCCGATTGAAGCTGGCGTGCATCATTTCGTGTTGCATCTTTATTCTTGTAGAGTATTATTTTCTTTGTGATCTCAAGTTTATCTCTGATCTTCGTAAATACCATATCGGAAGTAGAGCACTCATTTCGTCATGTTACATGAATGCTTTTGATGTCTGCTAATTTTGTGTTTTTTTTATTGTTGTTATAGAGTGAAGTACTCCTTGCTGCAAATCCTAGCTACTGTTGTTGTTTGGGAAAACTTTACCATGATGACGAAACATTACCCCGCCCTCTGTCCCCTAACGTAATCGGTTCCTGCGTAGAGACCAGCAAGGTTTTGGGCTCAGGAACCTGCACCCGAACCATGTCAGTGGAAAAGGGCTATGCGAGTCTGTGACATTAATCTTAAAGCAATTTAAATGGGGCAAATTTTCATTAAGGATAATTAGACCATTAATACGAATAATAAAATAACATCATATGGCAAAGGCGTATGATCATTTGCTTTTTCTTTACGGATAATTCATACTGCAGTCTTATTTTGAATTGCATATGGATAGAAAGTACAAATGATAAACAGTCTATTAACACCAACTAATTAAATTTACATCAGTGAACAGAGGGAAGAAGCCGGAATGAAGATTATGTGTAAATGATAGGCCCAGGGTGTACACAAAATGAATAATGGGGTGTTCTTCTGAGCATATTTGTTTTCATTCTATAATACAGATTGCCATTACCATGCAAGAGTGGTGTCCTGTGTGGATGTGGTTGAGCAGGATTCGAGCCAGGTTGGCACAGTGTGGACCCCTAAGGGGAATCATGAAAGCTGGCAGCCCCAGATAAGCACAGAAATTCAGCTCCTGTACCAGTGCCTGCAGCAAGGGCACAAAAGACATTAGAAGTGATCACATCAAAATAAATAACAAACCTACTCAGCTTCTTTGTTGGGCAGATCTCCAAACATGTTCCTTGTTTACCTCAGACTCTTAATTAAAGATACGATAACACTGCAGTTTGAATGGATCTCATCCTAAATTATTCCAGGTCAACAAATTGTCCCCATGAAGACTTGCATAACTACAACCTTTTCTAAAGCTGACTACAGAATTTTTTTTTCAAAATCCAGTATTGATTCAGTACATACAAAAATGGTGCCATCTTGTCCGTAAACACAGAAAAGTACCACCGGCTGTCACACAATTCATCAAAATAACATCAAAATAGCGAGCTGGTCATGTATGCTTATTAATCCACAAAAGGCTGTGATTTAAAGTCAAATAAACCAGGTCTGTTTGTGATTCAGAACAAACCAGTGACGCGCTGATCTGTGTGCACGTGCTTGGCATTGCTCTCAGATCAGTTCACATGCATTGTGAAAACACAAGTAATTCAGGTTCAAGCATTTGTGCAATTCCAAACATCAGTAACCGCTACCAGTTGTTATACAATTCTATAAATGTGGCACAGAATAACAGAAAAGGAGGAATGAAAAATAAAAGCCCCTTACGGATCTCTGTCTCGCCTGCAGATTTGCATGCACACACACATTCTCAGACAAAGAGTGAAGCCAAATTTTTAACAGTCAAAAAGTTGCTGACGCCAACGTACCAGTATATTTTCTGCCGCTATCCAAAAGAGAGAAGTGATTGTGAAGATTGTACTATATCTAATATTAAGCCAAATGACTATATCCGCGTTTTGATGAGGAATTACAGTGATGAGCTGACCTATGGAATTCTTCTGCATCCAGGTGGTCTCAAACCGATTGTTTGAATTCGGATCAATGCGATTGCTGTGAAAGTGCATCAGGTTCCGAAAAAAATGCTGCAAATTCCCTCAGAAAGCAATGCATGGAATAACTTTACCTTGTGAATGTGCGTGATTGTGTTTATCACGTCGTAGAACACATATGTCCATATGCAGCTTTCAGTGAGTAAAGAAATGTGTTCAATAAAAACAGACTGTTGTGCCTCTGCCTTCTATTGTAATTTTAATGTAGGAAGAAAGGCAGGAAAAACGCATAGTGACAGAATTTAGAGATTTTGTGACGCGCCTACAACACCAAAACAAATTCCTTGTATGCGTAAAAAACGTACTTGGCAATAAAGCTTTTTCTGATTTTGGATCACTAAGAATTACAATCAGCGATTGTCATAAGCAGCTGAGTGCAATGCAAACGTTCAGATCAGCTTGACATCAGTTCTTCAGAAAAGGCGAGGCTCGTTGGTCCCCAAGAGTACACAAGACCCCGCCTTGCAAACAGAACGATTTTTTTAAAGCAAGCCGGATGCGCTTTTTCAATTTTTAAAGCCACTGATTCAGCAGGGAGCCCCGATGGTCAAGTGATTAACGACCTCCCACTGGCACACACTAATGCACGCTTGGTCTCCCTCCGCCTGGCTGGCGATTATGTTAATGAAACTCACAGGTAAAATTGGCTATTGCAGTGCCGGCTTAAGATGATTTGGATAAAAGAATGGCTTTGGGGTCTCTGGAACCAAAAACATCAAGTCAATCACAAAACAACATAAGGGTTAAATAACAAACATATATGGAGTATGAACGTACAGCCTCTGAATTCCTGCGTTCTGTTGTCAACTCTGAGTCCGTCTCAATCCAGGGTGAAAGCTTTCCTACAATAAGAGTGTTCCAGTCTAGTGAAGAATGAAGGAATGAAGAATGTTATTACAATGATAAAATATAAAATAAAATATATACTAAGATAATATTTAAAATTTTTAATTTAAATAATATATGTAAAACTCCGTAGCTGTAACTAGCAATGCAGAACATGTTAGTTCGAATTTTTCACCATTTTTTTTATTTTATTTTGACTCTCTGGTCCACTTATATTTCATGCAAAATTTTGGGGTAAATGGTCATTATAATTTAGTTTTTCTATAAATTTCCAAGCTCTCTAAGACCCTTAGAAATAAAATGAACTATTGATCCTACTTCCTCTGTATTACCTCACTTCGTCGTGGGCGGCCCTAAAGTTGTGAAAGTTCACAACGAGCCGTTTTCACAGTAAAATTTCAAGAAACTTGCTTTTTTGGAATAGGGAGGAAAATTGTAGATCTGAAAGTTTCCGTATGCTTTCCTAGAACATCTAATACTTATTTCAAAAGATCAAAGAAAATTAGATTCCTCATGAAATTACCTTTTGTAAAGAGCTTGCCTGAAAACTCTTAATGGATAACACACTGGAGTTTTCCATAATCTGAAAGCATTATTTCAGTGAATAATTTTTGGAAAGACATACAGATTAGTTTAACTCACCTCTGCCACATAATAGCAGGTCAGAGCGGGTTTGGGCTCCAGGTCGTGACTTAGCAGGGTCCAGTTCATGCTCCCTTCGAAACCGTGGATGGAACAATGGCATGCACAGAAAATCGAAGCTATGAAGCAGATTGACATATATCTTAGAGACACAGAACACAAACTGATACCTTTCAAAACTTCAGACCTAATCAACATGCAACCGAAAGGAATATTCTGGGTTCAATACAAGTTAAAGTCAACTGACAGCATTGTGGCATAATGTTGATTACCAGTAAAAATAATTTCAAATCCCTCTTTAAAAAAAAAGAAAGAAGCTAAATCAAGGTTAAAGAGAGGAACCTACAATGGAAGTGATTGTGGCCAATATTGGAGGGTTTAAAAAGCAGAAATGTGACACTTATAATAAAAAGCAGCCCATAAATGAATTATTCTGTTCAAACTTGTGTATTAATTGAGCTTTAAAGTTGTTAAAATTGACATTTTTATGGTTGTTTAAGGGTTTACATCATTATGACAATACAATTGTAAAATCACACAATCACACTACAAATCATGTTAACACGCACATTGTCTTGTGGCTATACGTTCAAATCAGTGAGCATTTTAACGTTTACAGATTGGCCCCATTCACTTCCATTGTAAGTGTTTCACTGTAACCTTGATTTTTGCTCTTTTTTTCCCCCATCCCCCTTTCTCCCCAATTTGGAACGTCCAATTCCAAATGCGCTCTAAGTCCTCTTGGTGTCATAGTGACTCGCCTCAATCTGGGTGGTAGAAGATGACTCTCAGTTGCCTCCGTAACTGAGAACGTCAACCCGTGCATCTTATCACTTGGCTCGTTGAGCGCAATACTGCGGAGACGTGGCGCGTGTGGAGGCTTCATGCTATTCTCCGAGGCATCCACGCACAACTCACCATGATCCCCACTGAGTGTGAGAACCACAAATTATAGTGACAATGATGAGGTTACCCCATGTGACCTGGCTGGTGTCACTCATCATATCCTGGATTTGAACTCAGACTCAAGGGGTGGTAGTCAGCATTTTTACTCTTTGCTCTTTTTTTTTTTTTAAACAAAGCAAAAGGAATGGCAAGTCTAAATTATATTTTGTGGTAATCAACATTGTCACATAATGCTGACAATTGAGCTTAACTTGTATTGAACCCAGACATTTTCTTTCATGTGTAAACTTTAATGCATCACTACAGAGAAATGCATAAATAGACAACTAAAGCCTGTGTATTTTCATAAAACAAAATGGAAATGATTGTGAAATAACAGACAGCTAAATGTAAAACACTAAAATTCTTCTTAAAGAACAATAAAGTGCATCTAGCCAAATTAACTGCATAGTTTTTAAGAGTCTGCTCATCATCTGTAATGCAGTAATGCAATTTTATAATGTATGCTGCATTTTTGCATTCATGATAATAACTGCATAGGCTATATATATATATATATATATATATATATATATATATATATATATATATACACACATCATGCATTACAGCTCCCCTTATTTACAATAAAAGTCAATGAATGAGACCAGATATCATGGCCCCATGGATTAATCGATACATTACGCCATTCTAAACACAACATGCACATTTAGCTTTCATTGAGAAGTTCTGGGTTAGAAAAAGAACAGGTTGCATCAACAAGATTGAGTGAATCCATTCAAAAACGAGCATTTTATAATCTATAAGCATGAAAGCTATAAGCGACCCAATAAGCAAATACATATAAGCAACACATATTCTGACATTTCGCAGACTTCCAAAGAGAGTCACACGCTGTGGCATAAAAACGTTGGAGATGCATGTATGAATTAGTAGCAGATCAGAAGAAGTCGCTAACAGCTAGCTAGCAAACACTCATGTGCATCACGTGCAGGGACCTGGCCGAGGCAACTTTAAACTGGACTCATTTTACTTCATTTAGCCACAAAGCTGATATTCGTTCTTATTTACTGCGCAAATAGCTCCGCTTGCTCACCCTAATTTGGCTACCGCAGAGAGGGTATCAGCCACTTCGGGAACACAACTTAAATCTCTCCCGCAGGAGACCCTGCTACCTGCACCGCCGGACGCCATCGTGAGGAGACGGGATGGGAGGGAAAATGAAACCGATTAAGAGCTATGGAGAAACTGAAGCCATGTTGGCTCAAAACAAGTGTGCCCGCACGGCAGTAACAGATATGTTTGATCCAAAATGGCGGTAGCTCGAAATCCAGTTTCTCTTTCTCGTAAAAATCTTGCGAGACTTCAGAGCGAGATCAGACTGTGGACCAGACAAGATGCAGATGCAGACAAGAGATAATATTCTGAAATGAGGTTGCATTTACTCCAGTCATTTTCAGAGAACATTTAATTAGTTCTCTCAAACTAATTAAATATTTGAGAGATTGTATATGTAATAATCAGTTGTTTTAATACAATAAGACCATTCATTAGAAACTGTGTGGGGATAACTGTAATAAACAGCTACTTAAATAAAACTGAATGTGAAGAGATTTCTGCATATCCAGATTAAATTTGTTTGCCGAACGGACCCTGGAAATTGACAAATGAAAGAAGATTCATAGAATGGGACACAGAATATAAAACAAGGTAAGAGTGTAAATACACATACATATAATAGGACCTATAACATGTGGAACCATGTGGAAAATGGCCTGAGAGTAAAAACTGTTCTTGTGCCTGGATGTCATGGCACTCAGTGCTCTGTAGCGCCAGCCAGAGGGCAACTGTTCAAAGAGTGAGTGGGCAGGGTGTGTGGGGTCCAGAGTGATTCTCTTTAAGTCCATTATCATCTTCACTGTTTAGAGCATGTTCAGTTCTAGGTTGTTGTGACCGGCTGTTTAACCTCCCGTCTGTATGAAGACTCGTCACCATCGTGGATGAGGCCAATGACCGTGGTGTCATCTGCAAACTTCAGGAGCTTGACAGAGGGGTCCTTTGCAGTGCAGTCATTTTTGTTCAGAAAGAAAAGCAGTGGAGAGTGTACGCATCCCCGAGGAGCACCAGTGCTAATAGTGAGAGTCCTTGATGTGAGTTTCCCCAGTCTCACTAGCTGCAGCCTGTCTGTCAGAAAGCTGATGATCTATAGTTGAACACTGAACATGGGGAACATGGTAATCATTCAGTAGCATAGAATTTTCAAGGTACATAAAGTAAATTAAGGGCCTTGTCCTGCAGAACTGGTGAAACAACATTTTGCTCCACTGTTTTATCAGCATATGGCTGAAATAACAATAAACTTGAAACTTAAACGTATTACAATCTGAAACGTTAAAACATATTATAATCTGACACCAAATATTTGTAAATGATAACTAGTAAATATAGTTTATAGTTTTATTAAAGATCTTCTTCTGTTAAAAATTGTGTATTTAAGCTGTAATTTTGTTGAAAAAAATTTCAAGTTTAAGCTTTTTGTGCAATTACAGGTTTTATAGTGTTATGTTGTCATGGCAACAAAGTTGTAAAATTTTATATAACTTTAAACAGAAAAGGTTAGTAAGCAATTTTTCCACAATAAAATCAAGTTTACACACATAACTTACGTCTCGTGGCTATGCTTTTGAAACAGTGAGTTTTTTTACATTTACAGATTGACCCCATTCATGTCCATTAGCACTGTCAATTGAGTTATTAGCACTTATTGAACCTGGAATATTTCTTGAAGCTATGAAGATTTTAACTGAATTTATTTCTGTAATCCACAGCATGGTTCATCTGCTCATAAATATATTATGATAATGGTTTAATTGCAGTCTAACAGAAAGTAGAGTGAATATCAAAGTGAAACTCTTTGTATGTGTGAGTATGTGAGTGAATGTAGCAAACTTAGCTCATATGAGATACACTCTCAGCACTTTCATAAGCTATGTTTGAAGAGTTGCTTCACTGTTGTGCGTCAGTGGCAAGAACAAAAGCATAGTATCAGATATTAAAAATAGCCCTGATTCTTGCTGAAACAACATATTCTCAGTGTATGTCTGTAACTATGTACCTGCATACATGGGGATTTGTGTACTGTATGGGTGTGAATTTTTGTGTTCACCACCTCCTATATAAAACGCCACTTTCAGAGGGGACCTTTCTTTTAGAATGACTTCTCAGACTCAGCGTTGCACCAGTGTACAATTATTATCTCACTAAAAGCAAAATGGCTCTGCAGGATGTCTGTGATTCCTGAGATCTCTAAGCACATCGGCATGTGTGCTTGCCTTACAAACGAGATAGCATCTATTTGGAGGATACCGTTTGAGTTTGACAGATTCAGTTCTCTTAATTTTCTTCCCCCCCTCAACAGAGCAGCAGAAAAAATAGAGCTCCAACAACCTTTTCCTGCATGTCACCCCATTCACAACCCTTTCAGCTAGCACATGGTACCACCACTCTTGGTTTTACATTTCAGGGTGGCGTGATAGCTGCTGCAGATACGTGCTCCAGCTGCAAAGTTCTAAACTGCTGCCCTAATAGTCAGAAGATTTTGCCCATCCACTCACACTTGGTGGTCACCACCTCAGGCGGTGGTGCAGACTGCATGCTGTGGGAGCGGATACTTACCCAGGAAATGAGGCTCTACCAGCTTCGGCACCTCAAGAGACTTACAATCAGTGGAGCTGCAAAACTGCTTTCCATGATGTTTCATCCATTCAAAGGCACTGAAGTGTGCGTTGCAGCTACTCTTTGTGGATGGGATGGAGAAGTAATTCGGATAACAAGGGCAACCCAACAGACCAGTGTGAAAATGGGAGAAGCTATGAAAACAATGGAACAGGATACCCTTTATCTGCAAATAATGGTGCACTATCAGATCTAGACAGTGAGAAAATGGCCTCAATAAAAGTTCAGAAGGAGCTCTTGAAGGATCCCAATGCACCAAGTCGAACAAAAAGTACTCTGTCTACGGTTGGAGGACAGTCTGGATCCAGGGTGTGCTATGTGTGCAGTCATGGCCTGCAACTGAAAGGAGATATAATCTCAGTGGGCTCAGGGTCGCCGTATGCATACACTGTGGTTGATGATGGCTGGAGATGGGGAATGACTATGGATGAGGCCCGAGTGGCCGTTTTTAGAGCCACTCACAGGGATACCTATTCTGGGAATAATGTTGACCTTTTCCACATTACTGCCCATGGCTGCAGACGCAGAGCCACAGAGGATCTTAAGGAGGATTACTACAGAGAGGGTGAAAGAGACAAAGAAAAGAGAGGTGGATAAGCTGAAGAAAGAGGTTGATAGATAATCAGTAGCCTACTCTGAGGATACGGAGACCAGAGGTGGAAAAACAAAAAGACTGCGTGCATTTAATGTGAGTGATGTGATGATAAATATAAGGTGACATACTTCACAGGATAGATCTAAATTTAAAGGTGCTATATGTAATATTTTTACTGTACTAAATAATTAATGACATATTATGGTCATTTTGAGAATTAGGAAACATGCTAAGTTGAAATACTGACTTCTCCACTAACAATGCTACAGCCAAGTTTCCATTCCAGGCCAGAATTTCTGTTTATGTTTTGGCCTGTGTGACGAGTCTCTCTACTCTTCTTGCTACGGCAGGCTGGTGGGTGTGGCTAGGAGACTCATCACGGGAACGATGTCCACCTGTTCATCCCACTATAAAAGTTTAGGCTGACTAGTGTAGAGGGGAGGTCTTTTTCCTGGTTACTTTGTGTTTGAGTTGGGCTCTGGTTTGTTATTTGGTTTAGTATTTTGTTTTCTGTGGCTGATACATTTACATCCATGCACCTGGCAGACATTACAGATGACCATGTTTTCTTGTTTTTATGTGTTCTAACATTTATGTTAATAAATGCTTTTTTTAGCAATCCAATCACTGTGTCCTCCATTTCATTTGCCACGGCTTTGAGCCGGTCGTGACAAATGTGGGGGCTCGTCCGGGACTTTGTTTGTTTGGTTAAATAATTAATTTCGTTAATCCGATGATTAATTCGTTAAATGTGTATTTTTTTTCTCTCTCTCTCTTAGTAATGTTTGATAAATATTGAATTTTGAAATTTCGTGGAGGATTATAGTGATTGGTTTGTTTTTTTGGCCTACTTCACGGAAGGTTGGTTTCGGTAAGTAGCCTATTGATTATATTTGTATGTTTGGGGGGGGGGGGGGGGGTTTCTTGTTGGGTATGCTTTTCCCTGTTCAGGTTTAGCGGGGTATCCTTAACAGGATGCGCCGATCTTTTTTTATTTTAGTTTGTTTTGTTTGTACGGTGAAAGCAGCTAGAGCAGTTGTCTCGGGAACACGTCCGTGTTTTGTAATGGTGACTTGTTAATTCGTTGCCATTTCAGACACTGGTTTACAGTGTATAAAAACCCACTGCAAGTAACTGTATGAAGATTAGGGATAAGTTTAGATAGTTCGGAAATTTAGTTAGAGGGAATTGTTTATCCAATTTCTACCCTCTCAAATGTATATGTTTTTGTATGGAAATTAAGGAGCCGTACGCTTGTCTTTTACCATGGATTTAAAGGTTGAGGAATTTATTAGTGCTCCGTCTGAAGATCTGTTGGATATTTTTACTAAAGACCAACTAGTAGAACTTGCAACTCATTACAAAATTAGTTTGTCAAGTCAAGATAAACGTCAAAAAGATAGTATTAAAACTATGATTAAGACTGATTTATCTGAACGCGGAGTTTTGGCGTGTCAATCCTTGGAAGATGCTTCAGTTTTTGTTAGTGCGGCATCAATGTCTCAGCTAACATTTGAACAACAAATACACCTGTTGTTAATTCAAACGGAAACAAAAAAAGAAATGGTAGAAGCACAAAATCGCGCTGAGATGTCTAAACTACAGTTACAACAACAGCAGCTTGATCTTGAACGTTACCGGTTAGATCTGATAAGAGACGGTAAACTTCATTTAACGGGAGGAGTAGATCGTGATTTGGCTTCGTGTAAATTTGATGTAGTGACTAATGTGAGATTGATCCCTAGATTTGACGAGAAAGATATTGAACGGTTCTTTTTGTTGTTTGAACGCGTGGCAAAAGCATGAAATTGGCCAGATGAGGAATGTACGCTTATGTTACAGTCAGTTTTTACGGGAAAAGCTCAAGAATCATATTTGTCTCTTAGTGTGGAAGATGCTAAGGACTATTTGACTGTTAAGAATGCAGTATTAAGGGCATACGAGTTGGTCCCAGAGGCCTATAGACAAAAATTTAGGTCTTGGAAGAAAACTGATAATCAAATGCATGTTGAGTTTGTGCATGATATTTCGGTTCATTTCAATCGTTGGTGTACAGCTACTGACGTGAATACGTTAGACGATTTGAAGGAGTTGATCTTGCTTGAACAGTTTAAAAACTCTGTGTCGCAACGTTTAGCAACATATATTAGTGAGCGTGCTGTTATGGCCGATGAATTTTCTCTGATTCATAAAACCTCTTTTGGCTACAAAAATGCTGGAGAATATTTTAAGAGAGAATTGTGGCATGATTTTAATAGATCTCCAAAAATGTTGGGGGGTATACCTGACAAACAGCATCTTGGCTTTGTTGGAGGAAATGATAGAGAAAACATCTGCAATTATTGTCGTGAGTTTGGTCACTGGAAGAATGAGTGTCCGTTGTTGAAATCTAAGTCGTCTTCAGTGAAACCTGTTGTTTTGGCGGTGACTACCTCAGAATTAAATGTGCAAAAAAGTTCCTCGTCACGTATTTCAACGTTTTCTCCATTTGTTACAGATGGTTCTGTCAGATTGGTAAATTCTACGGAAGATATACCAGTCAAAATTCTCCGTGACACCGGATCATCAGAAACATTTGTCCTAGAGTCTATCCTTTCTTTTTCAAATGACTCTTATACTGGGAACAATGTGTTGATTAGGGGAATTGGTCTGAATGTGATATCTGTTCCCTTACATAAAATTGTTTTGCATTCTGACTTGATCCAGGGAGAAGTGGAAGTTGCTGTGCGTTCCTGCTTGCCTGTGGACGGAGTACAGGTAATCCTGGGAAATGATTTGGCTGGTGAACGAGTTTGGCAGAATGTTTCACCGAATTTGGTCATCACACCATCTGGGTCAACTTTTGACACGAGTGATGACATTTTTACCCGTTCTTTGAATGGGCTTCCGACATGTGTGATTACCAGGTCTATGAGTAAAATACCTGCTGATGTTACATCTGAAACTAAAGAGATGTTGAGGGCACCTCTAGAAATCCCTTCCCTTTTGTCTGTGTCACGTGATGACCTGATTAAAGGACAAAAAGACTGACGTTACACTTATTGAATTGTTTGATCGAGTTGTCCCTTATGACACAATCGTAAATCTTCCTTCAGGGTATTATCTAGAGGAAGATGTGTTGGTCCGAAAGTGGGTGCCACAAGGAGAATTTGTAATTGGTGATCCGGTTCTACAAATTGTAGTCCCTCAGACTCTCCGTCAACTTGTTTTAAAAACGGCACATGACACATCTGGACACTTGGGAGTGAAAAAGACTTACAAATTGCTTTTGAAACATTTCTTTTGGCCAAAATTGAAGCGTGATATATCGAAGTATATTAAATCGTGTCGAACATGTCAGCTTACTGGAAAACCGAATCAGTCTATGAAACCTGCCCCTCTGTATCCAATTCCTGCTGTTAGTCAACCCTTTGAACATCTTACTGTGGATTGTGTTGGGCCATTACCTCGGTCAAAAGTGGGGAATGAATATTTGCTTACGGTTATGTGCCAGGTGACTAGATATCCAGCTGTGTACCCATTACGTTCGCTAACCGCAAGGTTAGTTGTAAAAGCACTGACTCAATTTATATCAGTGTTCGGAATACCACGAGTTATTCAGTCTGATCAGGGGAGTAATTTTACTTCCAACTTGTTTGGTCAAGTTTTGAAACAGCTTCATATTCAACATAATCTTTTCAGTGCTTATCATGCTCAGAGTCAGGGAGCACTGGAAAGATTTCACCAAACATTGAAGTCTTTACTAAGATCTTACTGTGTTCAGATGAATCAGGATTGGGAAGCTGGGCTACCTTGGTTAATGATGTCAGCTCTAGAAGCCGCTCAGGAGAGTACTGGATTTAGTCCGAATGACCTTGTTTTTGGTCATGAGGTGCGTGGTCCTTTATCCATTTTGACTGCAGATTGGAAAAAGGTTGATCCACCAAAAAATATTTTAGCATATGTGAGTGATTTTCGCAGACAAATTTTTGAAGCCTGTCAATTGGCAAAAGCATCTTTGAGTAAAGCACAAGATCGAATGAAACGACTTTTTGATCGTCGTTCTGAATTGCGTTCATTTCAATTGGGTGATCAAGTTCTTGCTCTCTTGCCTATTGTGGGATCACCGTTTCAGGCCAAGTTTGTAGGTCCATATACTGTTGCTCGTCAAATTTCTGATCTCAACTATTTGATTAATACACCAGATCGGAGAAAGAAGACTAGAGTGTGTCATGTAAATTTGCTAAAGCCTTTTTATGGTTCTGGAGATTTTGTTGACACTAAAATAAGTCAAGACAGTGTCGATATACCTAATTCTGGTATTAAGTCTGTGCTGCTTACGGATTCTTTAAGCTGTGATGCTGAATTGTCAACCACTTCAATTCTGATAGGTGGGGGTCAGGATGAGATTGATCCTGGAGATTCTATTCTTCAGGGTCGTTTACACAATTCAGAAGCACTAAGCTCTTTGCCTGATCGTTTTAGTCATTTAACAGAGGTCCAGCGTACTGATTTGATTAATTTGATTTTTGAATATATTACACTGTTTCCCGATACTCCGTCTCGTACAAGTCTTATTGAACATGACATTGATGTGGGAGATTCGGCTCCAATTCATCAGCGCTACTATCGAGTATCTGCAAATAAAAAACAACATTTAGAGAAGGAAGTTGATTATATGTTGGAAAATGGTATCGCTGAACCTTCTTTTTCTAGTTGGGCTTCTCCATCATTGCTGGTGAATAAATCAGATGGATCATTCAGATTTTGTACTGATTACCGAAAGGTAAACGGCGTAACAAAACCTGATTCATTTCCGTTGCCTCGAATTGAGGATTGTATTGATCAGGTGGGAAACGCGAAATTTGTTAGCAAGTTTGATCTGCTGAAAGGTTACTGGCAAGTGCCTTTAACTGAAAGAGCTCGCGAAATTTCTGCTTTCATTATACCGTCGGGATTATTTTCGTACAACGTTATGAGTTTCGGGTTGCGAAATGCTCCCGCAACTTTCCAGCGTTTAATGAATCGAGTTGTTTCTGGTTTGAGGGGATGCGCTGTGTACTTGGATGACGTCGTCGTTTATAGTCAAACTTGGGAAGAACACATTGTTCAAATTAGAGCACTATTTGATCGATTCGTGGAGGCAAAATTGACCGTTAATTTGTTAAAATGTGAGTTTGCCAAGGCCACAGTAGTTTATCTGGGGAAAGTGGTTGGGCAAGGCCAAGTGCGCCCTGTCTGTGCAAAAGTGGAAACGATTGATAATTACCCTATGCCTACCACAAAGAAAGAACTTATGCGATTTCTTGGAATGGTGGGTTTCTATCGTTGCTTTTGTAGGAATTTTTCCACAGTGGTGGCCCCCCTGACAAATTTATTGCGGGGCGGAGTAGACTTTAGTTGGACGTTGGGTTGTCAGCAAGCCTTTGAAAAGGTAAAAATGCTTCTTACAGAGGGTCCTGTTTTGAAAGCTCCAAAATTTGATCATCTGAGGGACTTATAGTGGTTTTTACTGATCACAACCCTTTAGTTTTTCTTCACTCGTTGCAGAACCCAAACCAGAGGTTAATGAGGAGGTGCTTATTTTTACAGGGATACCTGTTAGATATTCGCCACATTAAAGGTTCAGAGAACATAACTGCTGATGCCTTATCTCGTATTCATATAGTCTAGTGTCATAGGATTTGTTCTATTTTTTTTTTTTCCCCCCTGTCTTTTCTCCTTGTTGTTTTCTTGATTTGCTTCCTAAGTGCAGGGGTTGCTGGAAGGACTTGCAGAGCTGATAAGACTGGGGGAAGTTTAGAGTTGGGCTAAGTTTGCTTACTTGGACTGTTTGAATTTTGTAGTGGTGGGGTTTTGTTTGGGTTTTGGACGTTTTAAGTCTCTGTGCTCTTCTTTTTAGGGGGAGAGTGTGACGAGTCTCACTACTCTTCTTGTTACAGGAGGCTGGTGGGTGTGGCTAGGAGACTCATCACGGGAACGATGTCCACCTGTTCATCCCTCTATAAAAGTTTAGGCTGGCTAGTGTAGAAGGGAGGTCTTTTTCCTGGTTACTTTGTGTTTGAGTTGGGCTCTGTTTTGTTATTTGGTTTAGTATTTTGTTTTCTGTGGCTGATACATTTACATCCATGCACCTGGGAGACATTACAGATGACCATGTTTTCTTGTTTTTATGTGTTCTAACATTTATGTTAATAAATGCTTATTTTTAGCAATCCAATCACTGTGTCCTCCATTTCATTTGCCACGGCTTTGAGCCGGTCGTGACACCTGTGTGATCCCGCCCACTCACCAATAGTATTATGACACAGCCGGCTTGCCAGATTTGAACAACTTTGCAGGCAAACAACACTGCATGCCGCAGCCATGGAAGCCAGCAAACTAACTGGATCAGAGATAACAGATTCCACCTGACCTAAAAAGCCTCACCATCCATCAAAAACCACCATGACCAAAGGCGTAGTAAAACAAGCATAAATATTGAAGATGACTTTGGAAGATGGAAAAAGCTTAAAGCCCAGAAATCCTTTAAAACGGATGCTGAGTGCTAATTTTCTCCTTAACAGGTAAGTATTGAGCATCATTCTGGCAACCCGCATGAGCTTCGAGTCTGGGGCGGGGCAGACAACTCTCCAAAATTTTGAATTTGGACTGCAGTACCCATTTCAAACGCTTGTTGTCAATCTTACAAATAACACCCTTCATTTAATTTAATTTAAAGAGCTAAATTCTTCTTCTTTCGGCTGCTCCCGTTAGGGTCGACACAGTAGACCATTCTTGATCCACGTCTTTGACTTGGCACAGGTTTTACGCCAGATGCCCTTACTGAAGCAACCCCCAGTGGCTGGTGGACTCTCACTCACACCTATAGGGCAATTTAGAGTCTCCAATTCACTTAACCTGCATGCTTTTTTGAACTTGCAGGGGAAACCGGAGCAACCGGAGGAAAAACAGAGCTCCAACAACCTTTTCCTGCATGTCACTACATCCACAACACTTTCAGCTAGCACATGGTACCACCACTCTTGGTTTCACATTTCAGGGTGGTGTGATATCCGCTGCAGATACACGCAAACATGGGGAGAATATGCAAACTCCACACAGAAAGTCCCAGTTGAGCCGGGACTAATTTAAAGCGCTAAAATAAATTGGTTAAAACAATAATATAAGACACTCTATTGGCTGTTTTTGTTTTACCCAAATGAATACATTTTGAGTATGCCTAAATTGTAAGAGAATTTTCATTTTTTTGGTGAGCTATCCGTAAGAGGACCCTCCACATGTAGAATAAAACACATTTCATAAGGTTACTAATATGACTGGAGCCCTCACCTCCTTGAGTGCTCATGCTTTTATACATATGTTTTAAAAGTCCAATTAATTTCTTGAGGAAAAATTATTTTTCAATGAAAAAAATTACTGAGTGCACCTTTGAGCTGTCAAAAAAGCTCATTCCTGTGCAAGAAGTAAAATAAAAAAACATCGAGACACGGCACAACGGTCAAATTCTAGTTCAAGTTTACATAAAAGACGGAAAAAAAAAACCCCAACAACATCTGGAATACATTGCAGACGGGCGAAAAAATTGATTCAGTGTGATTCGTGTGAACAGCCCCTCAAACTTGTGTCCGCTTTGCTTGAAGCCTATAATTCCTTTATTTGGACCAAGTTCGGCACTCGTCATCCAGGCCTTTCGATGGCGCTGTAGCAACACAACCGTCACATTCTCCACCATTATGTGCATGAAGCAGATGAACGCTGCCTCTGGTTAATTATCGGAAACATGGCGCTGTCTAGTGTGTTGAGGAGTGAGTCTGCGGATTTTTGCGATCGCTTTAACCGGCCTTTTGCGCCCGACTGTGGTCTTGATCAAACGGATCTGGGCTTCGGAGCCGCACTGGGAGACAGTCCGAGCTTCGCCGTGACACCTCTAGTTGAAGGGGGTGAACCGGAGAGAAAAATCGAGTTTCTTCACGGCACAACCACCCTAGCATTCAAAGTGAGTTCATTTAGCCAGCAGCTATTAACATCAGGCCAGTTTGAAACCGATCTACTCATCGTTTAACATTCATAACTCCATAACAATTATGATACATCTGAAACAAGTTTCTTTAAAAAATGATGTATAAATAGTGTGTGTAATAAATAGAATAGGCTGCATGTGACAACGACTAGAGCATAAGCCTATTAGATATTCACTGTTGCCGTGTATTTCAGTATTTGCTCTTTTAACTGGTTTATTTGACTTGTTTAGTACTTTTGAGTTTTTTTATAGCATGAAAAGTGTCACATACAGATAGATGGAATGGCACATTTAAACTCCTGCAGTTCGTTTCAGTCACAATTACAGCAATCGCATGTGTCACAAAAACAGCATTTAAACTGTATTATAGTACTGCTAAATCCCGATGAAAGTTGGGGCTGATTACAGTATTTAGGCATACAGATTGACTCCTGCTTTTCTCCAGTATGTTTAAGCACAGTCAAAATGACAGCACCTAATTTTCTTTTTTCACCGTGGCCTACATTTGCCTTCCATTGGTAAAGTTATGGTGGTTCAAAAGTACATTTTGTAATTACTGGTTGTTATGATCTTTGTAGACAGAAAATAAATAAATAAATAATAATTGTATGTAGGTTCACTATAGTTTAAAGGGATAGTTCACCCAAAAATGAAAATTCTATCATCATTTACTCGCCATGTGTATTCCAGATGGGTGTGACTTTCTTCTGCTGAACACAAAGATTTTTTAGAAGAATATCTCTGCTCTGTTAGTCCTCATAATGCAAATGAAAGGTGGCCAGAACTTTGAAGCTCCAAAAATCACAAAAATGATCCATACAAGTAATCCATATGACATAAGTGGTTAAATACATATATTTAGAAACATTGTTATAAGTGTGGGTGAAAAACAGATAAAAACTTTATGTAAATATATATTTGTTTTAAATTCTACTCCCTGCCCAGTTGGTGGGGATATGCACAAAGAATGCAAATCACCAAAAACAAAAGAAGAACTTGTTGGAGAGCAGAGTGCTTAAAGGGCTGTTTGAAAGTGGAGATTTATAGTAAAATAATAACTTCAGTGTTTCCCCTAGGATTTTTTTCAGCAGAGGTGCTGTTGTGAGTCTGTAATGCTGGACCCATATTTATGCGCGTCTGTGAAGTAATAGCATAAAATGTCCAGGTATCTTTAGATTCTTTTTAGACAACACGTTTTTGGCATATACTTTTAACAAATACGTTAAAGGCATAATTTGGACACAAATCAACATTTTGCTATTTTATTTTGTAGTGTCTGACCACGATAAATACATTTTGAACATTTGTATCAAATTTGCACATTTTCACACGTAATTCACACGCAGCACAAGATTTCATTCCTCTCATCTCTCAGTTTCAGCATGGCGTCATTGTGGCTGTGGATTCCAGAGCTACAGCGGGCGCCTACATCGCTTCCCAGACAGTGAAGAAGGTGATTGAGATCAACCCTTACTTGCTAGGCACCATGGCAGGAGGTGCTGCAGACTGCAGCTTCTGGGAGCGCCTGCTGGCCAGGCAGTGCCGCATCTATGAGCTGCGCAACAAAGAGCGCATTTCTGTAGCGGCTGCCTCCAAGCTCCTGGCTAACATGGTGTATCAGTACAAAGGCATGGGCCTCAGTATGGGGACAATGGTCTGTGGCTGGGACAAGAGAGGACCAGGTAATTATCACATGCAGATCAAATTGTAATGTCTTGTTGATTACTTGATCACACAATCTTTTGGATATTTGTATACATTAAAAGCATGTACAATCCAATAAAAGTTTTTTATGTTTGTGTTCAGAAATCTGTATAAATATGTATATTATAACTGTACAGATATGATATATTCTGAGTATTTTTAGGTAAGATTTATACTAATTGTTGTATTCAATAACACGTTACATTAGATTTCATGTTGCCATGTAATTACACAAATAACCTATTCCAAAAGAACATGTCCTTAATATGTATCTTTTTTTGCGAAACAGTCAGAACACGGCAATGCTTCTAGTGACCGCAAACATTCTCTAGTGAATCTTGTAAATTTGAAAGAGTTAGTTCACCCAAAAATTATATATATTTTACCAATTACTCATGATGTTGACTAAATAATGACAGAATTTCATTTTGGAGTGAAATATACCTTGAATTGATCTGCAGCTATTCATACATCCAAATGTTTTAGTTATGGACGGATACTTCGTCCAGGCCAGTTATTTGGAGAAATTTGGCTGATTTGAGATTATCTGCATCGGTCAATTTAACTGCCTGCTTGGATAAAAGTGGTCATTCCATCTAGATTCAGTTCCAAAATTTACAAACAAAAACAGCAGTGGATAATTTCTTATTTAATGAATGTTGTGTAAAATAACATTTTACACAAGCAGCATGATTGCTGCGGTTGGCATGGGGATAAATTATGCAGTTATGTTCTCTGCTGATTTGACCCAGGCTTTCTGTTGAAATGTCTTTGTAAAAATAGTGTTATCACCATAATTTCCTGCCAATCTCCAGCGGTAGTCGAAAAACGTATTTTAATATGCATGGCTTTGTTTTAGAGATGAATAACAAACTGCACATTAATGGACTTGAAAGACCTTTGCTTTTCCAGACCATGATTGTTGTCCATTTTTGTTAATTAGACAATGCGTGCAGGTCTCTAAGAGGCTTTTAATCTTAATACTTTTAATGGTGAGCTCTGCCCATTTTAAGTTCATTTTGTATGTTCACAACATGAAAAGTGTAAACCTGAAAAGCAAGAAAGACAAAGATAAATTGCTGCTGTTAATTTGGTTTGTAACCACCAAGTGGTTTAACCAACAACCAAGTGTTTAAAGATGTGGAGTCATATTGTCTCTTACCACCAGATGGCGACCGTATTACTCTCTATGGTAGTGCTACATCCCTCAATTTCAGACACTGAGGTGCTGTTACTGGCTCTATCTACATCACGGCCGATGTGTTTAAAGAGGCCCTGCACAGTGACACAGTAATGGGAAATCAATATCCCCATGACTGTGGGCCTGGAGGGAGCAACACTATGATGGACGCTGCTCTCATCCATTGCAATCGGGTCGCATGCAAAATCCTGTCAGCTCGATAAATAGGGTTTTCAAAGAAAGTGACAAAGGCAAGTATGGCCCCCAAAATAACTTTAGGATTACAAAATTACATTGTAATAATTACAATCAATTTGCAATTAATGATTGCCTTTTAAAGCTCGATAGCAGCGCTGGCTGTTACAATGCAATGTGCTACAATATGTTAAATGTTGTGCAAATTACATCAGTCTTGATTAAATCTATCACATTTACCAATTTTACAACGTCCGGCACACTTTTTCCTGTGTTAATTGTCTGTTTGCCTTAAAGAATAAATTTGAAAAAGACAAAGATGGTGAAAATAAATTTGAATGCAGTGTCAGTCATGTTGAGGAGACTGTAGAAGTCCCAGTGTTTTAGTCTTTGTGTAATTGGTGCCGTTCTATGAATGTGTTCTTGTCACTGCTGGTTTTGAACTGATTCGATTATGAGTTTATGGGCTCTGTTAGTAAAGTAATTCAAGAAGTGTTGTGGATCTCAGTTTCTGATACCTCTTTCCACTGACAATATTGTGCCAATGTTTAAAAAAAAAAAGAAGTAATTTTTAAAACTCAAAACAAGACTTGATGTTAGATTGTTCCCTATTACAGTCAACAAATCTGTGAACCGTTCAAGCGAAGCAAAATTTGTACCAATATCCAATTATTTACAACACCATCTGCTGAAATCGATAGTTCTGCTCTTTGATTGCCACCTTGATTCAAATCACTGATGATTAATTACACAACTTAGAATTTAAAGAAAAAAGTATATATATATATATATATATATATGTATATATATATATATATATATATATATATATATGTATATGTGTATTATTATATATATGTATTATTATTTTTTTAATTATTTTTTATTTTTTATTTTTTTAAATAACTTTTAACTGTATGTTTTAACACACCTTCCATGTTTCAGAGGAACAAAACACTGAAACAAAATGCATATTATTAACATACTTGACTCACATTAGCTGAGAGAGCGTTGACTGCACTCCAAGTGCATAAACAATAGCACCAAATTAATGCAAAAGGGTTATGAATATGATATATGCACTCTTTATCTCTAGGCTATGCTTTCATTGCGTATCAACTTAATTTGTTGATACAATGCTGTCTGTGAACGTGTGGAAGACTTCTGTGCTGCCAGGACCAGCAAATGTCAGCAGCACAGTTGGGCTACCAACTTTAAGACATATGATGCTGGATCTTTCAGCTGCCATCTTATATTCTGTGAATTGGACTGGCAATGTGCAAACATGCATTGAAGAGTTGCTTTGCTTTCTAAGCAGCTGCTCATCTGCACACTTATCCAACCATAGCTGTGTGACAATCAGCAGAGCAGTCAGCCAATCACCTTTCCCTTTTTTCCCCCGTTCTGTAGTTGCCATCCATATACAGTATGCATGTCACACTTTAAGCCTGCCATGTCTCACTGCTGTCAACTTTGTGATGGAGTGCAAAGAGCTGCGCTGTTGTAACATTCCGAAATCATTCCCGCTCCTCTGCCACGGCTTTACGAGGTCTCACAAATTGCCTCTTGTTTACTTTTCCGCGTCACTTTACTTCCCCACCCTTTTCCGTGCATTTCTATTATGTCCTCTCCTTGGGATGCAGGTAGCTTGCGTTCAAAAATGAGCACAGGTGTTGTATGTAAAAATTCTCAGTGCACTCAAGTATCCTCGCACTCCGCTACTAATGAGAACCGGTGCGGGTGAAAGAGACGCCCTTTTGCATTTTTAACCTGTTTTTAGTCGTCACACTTGGCTCTACAAAATGGGAAATTATCCTACATATTCAGGGAGCCTCAACAATTATCAGGTCGAGCTAACGATGCGCTCGGAGTGTGCAGTTAGCCTGCCAAAAGCGATTGTGAGTTCTGAGCCTAGCTTCTAAGACTGTCTCTTATAAACTGTCCTTAAAATTTCTGAGCCAATTTGGAGTGCTTGAGCTTCTTAAAGTTTCCAAAGCAATCTGACAATAAAAGAGTTCCAGGTTGTCAGTTTTCAGTAGAGTCTGCTGGAAGTAGGACTTTAGTAACTTTAAAGTAATTTAATGATTCTCAAAAATAGTAACTTAACCCGAGTAAACATTCTTTCATGTTCTCAAGCCATAATTCAAGACAAGTATACAGTAATAAAATGAGAACAAAGTAATAAATTACAAGCAATAGAACATAGACACCAATTAAGAAAATGGTGCTTTTAAGTTTTTAACAGCAGTATCAAGTATTCAAGTAAACTTTCAGAAATTTAAAAAAGTAATGAAATGTAACAAAATAACTTAAATTGCTGGTACTAGACAGCGTCAGGTCTGTTAGGTTACATTTACAGTTCATGTCCAATATTTTTATACAAATCCCCCACTGTTTATGTTCAGTTTAGACATAATTGAACTTGGCCTCTTTTCCACCATCAGACCAAACAGGTCTCGTTGCAAGACTGTACTGATCTGATCCGGGTCAGTTGGTGCAGTTACTCTTACTTTTTCCACTGTGGTGTGGGGAAAACAGTCAAATGGAACCGATATGTCTTTAAGCGACAGCGTGAGAGAAAAACATTGGAGCGAGTGTGCTTTTGAGGATGATCGCATCCTCAGTAGGACTGCTTTTTTCCTTTACTAATACACAGGAAAGACATGGCCCATGTAGCAAAAAGAAAATCAAAAAGATAAAGGCGAGAGGTTAACTATCATGTGCTGATGACACAAACACGCAAAGGCAAAAGTTCCCAGACTAACAAAAAAGGATATTTATTGACAAATTATAAGTAGTATATGAAAATAGTATATTAGAATATATTAATACTTTTTGAGTTTTAATGAGCTAGTTATTTACTTCCCTTACGAAAAAGATATGTAGAAAAATAAATGCTACTATACTAGTTAAACCATTATCATTAAATCATAAAGTTACAATAAACATACACTTTTTTTGCGTAACTTTTATTAACTTCAGCCAAATATTAGCTAACTTGGAAAGCTAGAACCAACTAAAAGCTACCTTGGCGTTGGCAAATTGAAAATCACAAGTCGCCACTTAAGCAATTCCATCAGCACGGTTTAGGTCAGTTAGCTAACCGTGCAGAGAATTACGGACCGAGAATGGTTTATAATTGTGCCGTGCCAAACCGTGCTCAAGTGGAAATGTTACTGTTACCATTTTGTACTATGCTCAGGACCATTAAGTCCTATGGGGAAAAAGCAGCTTTTAATATGTCACATAAATGGGTATTTTCACTGAATTGTCGTGCATTTTACCATTTAGACGCACATTTGCATAATCACATTACCATCAGCACTCTTGGTTACATAAGCACACACACAAGCCACCTGTCAGTCAGTTCCGAAATTAGGAACTAAAAAGTGATAATTAAGATTCTTGTTTTTGGTTAGTTTCTTTTACATTTGGCCTGTTAATCAGATCAACCTTTGTGGCTGTCTAATGATCGACTGGTTAATCATGATCAATATAATAAAAGATCGATCTTGTGATTTTTAAGAATCAAGATCGGGATGGTTAAAATGAAGATCACATTAATCAGATATAAAATGATTATTATTTTATTTTTATTTTTTTTACAAGCGATTTTCCTCGTGACTTGATTTTGGAAGACCCTTTCCATCTGTAGCTTGGTTTTGCTGGAGCACAGATGGGTCCTAGTCACCATTATTGGGCTTCTGTGGGTTTCATCATACCACAGCCTGTAGAACACACTGTTGATCTTGTCTTGGCCAGCAAAGGTGATTCACTTCCAGACCAGACAGTGATCCACTAGTTCACTGAGTGTGATCCACATCGTCCATCAAGTTTGGGTGAGAGGTCATGTCTTCAGGAATAGATCAATAATTCATTAGGTGTTTTTTGAGCGATCAATAGCACCTCAGGCAGTGCCCCAGGCCAGATGGGAGGATGCTATGTTTACCTATGCCCGGTCAGCAGCTTGTACTTATCTTGGCTTAATATGGGCATGATTTTTTTACTCAAATTTTTCATTTCAAATCTCTTGCGCACAGGCCCCCCCCCCATCCGATTGACCAAAAAAAAAATGTTTCCCATGAAATCGCATGTATCCACAGGATTTGACCTTGCATTGTTCAGAACATTATTTACAACCGTGTGTTCATAACATTACATTGATATCATAAATTACATTGAAATATCCTTTTTATCACAGCAGGCATTACTGATACTCTATCTCACTCTAATCTTCTCTCTTTCCTCTGATCACAGGGCTGTACTATGTGGACTCTGAGGGCAACCGCGTATGTGGAGACCTGTTTGCGGTGGGGTCTGGCTCAATGTACGCCTATGGTGTAGTTGACAGTGGCCTTAGCAATGACCTGACCATAGAGGAGGCATGCGACCTTGGCCGCCGTGCCATCTACCGGGCCACCTACCGTGATGCCTACAGCGGAGGCCAAGTCAACCTCTACCGCATCCACAGTGAGGGTTGGGAGAGGGTCTCTCAAGATGATGTTCTTGAGCTACACCAGAAGTACCAGAGTGAGAAAGCATAGAGGGACGAGTTGAGGATAAAGAGGGAATGGGATAGGGGAAAGAGTAGAGAGGAATCAAAGGCACTTCTGGTAACAAACTGAAATCAAAACAGCAGAATGACTCTCTCCAGTTTAAGTTAATACCAACTCTTTTTGCCAGAGCTGGTTTGTCTGTACATGAGAACATAAATTAGCAAAAAATTTAAAAAATATGTCTCCCTCTCTCACTCTTTTTCTTTCCATTCTCTCTTTCAGTGAAGGTAGATCACTTTCCGTTATTTTTCTCATGTTACTTGTTGAATTTTCAGCCAGTTTTAGTAGTATTTCAATCCCAGCCATTGATCTGCAATTCCCCTTGCTGTTTGTGATTAAAATATGGGGGTGCTTTATCCCAGTGGACAACGTGACAAGCCAAACCTCCTGTTGGCCTGCTCTTGCTGAGTGGGTGTGGGCTTCTGTTGTTCTTCTCCTGTATTAGCACTACCACAGTCTAAACCTATATTCAATAAACCTTGGATTTGTTTTTGCTATCGGAGTGATTTGTCCGTTTCTTGATCCTGATCTATCAGATGAGAAGTGCTTTCACACATGTACTGGGTATACTGATTTTGTTTGTATTTCTAGGTGAGCCTTTTAATATGTGATGTTAAACGTTTTTAATTCTACTACTTTTCTTAATGGGGTTCTTCTTGGGTATCTTGCCCATTTGTCTTCAGATTCAGAAAATCAGATTTTTGTCTTTTTCAGTTATGCCTGAGGCCTCGAATTGAGCATTTTGTTTTTCTCCCTCCAATTGCCCTTGCTGCTTCATAATAGTGTTTTAGAGATGCAAATAGTGCATTGAATCTTTGTCTGCGCCAATCTTGTGAGCTATTAGTGCTTGTGCTTGCTGGACCGAACAGAACAACAATATATAACACCTTATGCTGGCAAGGAAACTTGTAATAGTATTTTGTTGTTTTGCAATTTTATTCAGGCTTCCTCTGTACATAGACTCAGTCCCATAGACTCACACTTGGAGAGAAAATGTATTTCTTATTTCCTTTTTTAGCATGCCTAGTTTCCCAACACCAAATGTGATGCACCATTCTATCACTTTGGTTTACAATGTAAGGCCCCCTCAGTATTTTTATAGCTGGGAATAAACACTAATAAAGGCTATGGGATGATGTGGTGGCCCTGAGCCCCAATGCTTGTTAAAAACTAGTTTCACAGGTGGCTAGTTAGCAGATGGAAAGCTAATGGGATTTCAATAAATGTAAATGAGGAGTTCTTCACCATTACTTTGTTTGGAGAAAATAAAGAGATGAAAAGTCCTAACATCATGACTACAAATCAAATATGCTAATCAGTTTCAGAGGTAATTTGGTTCAAAACATCTGCGGCAGTGAATAAATATTTGATTTGAGTGGTGAAATTAGATGTTGGCCAGGTCATTCTTGAAAGCACTTTGAAAACTCAACAACTTTACCTTAATTATCTGAGATTGTTAGCTGTTAGAGAATGCAATTCTTGACATTATTCCATATATCATTGCAAAATAAATTTGTGTTGCAATAGAAGAATAACTGGTTATCACTGACATCCCAGTCACTGTTTTCTCGTGAGTAATTTGTATAAACCTACACTTCAAGGTCTAAAAATGTAACAAGAGCTACTTGAAATTTTAAAACCTGGGGGATGCTTGCCCACGATATTTTTGGATCATCTTCACACTATTTGTCCTGTGATTCAACACACTGTGTTATACAATCCTTGTAAGTCTGCAGTAGTGAAACTGTATCTTAACCAAAGTCAAACAAATAGGATTGTGTGAGAGACCAGCTGGTTAGTTTGTTAGGTGCCAAGGAGATGATTTTTCACAGTGTCAAAAAATAACCCTTATGCACCCACGTGCCACCATCTGTCAGGTGACCATCAGAATCAGCTTTATTGCCAAGTATGCTTACACATACAAGGAATTTGTCTTGGTGACAGGAGCTTCCAGTGCACAACAATACAAAAAAAACAGCAGCAAGATATAGGTAATTAAAAACAAAAAAAGACTAAAAATAATTATACATATACGTACATACACTCACCATCATACATACCCACATACACACACGTAGTGCAAATCTATTACAATCTGATTATAAAGAACAAAATACAGTATATTATGTACAGAGCAATGTAAGTAATGGCAGAAGTGGATATGTTGGATAATATAAATAGACTTAAACTGTGTATTGCACATAATTATTGCTTAATGGGGCAATTTAATTGTTCATGAGATGGATAGCTGGGAAAAAAAAAAACTGTTCCTGTGTCTGACGGTTCTGGTGCTCAGAGCTCTGAAGCGCCGGCCAGAAGGCAACAGTTCAAAAAGGTAGTGGGCAGGGTGAGTGGGGTCCAGAGTGATTTTACCAGCCTTTTTCTTCACTCTGGATGTGTATAGTTCTTGAAGGGGGGACAGGGGGCAACCAATAATCCTTTCAGCAGTCCGAACTGTCTTCTGTAGTCTTCTGATGTCTGATTTCGTAGCTGCACCAAACCAGACAGTTATTGAAGTGCAGTGACTCAATGACTGCTGAGCAGAACTGTTTCAGCAGCACCTGTGACAGGTTGAACTTCCTCAGCTGGCGAAGGAAGTACAACCTCTGCTAGGTCTTTTTTACAATGGAGTCAATGTGTATCTCCCACTTCAGGTCCTGTGAGATGGTAGTGTCCAGGAACCTTAATGACTCCACTGCTGCCACAGTGCTGTTTAGAATGGTAAGGGGGGACAATGTTGGGGTGTTCCTCCTAAAGTCCACAATCATCTCCACTGTTTTGAGTGTGTTCAGCTCCAGGTTGTTTTGACTGCACCAGACAGCCAGCCGTTCAACTTCCTTTCTATATGCAGACTCATCATCATCCTGGATGAGGCCGATGACAGTGGTGTCGTCTGCAAATTTCAGGAGCTTGACAGAGGGATCCTTGGGTGGTGCAGTCATTTGTGTAGAGCAAGAAGAGTAGTGGGGTGAGAACACATCCCTGGGGGCACCAGTGCTGATGGTACAGGTGGTGGACCATAGCAAATAAATAGATTTTTTTTTATTTTATAAATGAAAAATCGTTTGATTTAGTAGTGTGATTTGAAATCGTTTAAATTTCACACTATAGTTGGGCTCAACTGCAAATAATTTGTGTTTCTCTGTGGGGAAAATAAGCTTATAATTACTTCTGAAAGATGTAAGTACAGATCAAAGAGGAAAATAGGCTCGTGGTGTAAGCCTGTGTTTGCGATTGAATATCGGAGAATAAAACGTTTCACTAATGGCGATGGTGTTCCTGTTTTGAAAAAAATAAATCAGTTTGGCCCAGAGGAAATCACTTCCGGCGCCTTGCATGTCCACCTAAAGACTCTCGAGGCGTTGTGTAATTAGCGTGCTTCAGTCCTTGAACGTGCTCGTTCGCTCGCCCCGGGTATAATTGCATTTGTTTCCTCTCGCGCATCCTTCTCTACTCAGCGCGCGTAAAGAGGCTGCAGCTCTCACTCGTGTTGAGAGGGGCTGTTTTTTATGAAGGTAAATCAGTAGCAAAACTCAAGAGCTTGAATGTTTGGATTTGAGAACTTCTACAATAAATATTTGTACTCGAAAGTTGAAATTTACACTCATAGCACCGATATGAAAACTTGTAATATATAAATTTGAAGTTAAATGTTACAATCTGCACAAAACAATTCAAAGCTTGTGTTCTGAATTCACAATTGCAGACAAGTTGTCACATAAAGACTACTGACACAAACGTTTTTTAAAATAAATAAGTCAATAGTATTTAAAAAGGTTTTTAAAAACTCCCACACAATACGTTTTCCTTCACTGACATACTAACATATATTATTGATGAAGGGTAATTTCCACTTGACAATATAACGTTTTACCAGGTATCCAAGTATTGAACAGGTAGTTGTCCATTAGTGTGATGTCTAAATAACCAAAATTCATTATTCTTTTAGCTGGAGCAAGTTTGCCTATGATGATCAATAATTAAGGAAAATGTACAGTCAGCCAGTCATTAATTACTTAATTATTAAAAATGTACCCTCAGATTGTTAGATCCCTCCTAGATGACCGGCTCTGCTTTACCTTAACAAAAATTTGTGGGATGCCACTGTGGCGTGACATCATTGCATACAAAAATGTCCCATTTCAGCTTACAAGGTCAAATATTTATTGTACAAATCCTAATATGCAAGCTCTCGAATGTTGCTACTGATTTAACTTCACAGTATTTCATCCTTCTGCCCACGTCACACTCTTTTCATTCCTGTGTCACGTGTCCTATGCGCCCTCCTTCTTGTGCTCTCTCCTTCTGCTGAATAATAATGTTTCATTAATTATTTTGTGGTCATTAATTCCACTGAACTTGTGTTTAAAGAATGCATCTTCAAAACGTACAAGATCAGATGACCTTGTGCTAAAATGTCTTCAGGAAATTTGTCAGTTGTTATCTTCTTGCTGTTGTCAGGCGTTGGCATTACACTACAATGCTACAGTGATTTCTGACTACCTCTGAATGTGGTCTGAGTGATCTGATATGACAAAATGTTGTGATCAGATCACCCATATTCATACCATATGCAAACGGGGCCTTTGGATTTGTGTTAGATGATCAAATGTTGATTATCATGAAGGTGGTAAAATACCCATTATTAGTATAACCTGTCTCCCGAGGTGCTACTGTGACACAAGCTATTTACCTGTGGCAATGACATATGACTATAAATGTAGCACGTCTTTTAGTTTTATTGTCAGTGTCTCTCTTTCATGTGTGCAAAACCCTGGGAGGGACTCTTGCCAGGCAGAGCAAGCATAGGAGCAGCATTTAAGACTGATGTTTGTGGCTGTGGTCACTCTGCTTTTGTGTGTTTTTGTTCCTTTTTCTTCTGTGTCCTTTTGAACATGCCCGATGGACACCAACAGAAAAAAAAATCCCTTTATTGCTTTTCACAGTGGGTTGAGGAGAATGCGGCACTGTGTATCAAGCCTAATAGTATGGGGTGGTGGGACAGGAATAGTTTGGTGTGCTGTTGTCAACCATAGTAAGTTGCCCACTCCGCCAGAACAGTGCAAAGCATTCTTACCATATACTCACTGTGCTACCTGTCTAGAGAGAATACATGCACTATATTTTATCTGTACATGTTTAGCATACGTGAATACTGTATGTAAAATATTTCTCATTAGTAAAGCTTGCTAAATTTAATGAATGAAAACTCATATTGTTCAACTTGTTGGGGTGAGATGTAACTTACATTTATTGTCTGGCAGACAAAATGTGCCAAAAGGATTTGTATTGAACAGGGGCCCCACATAGGGACCAGACTATCAAAAGCATTGTTCACACTGCAGGCAAAACCCTACTGTTTTTTCTCAAATTTGATTTTTTTTTTTATATTGATTGTTAAGTCTGCAAGTTATATGTGGCCAGATCAGAATAATTTTTGTTCAGAATGTTTTCAGACTTCAGTCGACTTGTGCAAGTCCACATTAGTAGTCACAGTAATGATGCAAATTTGCATAGGTTCACTATGCATGAGAGTTTAGTAAAGGATGTTTTGCCATTGATTGTATTTTTCATAAGAGCATTATATAAATATAAACACATTAATCACAGACAGTGTCATAAAAAATGGGAAAGGTGGCATATGCAATGTTTGTTGCTGCTCTATGGTAGACAACCGACCCATTTTAGCCATGACGTCTTATATTTTGGATGAAAATACAACGTCCTGTACAGGATGCTTGTTGACCGGGATTTTAGCAGGCAGTGAAACGTGCCATATTGAAGTAGAAAAATGCTCAAAGGGTTGGACGGTAAAATGCTTGGATGGAATTCCTGCCCTGAATTGAAGCACTCAAAATGTTCAAGCGTTATTGCATCGTGGTGGCTCACAACCAGTGTGGGTTTAATTCAGAAGTGATCATCCTTATGCCGTATTCCACTCAAAGATTTTACCTTCCACTGTGAGAGTTTCGGAGGGCTGAAAGGTGTAATAAAATGTTAAGTCTATTTTTTTTTATTCTGTTTGTTACGTTGCTACTGCGTGGCCATCATTATTGTTTTCCCTTAAAAGTGCCATGTGAAGACATCATTTATGCTATTTGGAATGCAGTATTTGTCTTTCTGTAAAACCTGACTTCATTTGTAGTGCACAACGAATTATGAAAAAAGCAATTGAAGTCCAAATTAACCGCTTAGACACTGCAGCTGAATTTGACCCAAATCTGATTTTTTTTTTTTTTTCATACACGTGACACAGATCTGTTAGTTGTATCTGACCTTTTCAAATCCGATCTGGGCCACTTTCATATGTGGAAATAAATCAGATCATGTTAAATTGCCCAATATGCCTTCAGTGTGAACAGCAAGGTCATATTTAATGTGATTTGTACATCAATCTAGCTCAAAATTTGCTAATTTGGGTACTTGATTTCTTGCATATATAGGTGTGTTATTTAAAACTATTAATTGCAAGTCACATGTTTTCTAGTTAATGCGTTCAGATTCTTTTTTTACTACTATGAAAATGAATGTTGACTGAACACTCTGCCTAACATCTTTTGTGTTCCATGAAAGAAATTAATTAATACATAACATATATCATGTAATGTGAGTTAATTACATCATAACATTCATCTCAGTGGGTGTTGAGATAGGGATTTTAGATATGCAAAACGGGCCAGAGTCTCTGAGGTGTGCAGCCCTCTCTTTTCCTGTAGTTGCCTACTTAATCTCCCCCAGAGCACCCTGTTTCACCGCCCATCTCCCCTCTGCTCCTGTTCAGGCTAATCAATGCCCCCACCCTCCTCACTGCTGTGGAGGTCCAGCCTTAATTAAGGCCCTCCAGCTCGTTACTCAAGCCATTCCCTTCTGCGGCAGGCCACTCCATTGGCACAGCAATTGTAATTCTCTTGGGCGGCTACATGAGGGTAATGAGAAGGGATGCGCTTGTCCTGTCACTACTGATGGATGATCCAGTGAGCTGGATGTCAGGGTAGTGATTGACAGCCACTGTATAGCATTGGGCATAACTGACAGATCTAGTAGTGGGTTGTGTGAGGGTTGTAATTGACACCTGTGATGGGTGGAGGATTTGAGTAAAGTTAAAGGTCAATGGAAGATGGGTGAGGAGATTGGATTGCAGTAGGAGTCCTATCAGTTTTATTCTGTGTTGGATGGTATGGAAATGAATAGATCATGTTATGGAAATGAATTGACTTTATATGGGACTCAATGAGCTAGGGTACGGTTATGACAGGAATGTGTTATGCAAATTTTAGTAGTATTTTTGGCTCGTCCTTTACCTTGAGAGCTCATGTCGCCGTCCTTTGCTTTCAAGCATCCGGCTCTGTTTACCTAGCTGTAGTGTCCATTCCTTTCACACTCTAAACCGAAATTACCGGCCAGGTTGAACTGCGTTTCACATCCCTGATCTCTGCCTGCATCACCTCAGTCTATTTATGGACAACGATCTTGAAATGGAATGCATAGACTAACTATTGCCAACAAAAGCCTTCATCAGCCAATTAACAAGGACAATTGCATCTATATGAACTTATGCAGTTAATCCAGGATGGACATAAAAGACATTGGTCATTAATCTTACAGTTCAAACAAAATCAATGTTTAAACACTGACCCTTAACACCTACTTAGTTTAATAATTTTAAACCATGATTTTAACTATACTTAATTAATATTTACATCATATTCATGATGTTAGCTAGAGGAACTGGCCCCCACAGTGATTCTGGTTTCTCCCAAGGTTATTTTTCTCCATTAATCAACATCTTATGGAGTTTTGTGTTCCTTGCCACAGTCGCTTTCAGCTTGCTCACTGGGGTTATTAATACAATTATTATTTAATTACTTATTTTTTAAACATGATTAACAATCGTATTTTATCTAATTACACAATGATGATTCATCGACATTATAGACATTACAGTTTTATTGTCCGTTAATGCTGATCTTCTGTAAAGCTGCTTTGAAACGATGTGTGTTGTGAAAGGTGCTATACAAATACAATCGACTTGACTAGAAAATTCTGGCTTAAAAACAACCCAATCTGGTTAGTTTTTTAAACACACTGCTCGGTAATTGGACAAAAACACTTGCTGGATTAAATTAACCCAGCAAATTGGAAAACCCTGGAAAAGAAGTCCGCGACAGCCATCTAGGACCCTGGCCTGTGGACCACCTTGAACAGCTGGAGTGCCATATACCAACGGGTGATCTGGGCGTTGGCATCCTTCATGCGGTGGAGCCACTGGAGTGGGGCATGGTCAACATTGTATAACAAATAGTAGCGGAGAGTGAGGACCACCCACTTGATGGCCAAGCACTCCTTCTCTATGGTGTTGTACTTAGGCTCTCTCATAGAGATCTTCCTACTAATGTACAGTACCAGGCTCTACTCCCCCTCCACCACCTCGGAAAGTACATCACCCAGCCCCCTGTTCGGTGCATTTGTCTGCAAAACAAAAGGGAGAGAGAGAAGTCAGGGGAATGCAGAATTGGACCACCACAAAGTGCAGCTTTTACCTGCGTGAATACTTGTTGGCACGGCTAGCCAGCCCAAAGAACTGTCTCACCTTCTTTTTGGTGTTGGGTCTTGGGCAGGTCGTAATTGCAGCAGTTTTATCAATTTGGGGCCACACCTGCCCGTGACCCAATTGGAACCCCAGATACTGTACCTCCACCCACTCAATTGCACACTTCTTTGGGTTTGCCATGAGCCCCCCTCCTGGTCACTCTAATCAACCGATATTTTATAATAGAAAAATAAGGATGTGCGAGTGTGATGCCTGGCTGAAGACTTTGACCATCATTATTTGATATTTGTATCAAATGCACTGTTTTGAACCAAGCATTAATGAATGGAGGTTTGATTACAACCTGAAGCCACCAAGGCTTGGTATGTACCCTCATTTACATTCACCGGTATCTGGTACGTACCTGCTCGATCGGGGGCGGTCTGTGGAGTGTCAGAGACCAGGATCAAGGCCCCCAATTTCATTACTGGCCACTGTTCTCGAACCTGACCCAGTTCCCTGCCACTCCAACCGACCGGCCCAAGCTTCCCACCCACACCTGTGGCAGCAGGTTCCCTCACCTTGGATGAAGAGAGGGGAGAGATGGGTTTTTTTGGCACAGGAAACCCCAAAAACCAGGAAGCCGGTTTTGGGGGAATGAAATAAGGCAAAAGGGGGGGGGCATAATTGCTCCAGTTGATGACATCACTGTCGCTTTCCTCCTTAACCAGCACCCACCGCTGGCAGGTGTCACAGAGCTGTTGAGCAAAGGCAGCAGACCTCGCTCAGCATCAAGGAGCGGAAGTACTGGTGGTGTTCTTCTGGGCTGTGGCAGACCTGTTGCAGGAAGGACATCTTCAACATCTTGTAGTCTAGGTGGTTGGTGACTGGATGATATTATGCCACAATCTGGACTTCCCCGGTCAGCAGCGGCAGAAATTGTACCGCCCATTGCACCTGTGGCCATTTCAGGGCTCAAAGAGCTCAAGGTAGGCCTCTGGATCATCTTGGGACTCCATTTACGTGAGCAACATGTGAGGGTTCACTGCTGCAGTTTGTGGTGGCCACCCCCTCCTGAGGTACTAAGCTCTGCAGAATCTGCATGTCATCCTCCTAGGCCTGAAGGAGAGCCTCAAAACACTGCTGCTGCTCCATGCGTAGGTCCACGAGGACGTAGTGTTGTGCTTGGTGAATGCTGGCAATGGACCTGTAGACTACCTCCAGCGGCGATGACTCCATGACAGCATATCCTTCTTCCTCTTTGTCCCTGGTTTCAGCACCAGTGTAATGGGTTCAATGAAATGAGGAAGCAGGAGACAGCAGTTCCTCAGGAATGTCACTTTTATTGATACACAAAATAGAACACGTTCGCTCAAGCGTAACGCTGCAGCTTCAAATCAACGGCAGCGACCAACACACAAACAACTTCTCAGCTGGGCTTTCCCTCTCTCACACTCTAAGGACAGGCCCTTTTATTTCCCCTGTCTCTCACTGGGAACACAGAAACAAGCAATTACCAGCAATTAATCTCAGGTGAGAACCCTTACCGCTCACTCTCTTTCCAGAGGAACACTTGACTATGCCCTTGCCTCCACAATCATAAATAGATTAACTGTGAACTTTGTTAAGCTAATTAGACCTACACAAAATGACTTAAAATGTTATGTGTAATACTGTTTGGTGGCATCACATTACTTGCTTTCAGAATGCACACTGCATTTGTACTAAAAAGTGACCAGTGGAACAAGTAAATAAAATAATTAAATGCATTAAGTTAGCTGCTTTACTAGTTAGCTAGCTTGGATAGTGTATTAATGTTACAGTATTATATTGTTATAATGTGAGACTACAGAAGTCTTTTTGTCTCTACAAAGATTCCTTGTTAAGGACACAATTGTTAGGAATAAAGAAAATTTAGTTTTATTCAGAAATATTGCCCTCTGCGTGCTTTTTCTCATGGCAGATGCCTAAATTACCACTGCAAATCAAAGTTTTATCTAGTTTGGCGCTAATAAACCACCCATATAGCTATGAGATCTTAAGTCTATAGTCAGTCTCAGTCATCGATACATTTTCAATGTTGAATCAACATTCCTGGTCAGTACATCAGAACACTATCCAGTCGACAATAAAACATCTCTTATACGTCCACATGGTCAAATTAGCCTGATGAGCCTATTTTGATTTGTTTAATGTTGAAACTTGGTTACAAAAATTAGAGATCTGTGAATGGACATCATTTAGATCTGTAGCATCCAACTAAAGGTGAACATTCAAAAGAAATGCAAACAGAAATGTATTTTTAGTTTTTACACAGTGGTTTCCCCAACTATCAATAAATATTAGGGCTACAACAGTACACAAAATTCATGGTTCAGTACATTCCTCGGTTTTGGGTTCACAGTTCGGTACAGCAGGGGAAGTGAATCGAAAATGAAAATTATTTTAGTTTTATTTGTATTTTGAAAACCGTGGCTGATGGGCATTAATTCTTATTGTTAGGGCTTGTTTATACATTACTCTAATATGCAAAATTACAATACAAAACTTATTTTGTTAAAAAAGTGTAGTTATAATCATTTTAACAAAATGTAGACATTAGCAGTGCAGATTTCTATGTCTTATGCCTTTCAGCTCACCACTTGTACATACAGTATCATACATTTTTCATTTTTTCCCACAAGAAAATCAGAATATCCCTAAGCACATTACCAGAGGATAGAACAATAAAATTTTCCTAAAAATATATATTTTTATTTATTTAGTACCACCCTGAAGAAGCTATTTGATATAACAGTCATCACATACTGTATATTTTACAAGACAAAATAGTAACTGAATATAAGCAAATTATCCTGTTCAAAAGTTTACATTCCATTGGTCTTATGGTGTGTTGGTTTCTCGAAGGTCAATGACTGTTTGTGTAATTATTGTTATTGAGTCCCTGGTTTGTCCTGAAGCTGCCCAATTTTCTTAAGAAAAATCCCCCAACTACCATACATTTTTTGGTTTCCCAGCATCTTCTGCACACTTGAGTTCTTCCCAACTGTGGCTATATGATATTGACAGCTTTTGACACTTAGGACAATTGATGGACTCATACACATCTATTACACAAGGTGCAAACATTCATTGATGCTCAAGAAGGCAGCACATGATGAACCAAGAGGATACAAACTTTTGAACAGGATTATTTTTGTATATTAGAGTTAATTTTGTGCATTGTATCTTTTGTAGGGCAGTACTACATTAAAAATATGATCTTTTATAGAATATATTTTTAGACTTGCTGATAGGGGAGTGAAAACTTATCAAACAAAAGCAGTATCCAAATTCTGTACTTGATTGTAAATATAGTTTGTGAAAATGTATATTTTATTTTGTATTAGTTTTTCATGATTTAACCACACCCTTTTCTTAGTGGACAAATTCCATGAAGTCTATTCTAGCCAGTGCTGGGCAGATTACTTGTGATTTGTAATCAGGTACTGATTACAAATTGCATGACAAAAAATGCAATCAGTAATGTAATTTCAAAAATTACATTTTTGGGTTAATCTAATCCGAATATTGTTGGATTACTTTTAGATTACTTTCAACTGAATTCTGCATGTTTTAATCGTTTGAGTGGTGCTTATGCCCAAAATTTCAGAAAAATGTAAAAATATGAAGAACGTTTTCAAATTTTCCCCCGTGATTCTGATAGAGGTCAAGGTGCTCCATCAATGACAAACAAATTTGTTTGAGTTTAACAGGCATTTCTTATTGGAGTTTCTAAAAGTATGGCCATGTTAACACAAATGTGGTCATGCAATTTCACCATTTTACAAATGCCATCCACATGTGGTTAGAAATCAAACCAGTTATATTTGTGAATCGTGTCACAAAAATATCTCAGATATCACTACACCAAAAGTGCATTCATATACTTTTTTTAAGGAGACTACAAAAACAATTTAAGAAACTGTAAGTAACTTTACAGTGCTAATCCAACTGAATATGAACTGATGTATATTTATGACTTTTGATGCCTTTGATGGACAAAAAACCTCCAAAGACATTGGGATTTATGTTTATATCACACAGAGAGTGATAATTCAAGTAATAATTGAACATAAATGTGTCTGAGTTGGTTAGATATGCAATGTAAACTTGCAAACATACATTCAAATGCTTCTTTAGATTTGACGTAGAATCCTTCGTTAGCTGGATATTAACTTTTGGAAGGCAGAGTTTACATTGCACAGAGATGCTTTTGACAAGTGACTCTTTAAAAATCTAATTATCTATAGATCCAGTGGTTAAGGTAGACCGCTCCATCTTCACCTGGCTGGCTAGCAAGTATCAGTTCTGAGTGCAATAGGCCTTATTCACAGCAGTGCCATCTTTAATTTTTGATGGGAATGACAACAAGGATGTGAGCGATAGACTTTAAATCTCATCAATGGGCTGTTTTGCATTTTAAAGTGTTTTTGGAATGTTCCACTGACTAAATATTGATAAAATATCTGTCAAGAACATTCAGTATTCAAAGAACTCCACACAACATGAGTTGCTTAAAAACAGATGTGATCTAGGACCTTTATACAGCTTTCTACCGTGCGTGCCATTGAAGGGATAGTAAGTCTATTATTCACAGCCTCATTGACATTCCCATTAAAAATCAAAGATGGCACCACTGTGATTTAATGTCTATACACACAAACTTCCCACTCTTCCAAAACACTCAAGATTTATCGAACGTATCAGCATTTAAGTGCTTGTACTATGTAAAAAGTTCAGTGTAGCTGTCTGATTGTGACATTGTCTGATTAACATCGGTGCTCGTGGGGCAATTAACATGATCACTCATATTTTCATGTGTTACGTAAAGAAATGGATCGCTTCTTTCAGCTTGTTGTTGAAAACACATTTTTATTTGGGCACTTCAATCTTGCGCTGAATGACAGAACGACAAAGAGTGCAAGTGCCAAGCGCATGACGTCATTGCCATGGTAACCATACTGTAAATTTCAGATTTGCTGAAGACTAGAATGAAAGTATTGTCAAACCAATGTGCAATGTAAGGAAATTGCTTCTCTTCTCTGCAAACGATACCAGAGTCAATAGCGAAAAGGACAATGAGGATATTTAATTTAAGAAGAAAAAAAATCATTGAACTTACTAGATGAAACCGGGATATAATTACATTTTTTAGAGAATTGTTAGGACACCGGGATACACCTCTTAACACCTACTGTAGTTTACTGCAAAACAAAATGCTATCAAACAACAGATTTTTAGAGTCGGCTGAATCTTCGATCTCTGGCTTATTTATGTCTGACCTATTTATATTTAGTTTAGTTCCATCACAGTTGGGAAAAATAGCAAGCTAGCTTGTATAATTCACATGCATTTATCTGATCCTCAGATTCTAGTGTCACGTGTGGCACTCTGTTCTGTTTAATTTTGGTTCCATGCAGTCCCGTGTTGCTCCGCAATCTTTTTTCATTTTAGTGTTAAGCAGTTGTCCGTTATATGTTGTTTTAATATTGGTTTCACACATGCTAAGATATGTAATCGTTCGTGTGCCTGTGTGTACCATACCGAAGGTCCTATATCCTTTCGGTTCGACACGGATACATCTACCTTTTCAGCCTTATTAAATATCACTTAAGAGTAGAAATGTTTCAACTTTAAAATGTATTTAAAAATTTCCCGCTTCATAATTTTTTAATAAATACCCTGTTTGCACATGGGCAGTTTTCAGTGAGGTCACTGGGTTATAGTAAGCCAGAATCAGGATTATACACCTATACTACAGTACTTACCATTGGGGAAAAAACCCAGACTGATCTTACAGTGAAATCAAAAATAGTAGGTTGACATTTCTTTAGCTTAAATAGGTAAATGCTATGTGCTCACTGGTCCGCTGAGGCCCACTACTAGTTTTTTAGTGGCGGTGGTGGGGAAATGCTGTGCATTGAACAAGCACTACACGGACTCCATTTAAACGTGCTCCTCCCGCTGGGCCCCATGGGAGTTGTAGGCCCCTGGGCTCAGCCCGTATAAGCCAGTGCATTAATGCACCCCTAATCTCTTATATTATACACTCTCCACACACGGGGTTGCATGCCCACCCTTTCTCACCTCTCTCTCTTTATGATTTCTCTGTCTTCTCTCTCCTGCCTGCTCTTTCTCTCTCTCAGAGAGAACAGATCTCATCTCATTATGGTGATGGTGATGATTCAGTTCATTGGTGCTCTATCCCCAGTGCTTTTCCTAGGCCTTTTTCAGCAGTCTGCTCATGAACTGTTTTCTGTTCAAGGGCACATTGGCTGTGTGACGTCTGGTCCGCAAATTTGCCGCCTGCACACAAGTACACACACACACACGCACCTACACACAGCTTAGCTGTAGACATACTTTGATTCTATGGGCAGCTTTGCCCATGATCTCTGTAGTGCTCTACAAATCATTGACATTTGACCGTGTTGTCAGCTCTTTGATCATGCACTTCGCTCTTGAGAATGAACCCTGGCCTTTACTTCCCCCTTGGTACAAAATGGTGCATTTCTTCGTAGGAGTATAGTTGCCATGGCAATGTACTTTTAGGACCATATCTTCACATTTCAGTTTCATTAGGAGTGATTCAAATTCTTAATGGAGCCTCTTAAAGGATTTGAAGCTTGACTCACATTTATATAATTTAGCCCTGCTATTTGTCACTGTGAATACGATTTCAGTATAGTGTCATTTATTCATTTCAGAAGTGCTCTTGACTTTTTTATGCTCTCTGCCTTATTGCTTCTACTTTTAAACTAGCTCTGATGTAAGTATAAATGTAGTATAGATTTTTACAAAGGTCAGAGGCATACAGTGCATACTTAATATTGTGTATTAGGCAAACCATTAAGCAGTTTCTTTGTCAGCTAATGTAACTCTTTTAATCATATGGCTCTTTCTTATGTGAATATGTCTATTCAGGTATCAAAGAATATTATAGAGTGGCCCTAAAAAGCATTTGGACACTTAAAGGTGCACCCTTGTAATTTTTAATACATGCCATCTTGGACTTACACTGACACCTAGGGGCGTGGATGAAGCATCATTCAAATGCAATAATTGTCAGTTACCAATGCCATTGTAGGAACTACACTATTCAGAGTCAGCCATGATTACTTCAATCCATGAGTGAAAGTGTCCAAAACAGAGTACAGTAGATATTGAGATTAAGCAAGACGTATTTGACTGGTCATGTGATCGCAACATGGCAGCCACCATGAGGGGACCCTCTTCATGTAAAATAAAATCGCTTTTTTTAGGTTACTGGTATGACAAGTGTCTTCATATCATGCAAATATTCATGATTTTATACATATATTTATAAACTACAATTTGTTTTTCAAGGAGTACAACTTTTTTAAGAGGGAAAAGTCTGAGTGCACCTTTAAGCTTTGTTTAAAATGTATAAATGTCATAGTATTAGATATCAAAATATCAAACCAAGTGGCAATGGAGTGACCTTTTCTCAGAACTAATCTCCACTTTTCTTTGTTATTTTTGCACTAACTTGAAACCAACTGGTCCAAATTTATTTTAGTGGATATATGAAGTCAGTTCCCCTCAAGTTCACTCAGGTGCCCAGTTAACTACAGTATGTATTATGCAGTTAACACATTAACTACCATGGGTGTTTCTAGGGTCAATGGATATTACCTCTGTTGCTAAATATTGGGCCATCCTTTGATAAAATATCGAAATATAATACAATTTATCAAAAAAGTTTATATGTTACATCTGTGGGGTGTCATTTATAAAGTAAACCATTAAATATTACTGAAACTAAAACTAAAAGGTCCCACTAACTTTTGTCTCAGCTTCATATACACTCAAAGATCAAAAGTTGCATGCTTTAAACACTATTTATTTTAAAACGTGATTTAAAAAAGGCACTATTTTTACTAACCCTAACCCTAACCCTAACCCTTCGGCATGCTAGTTTGATGCACACTGTGTACAACTGAAGGTTTTCGTCAGGTGTTTTAAGTTAGTTTAGAAGATAGTAGTCTGTAAATAGGCTAAAATAGGTGCTTATGAGAAAAACAATGCTAGATTTGCCATTATTTGTCTTAAAATAGTTAATAATAAGTGCAAATATCCTGGCTCATGATTGAAAGTGGCCAAATTCCTTGAGCAGATTTATACATATTGCTCATTTTTTCAGTGTTATACTGTATACTTTGCATCTGGATGGACCTACTCTCAACGCTACTGACACAATCGCAAATGCTCTTGCAAGCGAGCACATCCGCATGAATGCAGGAAAGCAGCTGCTCAACAAGACAGCGCGAGTGTACTGAATTGAGTCTGTATTGGATTATGGATTTGATACTTTGTTGAAAGACTAGACTCATTTATTTATATAGATACATTACTTAATATATATATATATATATATATATATATATATATATATATATATATATATATTTATATATATATATATATATATATATATATATATTTCAACTTAATACTGAAGCACTGGTACTTTTGACATTATTGCAAGATTTCAAAAACATTCGAAGCTTAAGCCCCTTTCAGCCCCTCCCTAGTGCCGCTTACATTAACTATGTTCCATATTTAAAATACAGAAATTCTTTTAATTTTGAACAATACATCTATTATTTTAAATTTTAAAATCCAATAAACCTCTTTTTGGTAAACATCCTGCAATATTTGCCAAAAACGCCTAAAAAAGGCCTACCCAAATTAAAATGCATGCTGTTCTTGAACCCTTTGGAGTATATGCATGCTTTTGGTCTCTTTTGAAAGGGGAGACTTTGAGGTTTGTTACTGAATAGTCAGAATCACTGTAAGTCTTACTTGTATTGAGTAATAGAACTTTGAACACACACAAAAAGGGGAAATAAACTCCGCCTACATTTTTTTTTGTAAAAAGATGCCTGCAGATAACTACAGCTGGGAGGATTTAGCTGGAAAACACAATTAGATCACAGCATGAAACCTTACCAAACCCAATTTAAAATTTGATAACAATACATTAGAAAATGAGTGTTTTACACATGTTTATCCAAGTGTATGTATAGGCTTCAAGGATATTGATACCTGGCCACACCTCTATCATGCACCGACTGGCTCAAATGACCTGTCCATCTAAAGTCCAGGGGTCAGCGGACATTTTGACATAAAAATATCTGTAATGTTTACATGTTCAAGGTAGCTTCATCAAAGAATGCAAAGTTGTGTCAGCTCTGTCGGTTAGCTCGAAATGCTACGTCTATACTTCGTGGGTGTTTATTGATATATAAATGTGTTATGGACCAAATACTTTGTTGAATTGGATTGTATGGACCCTTTACAGTGTAACTAAACCATTTTTGATGGAATGAAGTGGATCAGTAGAGTAAGATGAGCATTATAATTGAGTTTCTACCATTATAGATTCGTTTATTTTGCTGTAAGTGGTCTGAGAAATACACCGATTGTACCCGCTGTGTTAAGTGTATATTAAAATGGTTTACATCGTTCGAATCACAAGAGTCTCAGCTTTCCAACGATGTAAGATATGCTTATCTTTTAATTTTTGAGTTTTTGCATATTGCGAAGTTATTGCGCAATAGTCGACCGGGCCCGCACACGACCCGTCGGGCTGTTAATGTTTTGCTTGAAAAGTGCTTGTGCTAGCTTCTTTAAAAATAAATGGCACTTGATTTGATATTGTGATTTGGGACCATTGTAAATCTGTAAGGCATGCAGAGGGTAAAAATATGCCAAGTTTAATTTAAAATGGAAAGAACAGGTAGATTTTTATTGTGATATATGAAACAACATAAAATTCACTAAATGAGATAAAGCTATTTTTAAGTGTACAAAATTTAAGGTGTTTTTTTACAACTACAAAAAGTTATTTTTTTTATTCAAGAAAATGTCTTTGTTTTGCCCCATGAAACTACTTAATGCAAAATCCCCAATAAAGCATCTGAGCCAGCCTTACCTTGAGAGGATTTATTTTAGCCAAGCACTGGATCATCTGATCCAGTAAATCAAGGAGAGGGTTATTACTTTTTTCGCCCTGAGTGTGGTGTCTATATGGCTTAGGAGAAGATTCTGGTCTGCTGCACCTTGTGGGTATTCGAGTTAAGTCATTGGTGGTGTTGTCTTACCTCCTCCCTCAGATTAATTTACCTTATTAGTATGTACCAAGTGTCTGGTAGTTCATCAGTGTTGTAATTAATTATAAAACAATGCTTCATGTTAGACTAGAGTGTGTAGTACGTAGCAGTGTGTGTATGGGATAACTGGAGTGTCCCTTTCTGAGTGACAATGTTTAATAAAGACAAAATGACTTCTAATCTGCTGTTTGCCCTTCTTCTCAACCTCACTCACATTTACCTCTTTCATTTGTTAAGCTAAAAGTCCTGGAATCTAAAATGCATCCAATCACCCCTAATGAAAAAAAGTATACTTTATTGTATTTTAAATATATTATTTTTTTAAATTGTATATTGCAAATATACTAACCAAAATTTGACTATCTTTAAATATATTAAAGTATATTAGCATCATGCTTTTACCAATTTTCACAATACAACTTTTAACACACTTTAAAATAATTGTACTTGTATATTATCAAAAAATATATTTTAGATAAATATACTTGAAGTGAAAATTCAGTTTATTTTTTAAAAGTGTATTTATTTGTACTTTACTATATACTATATATTTACTATATATTTTAGGCGAGTGGCCATCAGGCGCAAGTGTAACAATGCGCATTTCAGCAAGAAAAAATAACTGCGTAGTTTGTGTGTGGCCGCTGTTCCAAAAATTATAATTTTTTTGATTGTTTGTTTCTTTGTTTGTTTGTTTGTTTCTTTCTTTCTTTCTTTCTTTCTTTCTTTCTTTCTTTCTTTCTTTCTTTCTTTCAGCGTTCTTTTAATTGGAAAGCATGGTTGATGTAACTGCCTCCCATTGGCGGTTTAGCTGTTTATCCTGCTATTTTTTGAAGGAAGATTTAGCTCCTCATAAGGGGTCTTTTAACTATGACCTCGTGCCTCATGTCTGTCATTGGAGGGAGCTACAGTTAGTACATTTTGCTATGTTGTACAATTATAAAACCATGGGAGATTTAAATAAACACTCTGTTCTAGAAATGTTTATATGTAATTTATTGTATTGGCCTTGAAAACAAGTGCATTCAGTATTGGCTCAAAAAAGTCCTCCAAGAAATTCAGCCTTCAGTACACTGTAAAATGTAATAGTAGTCCTTACTTAAAAATATTAGTATGTTTACTTGAATTTAACCAATGTTGAGTTTTTGAAAATTGTAATTGTTGCTGACATTTTCAAACACAGCTCCCATAACTAACTAACTACTTAGGGGGTTATTCTGAGGTACTTTTCAATTGAGTGTATTAGCTATTCTTCAGCAGACCCCATCGAAGCCACCTCTTCGAGTATCATTATCATTATTAGTATTATGTATAGCTTATTTAAATATAAATCAGCACAGAAACTTCAACAGGCTTTGGTTTTAATACCTGTTTCCATTTTAGTCATTATCCAACATTGTAAGTGGCCCACAATTTGAAGAAGCATATGCATCTGATTTTGTTTCTTTTACGTTTGAATGATGGATTAATTATTATTATTATTTGTAGAGTACTAGATGATGACCTACTATGCAGTGGAAATGTAAGTTCTGCACTTGTACATTTGAAAAGAGGGCACAAATTCTTAAGCACTATCGCATAAGCCATGGAACATTTTCTCGAATTGTTTCAATACCATGTCTCCGTTGCTCCATTCCGAGTGTCCATGTCATTCTACATATTAAAAGTACATTTATCAAAAATCAATTTCCAACCAAAACTTGAGGAATGTATGGGCTGTTGAGAAATCTATGGACAATTTCATTTGAGGGGAAACATAAGCTCTTCAAGAAGTGATCTGTGATGCACAAAATTTCAAAAATGTTCCCCTAATGCGGGCCAAGAAGCATCAAATGGTAATTGCCTATCACATGGATGCCATTTCTTTTTTCAAGCCAAGAGTACAAAGAACAGAGAGTGTAGTGCACTTGTCACAGCCTTTCCTGACAATGTTCAGGAATATCTGCAGCTGCGGAGTCCTAATTGTAGTACCACACTCGTTTCATCCAGTGTTTACATTGATGGCATTAAGTACTGCCCTGACATGGTGGTTTCAGTTGGATGTTGTTCAGGTTTGCCCAAATTCATGCAGATTGAGAAAATCTTGGCAATCAACACTGACATGGTTGAGCATTTGCTCTCTTATGAGTTGTGCAGTTTACATTCACTGCAAGTTGTTCAGCCTTCTCTAATATATGACTCCTTCCCTTTGGCAGCTTATAATATCCTTTTTTTCTTTTTGTAATTTTAGTTTGCCATGTCGATGACACTTCATGTTATTGTGCATGACAGTGACATCTTGGAGAAGTGGCCAGCACTTTTCACAGAAAGCCAGGTTTTTTCCCCTCCAAATCCCAGAGATACTTTTTTCTATGAATAGTGTTTTTGAATGTTAATAACCACATATTTTTGCTTAGGTCTTTGCTGAATTCAATCGCATATCTGGGGAAAATCTGAGATCTGAGTTCTATGCAGCGTAGGACAAGCATTCTGCACGTTTGACTGAAAATGTTTGGAGAAAAGGAGGAAATCAAGGAAGAACACTTGATGAAATTATGCATCATGTTGACTGCTGACTTGTCATCTTTAAATCATGATTTGGCTATGATTGTTACCCTCACGTCTACCTGTCTCTACTTTTTCGTAGTCATCTGATGTAACATATGTTTGCACTGCAGTACTTCAGGGTCTTCCAATCCTACTGGGGGATGACCCAGAGGAATTTTTCAGGATGAGCTTCAGGATGATTAAAGTCAAATTCAATTGATTAAATTCAATTCTGTGTTCTTAAAGGGATAATTCATCCAAAAATGAAAATGATCCCATAATTTACTTGCCCTCAAGCCATCCTAGGTGTATATGACTTTATTCTTTCAGCCAAACACAATCGGAGTTATATTAAAAAATATTGTGTCTCTTCCAAGCTTTATAATGAGAGTGAATGGTACCTTCGATTTTGAAGCCCAAAAAAGCGCATTCATCCATCAAAAAAATCATCCATACAGCTCCAGGGGGTTGTCTCAAGACAATGAGGAACACATTTGATTTTATTCAGCGGGTATTTCTGTCTTTGGGTGGAAAGAATCTCAAACCCAAACCCTTTTAAACTGGCTTTTAAGCTGAACTTGTTTCTGGCATATTTTGCTGTAATTGCAGTTCAGTTTAAGAATATTTCCAAAGACACATGCATGTTTTTCCCTTTTTTTTTTTTTTTAATAAACACTTTTTGGGAGTTTGCACAGTGCCTGTTCTGCAAATGCTCTATACCTTGTTTTAGGTCTAGTTATTATGTTGTCATGCAGCAGAGTGCTTTAAAGGCATAGTTTTTTTATTGTGGTGTTCTTAAAAGAGTTTCAGCTGTTTCTTACACAAATAAACATTTGAGAATTTCAAACTTAAGTGCCTTATTTGAACTAGAAAAATTATGTTCAGTTTACTTAAAGAGAATGTGGAAACCGATTGCACGTAGTATTTTAAGTGTACACACCTTAAAGTGATACAGTAAACTCATGTTGAGATTAGTGGCATTTCAGATGTAAAGTGAACTAATTGTATTAATTGTGTTAATTGTGGGTTAATAGAGACTTAATAGAGTAATCTTACTAATAAATAATTTGTAAGGTTACTAATTAATTTATAGTAATTAACAAAAAACAAGCAAGTTAACTAGAAATTTACTATTAAGTTTAATAATAACAAGTTGACATTACATGCATACGAACATTAATATAACTTCATTTTAGCTAGTAAGTTTGCTTGGCAAAAATAAGGCAATTGGTTTCCTAAACTGAACATGTCAAATTTTACAGTGTATGCAGGTAACACATTTAAAATACTGTCTTGTGTAAGACGATGTATTGTTTAAAGTATATTGTACAAAGTATAGCTAAGTAATAACAGTTTGTTATTGAAGACAAAGTGTGTAATTTTTAGTACTTTGAATAAGCCATAGGTGTTACTGAGCATACACTTTTTACTCAAACATAATACACTTGTGGTATATTGCTTGTATGTTTCGAAGACACTGGCAATTAATTTGTAATGTACTTGAAACACAAATAAAGAACACTTTAATATCACTAATCATGTAATTACCCTACACTGGCAGGTACTTAAAGTATACTAAGTATACATGAAGTTGTTCCAATTTAGCACACAAGTACACTAAATGCACTTAGTTATGCTTTACTACAATTTAATTACAACTAAAATATACTTAGTACAAAATTAGTTGTTCCAAAATAGCACACTTCAAGTTAACTAATCATTAACACACTTGAAGCATACATATAATTAGTCTGGCTTCAAGTATACTTAGCATATTTATTTTCCACCAGGGACTCTACATTGATGGGATGGGAATCCACATGAACCTGGCAATTAAACATTATATTGCTATCTGTGTCACGATACAATATTGCGATTCTTTGTTTCGTGTATTGCGATTGGAAACCCTTGCAGTCTAATAATTAAAGAATTGTTCATTGATCATTCAAGTTTGCATTTTAGACAAATATAAATATTTGAGTGATCATATAACTGCAGTCACCATTCACTTTCTGTCTATCTTTTTTTCCATGTTGACTGAGGTTGTCATTCTGCCTAACATCTTTTGATTTTCATGGAAGAAAGAAAATCTTTAAGGTGTGAACGAGGGGCAGAAATTAACCAAAAATTTATTGAAAGGGCTAAAAATGCCCCAGATATTTAAAATGTGGTGGCATACAGAATATCACGGTTCCCGTCACTTTGTCAGTCTGGGTTTTGGTCTGACGGGACCATGGCATTATGTCTGTCTTTGTGACTGTCTCGCACGGCCTGGGTTGCGGGCGGTCTTCATATTGTGCTGAGGCACCTGATACCAAAGTGTTCGAACTCTCACTCTGGTGTCCTGTCTCGTTTTGTCGCCTGTTGCATGCATCGTGTGGTGTTTGCCTCGCGATGTACGCTCAGGTTTTGTTTTGTGTGAAGCATTCTCTCATCTTGTTTGTCGATTGGCATGAGTGTATGTCGCCTCATTGTCTCAGTGATGTGCACTCATGCCTATTGGTTGTTTTTTGCCTGCTTGTGAGAGCACGCGCTTTGTTATTGTTTCTGAAGTGCTTTGTGCTTCTTGGTCTGACGTCACACCCTGCCACATTGTTTGCTCGTTATTGTTTCATTGTTTACTCCTGCCCTGGATTAACTCTCTTGATTTCTTTCCCTATTTTAGTCTCCTTGTGTTTGCTGTCAGTGCCAGTTTGTCTTATGTTCTGTGCAGACCTGTTTATTGTTCCTCTGCGTTTCAGTCATCCCATCAACTTCCTTTTCCAGTGTGGTCCGGTTGGTCCTGTTTCTCGCTTCCCTCTGCCCGATTCCTTGGATTGCTTTTGTCTCCTTCAGGGTAGTTTGTGTTTCCCCTCGTGGGATTTTGTTTATTTTTATTAATAAAGTGTTTTTGGCTTTTGAACTCTGTATTTGGGTCCTTACCTCTCCCCACATCTGTGACAACTCACTTAATCTGTTTGTTTCCTTTTTTTTTAATTTCTAGGCCTATTTAGTCAAGTTTAGACAGTGAAATTACCATTTTAGTTAATTGATTTAACTGGAGTATTTAATTTAATTGGGTCACTGACAAATAAGTCCGTCTTAGGGGTCCAATTTTGTTTCAGAAGTTTTTAAAAACATTTATAGCATTTTGTTCAACAAAATGAATTTAAAGACTTTAAATGTCATGAGGTGTAATCATCAAGTAAAAGTTATTAAAGTGGGCTACTTTTCTTGCACCTTGAATAGATGAGTGTGCATGATGTAGTGATTTAAAAAACGTTGTCAAACACATTTTTCAAGGCAATATATATACAAATATCATGAATTCTTGAGTCAAGAATATGAAGTTTTCTCAGGGTTACATCACATGACCAAAATTAACCTTGATTTTTTTTTATTTTATATTGATAAAACATTATTTTACATAACTCGTGCCGAAATTTTTTTAAAATTAATTTCAGCTTTTAATGAGACTTTTTTTTCTCTGTCTCTGGATGGTTGCACAACATGACATTCTTAAATTTAAGCCCCAGGAAAACATGATAACTTTGAACTTGAAACAGAAACTGAAATCATGTCCATCATTGTGGAGTTGTATTCAAGTAATTATTTTGTTTGAATTGCAATATTTTTTTAATGTATTTTTAAATAATTGAATGGCACATCAGACCCTTTAGCAGAGATGAATTACACTTATATTTCCCCTTAAATGATTTCTGACATAGGTGTAGACCAAGTGATAGTGATGAAATTATGACAAAACTTTTCGGGTAAACTGGTCTATTCACATACATGCTTTGAGTGTACACCCCCACTGCCCCCCAAAAAACTTTTAATGCGAAAAATGCAACTAAAAAAAGTGATTCTTTGTGTTCAATTTTGGTAAGCTTTTCATTGGTGCTCTATCCCCAATGCTTTTCCAAGGCCTTTTTCAGCAGTCTGCTCATTAACTGTTTTCTGTTCAAGGCTTTTCCAAAACTTTTTATTTTTCTCCCCAATTTGGAATGCCCAATTCCCAATGTGCTTGAAGTCCTTGTGGTGGCTTAGTGACTCGCCTCAATCCAGGTGGCAGAGGACGAATCTCACTTGCCTCCGCATCTGAGACAGTCAATCTGTGCATTTTATCGCATGGCTTGTTGAGCGTGTTACCGCAGAGACATAGCGGGTGTTGAGGCTTCACGCTAGTCTCCGCGGCATCTATAAACAACTCACCATGCACCCCACCGAGAGCAAACCATATTATAGCGTCCATGAGGAGGTTACCCCATGTGACGCTACCCTCCCTAGCAAACGGGACAATTTGGTTGCTTAGGAGACCTGGCTGGAGTCACTCAGCACACCCTGGATTCGAACTCGCGACTCCACGGGTGTCTTTACACACTTAGTGTCTATACATGCTGAGCTACCCAGGCCCCCAGCTTTTTCAATACTTTGAAATATATATATATGTTTCTCCCACCATGCATACCTACAGTATGTCTGTGCCCGATATCTGCTTCATTGCTAAATTAATGCAATAATTTGTTTGTTTGCATCACCTGACTCTGGTAATATTTCACTGTGATCATGCCTATGTAGACTTGGCTTTCATCTTACTAATTGGCAAATCTGGGAGCTCACGGGAACACCATAAGGCCTGGGATGGGTATCAAGCCACAAGCTTGAACGCCTTTGGATGCCTAACTGATGAGTCAGCATGGGAAAAGAGATGAAGGGACAGACGTCTCTGGCTTCATCATGCTCCTCATCATCCTCCTCCCCCAATATGCTTGACACAGCTGGAGTGGTGCTCATAGCAGCAAAGGCAGATACAGATGACAATGGCAAGGAGGTGCGCAGGTGTCACTGACTCCACATTAGGGACTGTTTGAAAGCACCGCCGAACACTAATGAAATTGTGCCTCTCGGGTATAGACATGCTTCTGTCCATCTAGTTGTATTATTGTGTCAAGTGTAAGGTGTTGGAGTCTACCTCTCTTGAAGTTATAAGTGGGTAATTGTTCTGGTATATGACTTTCAACCATGGTTAAATTGGGCTGGAACAGAGTTTCACAACGATCGCTTAATAATAAACTGTTTGGCAGTTCATTTCTCAATTCATTCTATTTTGTGTGTATGCTCCAGTCCAGGTTTTGAACTTTCATCACTCAAAAGTCAATTCTAGTATTTCAGTTAGGGACAGTTTTTAAAAAAATTGTTTATTAATTAATTAAAATTGCAGCTGTTTGCCAGTAAATGTGTATCAGTAACAGGAACTTTTTGTGATGTCGCTGGAACAGACAGCTAGTCATGGTTTAGCCATGGAGAATAGGAGTGTGTGTCTAATGCCTTTGTTACTTAAAGTGATGGTTTACCCCAAAATTTTAATTCTCTCATTATTTAATCACCCACATTCTGTCTCAAATGTTAGTCTTTTTTTTCTTCTACAGAACACATATAATGATTTTTAGAAGAATATTTCAGCTCTGTAGGTCCTCACAAAACAAGTGAATGGTGGCTAGATCTTTGAAGGTCCAAAAAGCATATTAAGGCAGCATAAAAGTAACCCATAAACATCCAGTGGTTAAATGTCTTCAGAAGCGATATGATAAGTGTGGGTGAGAAACAGACCAATTATAATATCCCCTTTTTACTATAAATCTTTGCTTTTACTTTCACTTTTACATTCTTCTTCTTTTGTTTTTTTGGTGATTTGCATTCTATGTGGATTTTGCCACCTTATGGGTAGGGAGGAGAATATTTGGTAAAAAAGGAATTGCATATTGATCTGTTTCACACCCACGCCTATCAAATCGCTTCAGAAGACATGTATTAAACCACTGGAGTTGTGTGACTTACATTTATGCTGCCTTTATGACTTTCTGGAGCTACAAAGATCTGATATATTCTTCTAAAAATCTTTAGAAGAAAAGTAATACACTGGGATGGCATGTGAGTAAATGATCAGAATTTTCATTTTTGGGTGCAATATCACTAATGTAAACAAAGTTTGCTGTTTTTAAAATGACTTGTAAAAAAAAAACATTTTTTTAAAATAAAATTGTGGCATGAGGGGTGTGGTCATATGTCGGTCTGCGTGAGAGGGAGAGCGGTAAGGCTCATCACCTGGGTCATAATTATCTTTAACACATGTCTCTCATTATAGTGATGGCGGAGGGAGACCTGAAAAAGCACGCCAGAGCGTCAGAGAGGGGAGAGAGTGACCAGAAAGCACGACGGCACAGAGAAAGTTTTTATGACTTGGAGTGCTTTCATTTATTTAAAATGTTTTTTCCTTTATTATCGACGGTTACTCTCGATAGTGTGTTTACGAATAAAAGAACTGACCTTGAACCTTCTTTGTTGTCTCTTGACTACTCCATTGCCCATAAACTAAGATTCTTTACAAACATATTGAAAAGGACTGGTAACACCCACTTCCACTTGGTGTTGAGCTAAAGTGTGTAATTTCTGTGGCAATAGCACCAGAATTGTTTTCAAATAGCCTTCCAAATGCCGAAAAGTAAATGTTGTTGTGTCAGGCTGGATGGACCACTTTAAACAGAGGAATACTTAGTGCCAGCAAGACAGTGTTTACAGTTTGAGAAAATCAACCTATGAATGGTTACATATAGTTGTCTCTATTAAGATGGGAAGGAAACGTTAGATAATTCAGCTTAAAATCTGAGGGGGGACGATTAGTTGGACTGTGCATGATGTTTCTGAATGACAGCATTCCAGATAATTACAACCAACACCAAAAATTAGAACAACCTTATTTCCGACACACATTATCTTCACAAATTCACACATTCCATTATTAGCATTGTTCACAATACCTTCCAACTTCAAATGTGTAGTCTAATATTTATGTTGTCACTGTGCTGAATTTTAAGCCTGAAAAAACCTTAAAACATAGCCTGAAATCATGACTTGCACAGACAGATTGTTAGGGCTAAAGTTGCATATAGTGGGGAAAAAGAGACATTTTGTCAGAGATGGAAAAACCTGAAAGCGATCAAATCGGCATATAACAAACACACCGCTTGAAATATGCATCACGACCCAGCACAAGCGGAGCTGCAGATAAAGCTATGAGATTGAAAACATAGATTATTTTTACTTTCTTTCTCATTCTCCCCTACTTGAGGTGGTGGTGTATATGTATAACCCTGGGGTTAATTTGGTGTGACTCTGACATTTATGAAATGTATGAACTATGTGGTTTGGACCTAAACTCAAAAAGCCAAGGGGCATCAGGAGAGATGGAGATGGAGGAAAAGGCAGGGATGGTGGGATGGTGAGAGAGAGAGAGAGAGAGCAGATGGGTCAACCATCTGGTAGAAGTAGAAAAGGAAGGGAGATGAGAAGAGGAGGGAGTACTGGAGAGAGCGAGATAGAGAGAGAGAGAGAGATGCATGGGTAAAATATATACAAGTAGGAATAAAAACATCAGGCTGGCCTGTGGATGTGGGTGTGTAGAAGTGTGTGTGCCAGATATTTGAGATGCTCAAAGGAGTCCCAGAGACTCAGGAGTGAGTATGAGAAGAAGTTGAGGGATGAGTTTGTTCTGCATGTACAAAAAAAAGTTTGACTTCTCTTTACATTCAATCTGTCAGCCAATCTGCTCCATTTACAAACAGATGAAAGCCAAAATCCATAATCGCGCAACCTGTATTTATAGGAATGAATAGTAGGTATGGGGGATCCATCTTGAAATATTCACACTTCTGAAATTAATGTTTTATCGCAGGGAGCTTTTGTCCATAAAAAATTATACAAAGTGAATTTGGAATGCTTAATTCCCTCTACTTAGTAGGTCCTCGTGGTGGCGTGGTTCCTCACCTCAATCCGGGTGGCGGAGGACAAGTATCAGTTGCCTCTACTTCTGAGACCGTCAATCTCAGCATTTTATCACGTGGCTCATTGTGGATGACACCGCGGAGACTCTGCATGTGGAGGCTCATGGTAGTCTCCGCGATCCATGCACAACTTACCACGTGCCCCATTGAGAGCGTGAACCGCTAATCATGACTATGAGGAGGTTACCCCATGTGCCCAATTGGTTGCTTAAGAGACCTGGATGGAGTCACTCAGCACACCCTGTATTTGAACTCGCAACTCCATGGGTGGTTGTCAGTGTCAATACTCAATGAGCTACCCATGCCCCTGATACTAAGTGTTTTTTTTTTACATAGTGTTTTTATTGTTTATTTAGTGTGAACATGTAACTTAAGTTTTGAAGTGGGAAAAAAGAGAAAGAAAATATGTTAACTGTAACCACTTTGCCCTCTGCTCTTCTTGACGTCATCATAGGGAGTTTTCACTCCACTAAATAATGAAGCTAAACTTGAGATTTATTTTAATAGGCTTTTGTTGACATTTAGGTGTCATAGTTTGCTAATTATGATGCTATTATATGTAGTATGTTAAATGATTATAATGACCTGTTTTGTCCTTAAAAATCACAACAAATTTAAATGGATAGTTCACCCAAAATAAAATTTCTGTCTTAAATTACTCACCCTCATATTGTTCCAATGACTTTCTGTCTTTCTGCGGAACACAATATGAGTTGCTTCAATTAATATTTTGTATTTTTTTAGCACTTAAGTCAAGTTCTCACATGAACAGAAAGCCACTGTGAATGCGCTTCTCTACTAGTGCTCGTGAATTTGTATTGGCATCAAGATTTTCATTGAAAAATTATAAATGTTGTTTCTCGAGAGACCCTATTTTATGCCTTCAGAAGGCTTTGAATATGACCCGCATTAACTCCTTTAATGACACATTTGAGTTCTTTAAGCTTTGAAGTGAGGGACCTTCCACTGCTATTGTATTGAAAAGATGGACTACATATGAAAAAAGTCATACAGGTTTGGAGTGACATTAGGGTGAGTAAGTAATGGCATCCTTTTCATTTTTTAAAAAACTATTCCTTTAAAGGGAGAGTTCACCCCAAAATAAAAATTCTATCTTTTACTCGCCCTCAGGCCATCCCAGATGTGTATGACTTTCTTTCATCTCTAGAACACAAACAATGATTTTTTGAAGAATATCTCAGCTCTGTAGGTCCATAAAATGCAAGTGAATATTAACCAGAACTTCGAAGTTCAAAAATCCCATAAAGGCAGCATAAAAGTAGTCTTACTCCAGTGGTTAAATCTATGTCTTTAGAAGCGATATGATAAGAGTGGATGAGAAACAGATTAATATTTACATAATTTTTTACAATGAATCTCCACTTTCACGTTCTTTTTCTTTAGTTTTTTTGGAGATTCGCATTGTCAAGGCTGGTAAATGGTGGAGATTTATAGTAAAAAGAACTCAGATATTGATTGTTTCTCGCCCTCACCTATCATATTGCTCCTAAAGACATTGATTTTACCACTTGAGTCGTATGGACAGGGCTCCAGACTGTGGCTAAAGAATAAATGATTGCGACAATAATTTAAAATATAGACGCAATTGCGACATTCGGACTGTTTACGCAGTCAATCACCATGCACTTCATGGATGGATTTAACTGTTGTGCACCTTCTCTGTTTACATCAGCGTCTCCCGCTGAACGTTTTTTCATGTGCGCCATCCTGTGAATGGCAATGGGGGAGGATACAGTGGGAGTTTGGCGGCCCCTGTTGCCGCAGGCCTCGGGCTTAAGCCCCAGAATGCCAGTGTGTTAATACAGCCCTGTGTATCAAAATAAACTTCATCTGAGTTTTCATTCAATTTGAACTCTTAGTCTCAGTGTCTGGGCCATCCGGTCACAGAAAGAAAGACTATGAATTAAGGTAACACTTTACAATAAAGTTACATTCATTAACATTAGCTAATGCACAAAAAATAAAAAATATATGTTTTACAGCATTTATTTAATCTGTTTTAATGTTAGTTAATAAAAACACAATTGTTCATTGTTCGATAATCTTAGTTCATAGTGTGTTAATGTTAACAAATGCAACTTTTGATTTAAAAAAATGTATTAGTATATGTTGAAATGAACATGAACTAAGATTAATAAAGGCTGTAAACCTATTGTTCATTGGTAGAACTAATGTCAATAAGACACTACTATATGCATTCTATACTTTTTAAAATATCTTTTATGTAGATTTTGAAGGGTAGTACTAAATAAAAAAAGATCTTTTATCTCTTATATTTGTATATATTCTAAATGGGAAATGCAAACTCATGCACTCAACTATGTGTGTGTGTGTGTATATATATATATATATATATATATATATATATATATACAGTATATATATATGGAAGGAAATTGGTCCTTTTATTCACTAAAGTGACATTATGTTCAGAACTACTTAAACTACTTTAAAGAGTTCTCTTCAAAAAATCCTCCATGTGCAGCAATGATAGCTTTGCAGATCCTTGGCATTCTAGCTGTCAGTTTGTCCAGATACTCAGGTGACATTTCACCCCACACATCCTGTAGCACTTGCCATAGATGTGGCTGTCTTGTCAGGCACTTCTCACGCACCTTACAGTCTGGCTGATCTCACAAAAGTTCAATGGGGATAAGATCCATAACACTCTTTTTCAATTATCTGTTGTCCAATGTCTGTGTTTCTTTGCCAACTCTAATCTTTTCTTTTTCTGTTTAAAAATTGTTACCATAAAGCCTGCACCCCTGAGTCTTCTCTTTACTGTTGTACATGAAACTGGATTTGAGCAGGTAGAATTCAATGAAGCTGTCAGCTGAGGACATGTGAGACGTCTATTTATCAACCAGAGACTCTGATGTACTTATCCTCTTGTTTAGTTGTACATCTGACCTTCCACATCTCTTTCTGTCCTTGTTAGAGCCAGTTGTCCTTTGTCTTTGAAGACTGTAGTGTACACATTTGTATGAAACCTATATCAAAATGCAATTTCAAGCATTGTATAGCCCTCATTCCTCAAAACAATGATTGACTGATGAGTTTCTAGAGAAAGATGTTTCTTTTTTTTTTCCATTGTTGACCTAATATTGACCTTAAGACCTGCCAATGTGACAATTAAAAAAAAGAAAAAGAAAAAAGAAAACTATATTTTATGTCCTGACTAAACTTTGTGATAAGTTCAAAGCCACTTTGGTGAATTAAAGTACTAATTTCAAACCGAAGTAGCAAAATCTGTAAATTATTCCCAACTTTTGGCTGCCAGTGTATATCTATCTATCTATCTATCTATAACCTCAGATTAATGGGTTATCAGCTGTCTTCCTTCTCTTCGACTTTCAATCTTGTTTCTGAACAATCTAAATCTAAGATTAAGAATCTTAGAAGATCTAAGAATTAAAATGTTTCAATTTAGGAGCCAATGGCTCTTAAGTCATTTTTTTAAAAAGTCTGGAGCCCTGATGGATTACTTTTATGCTTCATTTATGTGCTTTTGAGCTTCTAAGTTCTGGCTTTGTATGTGTCACATATTCCCTGTTTTTTTGTCTTGTCTTTTATGTTGAAATTCTTGTTTAGTTCCTGTTTCCTGTTAGTTTTATAGTCCTTTTGTAGTTTAATTGTATGATTGGTTTTCCCCTGATTGTTTCCTCAGGTGCTCCTTGTTCCCTTGTTTGCCTCCTGTGTATTTAAGCCCTTGCTTTCCCTATTTCCTTTGTCAGTCTTTGCATCTTTAGTTTAATGCTCTGTGCCTGGTTCCCTGTGTTTTGGTTTTCTTGATATTCTGAGTTAGTGTGTTTATTTTTTCTGTTAATAACGCTGCATTTATATCCTCTTTCCTCGCCAGCCTCATCACAGTATGGACCTACAGAGCTGAGATATTCTTCTAAAAATCTTAATTTGCAGAAGAAACATATATATCTGGGATGGCATGAGGGTGATTAAATTTGCGAATTTTCAATTTTGGTTGAACTATTCCTCTAAAGTTAATTCACTTAGATGTCAAATCAAAAGTCAGAGTTTAACAGAAAAGATTTGAAAATAAGTATTTGTTGAAAGGCTCAAATTAAGAAACAGAAAGCAGGGACACATGTAAAAATATATTATGCTAGAGGGAACGACAGGAGAGGGTCTGAAGTAACAAGTCTCAGAACTCCACTTGTGGTAAAACTTTAAATAATTCAAAGTAATGATCGTTCTAAAAGACCAGATATCAGGAAAATAGATACCAATTTATTCAAAGCAGCCAAAGTCTTGAATACACCTTAAATGTATACCCCTTGCCTGCAAGCCGTGTGAGATAGGCAGCCTGTAAACCTAAATAGGCTTCTTTTGAAGATGACTACATACACAATACACGCAGCTAACCTGTCAAAATTTCTCACATGGCAAGTCTGTCTTCGTACAAAGATGTGATTTCGAGATTATATAACATTTATCAGCACTTTAATGTTTTGGTGTTTTCTAAAAGCATTTTCCATCTGTCTCTGTGCCTAAATATTTAGCTAAACTACTTTAAAATACTTTCTCATATCTCAAGATTGTTCTCTTGGCTCAGTTAATGATGATTACCAGTGCTCTTCATCATTACAATGAACTGATTGTGTAGCAGATATGAAGAAATTTGATAGCTATGAAAAATTTATTTGATTACTTTTAAGCATGTAAAAGCATTCATCCCCTCCCTAAAAGAACATGAAAAAAAATAAAAAGTTATTTGATTGTAAAGGAATCATTCACCCAACAATGACTACATTCTGTCAGTTCTGTCTTCATTAATTCACTCTCGTGTTGTTCCAAACCTATAAGATTTTCTTTCATGTGTGGGACACAAAAGGTGAATTTTTAAATAATATACTGGGTGCTTTTTTTCAAGAAATGGAAGTGAGGCCCTCAAGATACCAAATGACAAAAAAGTACATTTCTTTTTGTTTTTTTTAAGTTTTATAAAAGTGGTCCATAAGGCTTGTGTGATATATTACAAGTCTATCAAGATTTTACAGAAGATAGAAAATCATGTTAGTTTGGAATGACTTGAGGGTAAGTAAATAATGACCGAACTGTAATTTTTGTTTGAAATATCTCTTCAACTTAAAAGTGTGAAATGAATTTCAACGAGCTACAACGGCAGAATAGTTGTACTGAGGGGACTTGACCAAATGACCTTCAGTTCTGCTGCCACTGGCATGCCCTGGCTCTGTTTGAGAGATGAAAAGGGTAACGAGTTGGGTCAGTGTGTTTAAGTGTGTTGGAGGCAATGACATATCATCTAAGCTATGAGGAGGGTGAGTACGTGTGTTTCTCTGTTCCTCTCTGAGTGGTCAATATCAGAAGAGCCATCAGTTGAGTAACATACCCATAATGTCAACAATAGCTGTTGGAAAGGAGGGAAAACTGGAGAGAAAAAAATTCTCAGAGGTCCACACCAGCGCATTTATTATTTACAAGCTACTGCACGAACGCAAATAATCCTACTCACCCCTCACTTGCACAAACACACACAAAACTTTTTGAAAGTGTCACCCTCTCAACAACAAACCGTCCATTGATCAAACATGTCCACACACCCACACGTTGCACAAAGGTAGAGAGAGTCAGCATGTTTGTGTTATTGTCTGGCACAGTGTAGACGCTGCTTAGGACAGAACTTCAAATGGTAAATGTCAGCAGGAGATGAAGGCAAGGAGGCCTTATGGGGGAAGCGTCAGTATTGGCAATAAAAGCTACAGGTAGACAGGTGGAGAGAGGCAACATGCTTGTTGTAAACAGAAAGGGGGACATCAGCAGTTTTATCTCTTGTATTTTTCTGCAGTAAAGCTAAGCACACTCTACAAGACTGAAGTTTGTCGCACTGCGCACATTTCCTGTAGCTCAACTTGTAGATTATGGCGTTAGCAATGCAAAGACATTCAAACTGATCAAATATGTACCTTGAATGCACCAATTGCTAAACTCGTTATCACACACTCAAGAACATAGTCTCAGAGTAAATTCTTGATGACATATCAACAAAAAACATTGAGGAAGTCATTAGAGACCAAGTCCCAGAGCGTCGTGCAAGTCGTCAAATCCAAGTTGCCCCTCCCCCCAATAACAGCAATCTCACGTAAGGCACCAAAGAAACAACGCTGCACATGTAACCGGAACTGCTTGACCCGCTCTGAGCGAGATTCGAACTGGCATCAGCCGGCATGGTTGGTGGGCGTGCAAACGAGGAGGCTAAAGGCTACAGCCTCTGATGTAATTTGCTAGTGCACCTATTGAGGGCAGGGGAGTGAGGTTTAACCATACTGCACAGCTATCACGTACCAGCTGGCTCCCACTACACGCACACCTAATAACTGGTCGGCCACATTATAAAGAAGTTTGAAATTGTAAAACAAAAAATGTAAAGTTCTAAAAAATTGGCCACAAATTTCCCACTCTATTGATTGCAAATGAGCTTGCAATTCACCGTAAATATTTGTCAGAAGTGAACTTTACAAGGTACTAGGAAACCTTTGGCAACAACGAAGAGTTTGCCGCAAAGCTCATTTGCATGTGGAAATCATGAGTGGCGAAGTTTGTAGAAAATTTGCCAGAACTCTTGTTTTTTATAAGGGTGAGGCTGTGTCAAGTCACAACATTTGTTACAGTGTGCACACTAGAATAGCACTGGCGACGGTCACACACTGAGTTGACTACAATCTGGGCTTTCTGTCTAAGACTTATATCATGGAGGGCGACAACCTTCAGTCTTGTAGTGTGCTCTTGAGTGTTCACACCAACTTGAATTTGGCCGGGGGCTTCATATACATACCGAATGTTGTGCTTGAGGTCTCGGTTTCTTCAGCCAGAGCTCTGTCAGAACACCGGTTCAAAATAGCAGAGGGGCGACATACTGGCTCATTCTGACTTTCAGTTGTAACAGACTGAATTAGGATGGAATTCATAAAGTAACTGCCCTGTGTAAGTGTGTGACTGTGTATTTATCCCCTCGGGTTTGCCATAGAAAGAGAATGCTCATATGGAGCTTCAGTGAGAAAATGAGTTGCATTCAATAAACAAACTGTTTCGTTTTTAATTGCTCGGTTTTCTACATTTTCTAGTCAATTATCCTCATTTTAGCGTATTAATATCGCAGTGTCGCATCGCGCCCTGTGTGGACAAACCGACTGCATGTCGCTGAATCTTATCGCGTCACGTCTGGTTAAGACAAGCTGTAACAGAAAATATTTAAATGTGTGGGGAAAATGCAAAAAGCTCTTCTGACATTTATTACCTTAATAAGGGATTAATGATGGTATAAACTGTATTGATTACAAAATTATAGGAATTGATGTTATTATAAATTATATTTATGCAAAAGATAGCTAGTTATCATGACTGTTGCTGCAGACTGAGGACGGCTGAGCGCGAGCTTGAGAGAGTGAGTACGTGATGAGGGATTTTAAAACAGGAGAGAGAGAGAGAGAGAGAGAGAGAGAGAGAGAATAACAGCTTTAGCCCTGTTCATATTTCAGAGCTTTCCCTTGAACACCGACAGACTCACTCAGCGCGGGAAAGAAAGTCTACACATTAAGATCGACATTTAAAGGTAAAAAGTAATTTCCTTTTTTCATGAGCACACACAGTCGGGTGACTGCGGGTTGAGAAACGGGCTGAACTAACAGCGAGGTGTCAAAGCAAAGCCTCTATCTCCTTCATATCTCCTTAGATATATCTATTTTTGACTGTCCTATTAAAAAAAAGCAGGAATGCGCATCGTTCAAAGGATTTATTCTAAGTAACATTATAGTAAAGCGTTTTTCTTGGTTAATTATGTTTGGTTGTAAATACGTACCAATAACAGATAAACACCGTTGTCTTCATCAGTTTGCATACGCCTGTATGCATTCATTCAATCATTCGTGTCTCTCTAAAGTTCGCTGTTTGGTTTTGTTCAAAGATCATCCAACATAGTGAGGTGAATGTACCCAGGACGACTTCACTGAATGCAGTGGCGAAAACTACAATGTGCACTAATTGAAAAATGTTTGTATGCATGCTGTCCATGCAAAATAAGTGAGCAGCGGTGGTGTTGTGATATCGGGACACACTCTTGGTTGACGCGGACCTTCCACATGACTGAACACGCATGGAGTTGGAGCAGATGGCGCGCGCGATTCTGTCTGTCGCCGTTCATGGATCAGCGCGGGGCAGCAACAGACAAGTAAATACCGGTGTGCTCGAGGCATATATTTTACCGATATCTTTAGTTGGTCATTGCGTCTCTAACGACGGCGATCTGGAACGTGTCGCTTCATTGACGACACTCATTTGAATCGTCAATTTTTTAGGCGCAAAGTGAGCTGAGATGGAGAGCTGGTGCTCGTGCAATGTGTTTCCTCAAATATAATACTTGCATGAATGCCCTTAAAACAGAAATTTCTTTTGTTTGTGATTATTTCTTTTACTGATTCTAGCTCGTTGGTTGTGGGTAGATTTTGCTCGCTGTGCTGATCATCCGTGGATTTTGAGTGAAGTATCTGATGCGTGGATGGATTTGATTGTGTCGCATGTGTGTCACCAGTGTTTGTGGGTGTCTGGGCATGTTAATGAACGGGCTACAACCGAATTGTACAGTATATAGGATACAATGGGGCTGAAGACTCCAAGGGGTAAAATGCTCCATTGATTTTATTTTCTCCCAAAACACTAAATTTACATTTATGCAGACGCTTTTATCCAAAGCGACTTACAGTGCACTTATTACAGGGACAATCCCCCTGAGCAACCTGAAGTTAAGTGCCTTGCTCAAGGACACAATGGTGGTGGCTGTGGGGATCGAACTGACAACCTTCTGCTTATCAGTATAGTGCTTTAGCCCACTACACCACCACTATATTTTATGCTTAATTAGTATAAAAAAAATTCCACAGCACTTTCCTAAACACCTGTTTCTCACAATACACTGTTTCATGACATCATTGCATGTTATGTTTAAAGGTTGATTTTGAGGCAATTTGATCTAATTTCCATTATTTTATTTTTGTATGTTGCAAATGTATGTAGCTAAATCCCTGAAATTAACACATTTCTTTTGAATACTAATTTATCATTTTCAGTTTGTTTATGGTCATTAAATTAAATGTTTTAATAACTGTCCAATAAGTGAAAGGATAGAATTTGGGGTAAAAAATCCCCCTCTTGCAGGGGCTAAAGGCCCCTATAAAACACATTAAATGTCGGGGGAATAGATTTGTTATGAAACATTTTCAAAATGGGCTTACGTTGACTCATCCAATCATAATAGATATTAGTTTGTTTCTAGAATACTTGAGATGTAATAAAATGACAAATATGTTTGAAATTAACAGGAAATTGTTGACTTTTTCTGAAGTCTTCATCTTAATTTGTTACTCAAAAAAGCATCTTGCTGTCTCAAAATTATTTGCATTAATTGACAAATTGTGACCTATCACTATTGCCCCAGTATCTACACAATATCACTTTAAATGCCCTAAGGGCCTTTTACCCCAAGTTTACCACCACCTTTTGTTTTTGAAAAAGTGTGTGATTGGTTTTTGCTAGTGTAGCCTGCTAGCTGCTTAATGGTTTGTAGTGTCGGATATAGTTGCGACCCATAGGGTTGGGGTGTTTAAACGGAACAAATGTGTTACAACACCTCCAGGCCTCCACTAAAATGAACTTCCAGGCCTCTTCACATTACTTGGAACACAAGAGGTTAACTGTTACAAGCCTTTGCCCCTTAACATGGGCTGAGCCAATGAAAATAATAAGCAGATGATGAAAAAGAGAAACTATTACATAAAGAGTTTTAGGAAAAAATACTTGAGGAGGAGCAGAAAATAAGTGCAAAGATGGGTCAGACATAAATAAGAGAAGAAAAATAAGAAGAGTGGCTAGGTAAATAGAGATGCACTCAATCTTTTACCTTACGGAAAATCTTCACTTGTAAGGCAGCTCTCAAATGTCACAGTCCATTCTTTTTTAACAATTTGAAAGTGCACAAGATTAGATTTTTAATTAGTTCAGGTATTATATCAGGATAGAAAAAGTGGGATGGTGCAATCCTAGAGATAAAGAAAGAAAAAGTCCCAATCAGATTGATGACAGACTTTTCTGTTATATCTTATCTTCATGGAGCCCAATTTAAAACTTATTGATGTGCCCAGAAAGAATACAGTGTTTTGTGACTCCATCAAACACCTTGCACTACAGCTACTTCAACAGCTATTTCAACAAGTATTTTGTTTGAGCTTATGATGTCAACGATATGAATGACTTTCTTAATTTTTTTTAATGATCCGTGTGCAACTTTGTTACCAAATGAAAAGCATTTTGCTCCTTTGATTAATTTTTTATTATTGTTTTTTTTTTTAGCTTGAGCATATGTAGTTTGTGGTATGCACAAAATCTCTTTCAGCTTGGCTAAGCTTCAGTAAGGGGAGGTTCACTGTTACAAAATGGGCCAGGCAGGAAGCAGCTTGCAGTTCAGATGAACACTCCTCTGATTTGATTTAACACGACTAGAACAATCTGTGTCAGCAATAAGTTTGTAATTGTTTACACCTAAGGAGCTCTTGCATTTACCAAGAGAGAAATGGTGAAGGAGAGAGAACGTGAGAGAAAATGAGAGAGGAGGAGGGAACCATGTTAAAATAAACACAAGCTATTGGCTCAGTGACTTCTGTCTAAAGGCTTTCTTTGATAGAAAACGGCAATAGAGATACACTGGTATTGTCACTGGCAAGACTGTCTGATTGCCGATATTAGGCATTGCTTTAATTTACAATATGCAAGAGTAAGGACAAGCTAGGAGTTAAAGAGAAAGGAGGAGAGTCCTTACAAAAAATGGAAACCTCTGTAAATTTGCCACTCTTTGTTTTCATATGCAAATGAGCTTATGATTGATGAACTCATGATTTTTGTAAGGGAGGAATTGAGGGATGATGAAGATGGTCAAAATGTGTTCGTATTCAAGGCTCAACAATAAGGATGTCCTATACATGGAACTTTCACTCCACCCTATCCAGACTGATCACAGTGTGAATGCAGCGACAATAGGTCAAAACTTCTGTGTGAAGGTTCCCCAAGGATGACACCAGTCAACAGGGTCCTTCAACTTAAGTGAGTACGTTTATTTACAGAAAACAAAATACTCGCTTTACAGCGCAAACTTAATGAACACCACAGTCTCCGGGTGTTCCTAGTAGCTCTCTCCCGGTCTGCTGGCTATGTGGCTCTTTTATGCCGCTCTCCCCATGTTCGCTGTAATCAGAAACAGGTGTTAGGCATAATTTAACTGCCCTTACGGCTCTCCCTCTCTCCGGACGGACACTTGACCATGCCCCCGCTGCCACATTCTGCTACTGAAATTAGTCTGTGCTTACTGAAATTCCAAGCACTGCCCCCAGTGTCCAAAACTGGAAGTGTCTTGGAATGTATGGGCATGCGCGAACTCCAGTTTCTGGGTGAAATGTACACAGAGTAGTGACAAAAGTAAATTGTATTTTTAATTGGAAATAGGAATGCACTGATCCGATACATGGATTGGTATTGGCTTCGATACTTTCGTTTTTAGATGGATCAGGTATCGATCCAAAGAGCCTGATCCAAATCTGATACTGTGTGTTAATCGTGTTCGTTACTGTAAAACTCCAAAACTGACATAAAAGAACCATAAAAGCACCTTTAAAGTAGTCCATATGACTTGTGCATTTTATTCAAAGCCACTTGAAGACATGCAATAGCTTTATGAATCTCAAAAGGCTGTGTTTAATAAGTAAATGTACACAGTTACTATGCAGTGAATGGGCGTTTGTGAATGGCGCTGCTCTGTTGATGCCAAACAACAGCCGTAAGGCGGTCGCAGCTATTTTCAGCCTTCGGAGCTTGCGGCTATTTTCATATGTGAGCGAAAATATGTGAGTGAAACTCATGAACAACATCACAGATGTAGATGCTCAATAATTCAATTAACTTATAACATGCATTTAGAACATCACCGGAGGAGCATTTTACCAGAATTTGAATAAGAAGCTAATTGAACTACTGTGAATTAGGCCATAAACAGTCATTTACAGAACTTCCTGGAGTGTTAGAATAATCTAAATAAAAGCACTAAGTTAAAGGTGCATGTCTGAAATATATTTCTGTTGTATTTAAAATTCTAAAAGTCAATAATAATAATAATAATAATAATTTATTATCGTTAATATTTGTTTACAAGTGACCGTTTTTCTCAGTGGCCTAAACCCAATGTAAAAATCAATCATTCTTGTTGCAAAACGGTAAACACAGGCAGCAAAAGTTAAACACAACTACGTTTACACACAAAGACTCAAAATTGTTCACACTTGTTTCTAATGATGTGAAAATATGATGCTGAGGCAGATTGAATCTCTCATTGCGTTTGATTTTGCAGTTGCACAACATTTTTGAGTTTTGAGTACTGTAATGTAGGACTGCACAATTAATTGAAAAGCTAATCGCGATTACGATTTCGGCTGACACGATTATGTAATCGTGAAAACTGATGATTACAGCGTTCAGTTTAAGTCTGCTCCTGTTACGTCAATGGTTTCTATTTACAACGTGTTTTTGCAGCGGTTGAGTATTCTAACCAATCACTAACAAGCCCGTTGAGCAATGAAATGGCAATGGCCAATCAGAGCCTCTTAGATTAGTCCTCCGGCCTATCAGTAATGACAACTGATCCTAATGTGCAAGTTTTAAACCGTCTGAATGCCCAGATGCTTGCTTTATGTTCTTGCTCTGTTCGCGCAGCACACAAAAATACATTTTGAAGAAACCACCTGACACTTGAAAAGAAGCTGTAGAACAAGAGCAAAAAGCACTTTGTAATTATTTTGGATTCATTGCAAATTGCACCGCTCGCTTTGAATGTAGATGTTAAATAAATTGCAAATGAGCAACACGACAAAACTAAAATGATCCTGTTCTAATCAAGGCACAGATGCGGTGTAAATAAATGATTTATTATGCTGATTAGACAGCTTTGTTTTTAATGAGAGCATTCGTGAGAGAACTTTGGGCGGATCATCACTAGACTCGCATCGAAATGCAGATCTCAAACAGTGTAAACCTGCAGTGAGTGACCGCAGTCATTGAAATGGGAGAGTTTGTCACGTTGTTTGATTTTTGTGTAAAATTAATTAAAAATGTAATAACAGTTTTGTTTTGTCATGTTAATAATTAGGCAAATGTGAATTTGTTCAAAATAGCAATAAAGTAATTCATCTTAATAGTGCTGGGACGGCGCGTCAAAGTCATCGATGACGTCGACGTATTGCAAAATATTCGCGTCGATTCATCAGACCCAAAACAAAGATGGCGGTGCCGGAGAGTATTAACAACACAAGTGGCTCCTCAGACTATCAGAAGTGCAAGGCGGCATGCACTCGTTCCTCTAAAGTATGGGAATTCTTTAATTTAAAAGGAAACAATTCCGTGATATGTCGTCTTTGCAAAATGGAGATGGCCTTCCATTCTAGCACCACGGCAATGCACCAGCACCTGAAGAAGCGCCACCCGGGAGCAGCTGCAGATGACAGAGCACCGTAAGTTTTTTTTCAACTCCCCACTTTGCACTTGTGTTGGAGTAGGCTATAATACGTTGTCGACACCGACAGTTTTCGTTTATAGCTATTAATAATGCGCTTATAGCTATGAATGTCGTGAAAAATACATAGAGGACACTGACAACGCGCTGACAGACAGGACCAAGCAGGTAACATTTAATAAAGTCTCAACTTTCAAATTTGGTCAGTCAAAGAAAATTAAACCATAAATAGGCCTACTATTTTGTGGCTCTTTAATGTGTCGTGACAGATTGCCTCAATTAAAGCTGCTCGTGAACCGATCATCTTTTTCTTGGTTAATTTATAGCATCAAATAGGCTAAACATGAATGTAGTGTAACGCTCTTGATCAAAAGGGGCCGGATAGCTTGCCTAAATGGTTGTAGTCAGGTGTACGCAAAGACACACAAGACGTAACTGATATTCCACCGTGGTGATTTATTATCAGCTGTCGTCGGTCCCACGTACACATGGGCAGTTTGCAAAACACACAGCTAACAACAACTGCGTTACTGGTTAGAAATAAAAACAGAATAAGAGCAACAGAAACACAAAACGGGCTTACACGCATACATGCGATGTTCACAGCTCGCTCTTCCCATATCAACTGCCCACTCTGAGCGAGGGAGTAACAGAGTACGTTCCATCTTAAAGGCGCAGTACCTAATTCTACTTGTTACAGTAGCCTACATCAGAAGGACTGATGTTTTAACTGCGGAAAGACGTCAGTACAGTAGCCTACAATCCATTATTCAAATTATAATCCACCGACGTTAATCTTCTCTCTCCTGACTACTTTGTCGGACAAAAATGGCGTATTATGATTGATTGGTCAGATCGCCTGTCAATCAAACTCCCGGCAATTTTTTATTTTTTTGTACATTTTAGAATCGAAATCGAATCGGACTGAAAAAATGAATCGTTAGATTAATCGATGCATCGAAAAAATAATCGCTAGATTAATCGTTTAAAAAATAATCGTTTATCCCAGCCCTACATCTTAACTGTTCTAAGTGTGTTTTGGAGGAGTAGCCAACATAAAGAATATGGCATGAATAGCATTTCAGGAATCACCATCATTGTTATCGCGTCTGCTCTTATAAGACCCATTTGCCACGCAGCTGGTATTGGTAGATGAATAGCAAATTCATGTTTTTAATTTCCAAAGTGCAACCACTGAGGCCAAAAATGATCTAACGATGATCTTACATGAACAAGATCACCATTGAAGATCGAACAGAATGAATGGTCCCCTGTCTAGTAGGCTTGGGCGGTATCCAAATTTTGATACCGTCAAACCTCCTCCCTATTTTACCTCGGTATACGGTATTACCGTGAATAATTAAAAATTATGACGTAAGGCTCAGACAGCGTCACCAAACTGTTGGCTTGTGCCTAAACCGTTCTGAAACTGAATACCAAACACTAATACTGAAACAATAACAAAATAACATGCACAACAATATTAACAACTTTTATTAGCAACAAATAGCAGCTTATAAAAAAGTGCAAATACAACAGTCAAACAGAATTAAATTAACATAAACATCCAGAACAGTTTTCGCGCAGAGACTCGCACAAATCAATTAAATTAAATCACACCGCCCGAACAACTTTTAATAACAAAGAGCAGCTTATAAAAAAAGTGCAAATAGACCCACAACAGTCAACCAGAGTTGAATTAACATAAACATCCATATTATAAAAATTATTGCAAAGCAATAGGCCTAAATAAAAACAACTTCTTTCCAGTCTTTCCAATATTGTTTTTAACGAAAACCAAATAAAAATACCTGAATCAATTAAATAAATAAAAATAAACAGTACGAATAGGAACGAATGGCAAGTGGCATCAAATCTAGTCAAGATTTTTCCAGCATGTTTACTTTGTCCGGCTTTAACAGGGCACGTTGTGGACCGACAACTTTACCTGCGGTGCTGAAAACTCGCTCCGATGGTGTGCTTGTGGCACAGACGCACGGGTACTTTCGTGCCACTCGCGACATCTGGGGAAAACGCCCGGCAGCATTTTTCCACCAGAGAAGTGGGTCCTCATCTCCTTGAGTAACTGGCTCCAAACAGTAGGCTGTTATTTCAGCTCCGACTCGGTCCTCTACGGTGCCGATACCGACGGGACCTGCCATTGCATCGGCTTTTTTTTGCTGCATACTTCCCAGAGTCATCTTTTTTCGTGGGGGTTCGGGTTGCACCTCTCGTATATGCTACCTTAGGTTCAAGGTATTTCCATCTCTCGCGGTCACCATTTTGTTGCACAATTTGAAAATTGCCTTGTCCGTATTTACCGCCTCTCCCTTCTCTTTCGGTCGAAACCCGAAATACTGCCAAACTGCAGAAGTTGTGTTCTTTTTCGAGACCAGGTCACTCGGTGCGCGACTCTCCATCTTTCCCCCTCTCTTTCTTTCTCCTCCACCCTGTTACGTGATGACAACAACGCATACGCATTTTTAGCCATTAAATAAATTATATTTAATATTTAATCCTTGTCTCCTATATAAGTGCATTGCATTTTTTTATGACGGTATGACGGTATTGAAACTGATACCGTTGCTATTTTTAGATCCCGCGGTATACCATATTACCGTATTACCGCCCAAGCCTACTGTCTAGCCACCTAAGGGCTTACTGAACGCAGTAACTTGGTCGATTTAAATCGGCTGTTAAAAAGTTTGAATATTGAATATGCCATATTATTTACTGTACGTGGACTAACAATTTAAGCCGTAATTTAGCAATAATTACATTTATTTTATACCATAGATATCAATTTACACTAATTTTAATTTGCCTTACCTTAACAAACATTATTACAATATAAAATACAATACAATATATTGCTTAAAAGATGCTTAAAAGAAACTCATATCCACCATTGAAATCTGCTACGCCGAAGAACCACACGGTTGCTTACTTTGTGACGTCATGGTAGTTAAACATTTGAATCGACATTAATAATCGCGATTGCAATAATCGACAATTATGATTTTTGCTATAATCGTGCAGCCCTACTGTAATGTGTTTTTCATTTAGAGTGTTCTTTGGGGTGTTGCAGTTGGACTACTGTATTTTTACTGTGCTGAATATACAGACATTCAATACTGTATTATTCACAGTACACAATATATTCTCTACTGTATGTTGTGATTACTATTCTTTTTGTGACAGGAATTGCAAAATGTGCTTACTATATACAATAATATTTTTTTTCCGATGTAGTGTCTAATAAATTTAGCATTTGTTTCTGATGTAGTGTCTAATGCTGTGTAGTGTTTATGTATTGACTTGCTGTGATTTTGAGCACAGATGAAATGGTTTTGATTTTTGCCATTGAAATATAACAATATTTAAATTGAATGGGTTCCAAAAAAAAATTGTGTGAATGAATAGTGGATATCTTACAACTAAACTCAACAAAAAGTGATCTGAACCCTTTAAAGTCCAGATACAAATTGAAATAAATAAATAAAATTACAAAGAAAACTGACTTATTTTCAAAGACTTAGACTGGAATTACTGTTAATTGTGCTGCTAAATTATAGTAGACTAGTTAACAGTACAGTTTTTCTTAATAGACTGTACATTTATATTGGAATAATGTGTAGTTAGAGGTTTGTGTTTTTGTACATATAAAAGAGTTCCAAAATTAGTTTCACACAATAAGGATTTTCTAATCTAATTATGCAAAAAACAACAACACTGGAATCGGATCATTATCGGCTGATACTGAGATTTCAGATATCGTAATCGGAAGAGAAAAAGTGGTATCAGTGCATCCCTAGTTGGAAATTATGTAATACAGTCAACAGGAATGCAAACTTTATTGATCTTACTCCATAACCCAAACCCCAAGCCTAAACCTAACCCCAAGCCAGTGGAATAAGAGTGTAATTTTAAAGCAAAATTCAACTTCCGAATCACACCCAATGACCCACCTTTGTTTATGCGAATGCAATTACTTCCTGGTTTCAGAGGGAAAGGTAAGCAGCATGCTGGAATTGATGCAAAAATGGAATGGGCAAAATGGGGATCATTTCAGAGTACATGAACATTCAGAACCAATGTGTCGATTTAACATGTGATGACGATGCCCTATGAGGCCACTACTGCATTTGTGTGATGTTTCGAACATTGTTGTTGGGAATTCTGCTAATTTAACCATATCACAAAGGTAACATTATCTAAGTTGGCTAGCATAGATGAGGATTTGTAGAAATTAAAACATTGACACTGAATATCAGACACATCATTACTGTTTTTGTATTGTATGCCATTGTTTTCTAAAGGGTGCATATGAATAGCATCAATTAAGTTACATTACTTGCAAATTAAAAACCGTATTATTTGTAGTCATTTTTAAAAGAAAGTTTAATATTAAATGGTAAATATAAATATATTTTTCAGATGCATGTACTGTATATTGCAAAAAAACTAAAAAGTATAATATTTTGTGATAGGTACAGTTAAAATGTTGGCCTGGTATGTAGGTCCAGAACAGAAATATGCAACAAGGCAACAACATTACATCTTGAGCAAATTGGAGATCAAGTGTTTCGTATCAGAAATGAGGGAGTTGTTCAAAAGAGCTGCTCTCTCCAACAGGCTGTTGTGTAAAATGAAGTCGACAAGCTTTATCAGATGTGAGGCCCTGAGAGACCAAGTTGAATTGAGTATTAAAGCTAACATGGGGCCACCTGTGCCAACATGAATCAGATTAACATTGTAAAATTTGTCACTTTACATAGAAACAGATTGCTCATCTTTCTGACTTGACATTTAGCATCTTGTTTTTTGTGTCTATATGTTAGCTGACTAAATCAAGCTTCTTTTAGGCATAGTTTTAAATATATTTGAAAGGATACAGTGTGCCTCTGCACTGTTTTAAAATGAGTCGGAGAAAGACCTTTCTTGGCTCTCCTGTGAGAGGATGAAGGGAAGCGAGCAAATGCAGTCATACCTTCGATCTTTTTAGAGAGTTTGCTGAGATGATGGGTGAAAAGCCTACGCGCTGGAAGATTCTGCTCTGTATTATGTAGCACATCAAACAGTTTGGTTATTTTTATTTGTTTTCTGAATATATTGTGGGAGGCAATTGGGTTTTTCATGCCAAAGGCAGCACGTGGTCTCTACTGATATGCAGTAAGTAACGCTGTTAAAGAACAAAGTAAAGGATCTCTTTAAGGTTTATTCACACAGTGCAAATATCCATAAACCAATTTCAATTGAAACTATTTATTCTTTGGACCTTCTTAGTATTCTTTTTCTCCACGTTTGGTGAAAAAAAATTAAAACCTCACTGACAAGTAAGAAATAAGCTTTTCGATAATGTCTTTTTGGCTTATACTGGAAGACTTTCTCTGTTTTTAATTCTGGTCTTTGACTGAAATAAACTTCTGTGTGGTGCTAGGACTGCTTGCATTAGGTTCAGATTTTTGACTGGGAATATGTGTGTGGTCATGAGAGACACTAATGTATCTGAGCTTAACCCCTGACACAGGCATCTGGCAGGAATTGTGAAAATCCTATTGTAAATTTGTCTATTCTATGAAGATAATTGGCTTATTCCTGTGTTAAATTGGCCTGTTCTACAGGATGTTGAGTGGGTTTAACACACTCTTGCTGCAGACACAGTGTGTCAGTTTCTATGCTTCTTTGGGACTCAGACGGGTATTACACGCAGAATTATTGTATGACAATGATGGACTGATAGCTGTGGAGGGCCTCAAGCGGAGGAAGAACGTGCAATGCCACATGGACTGACATACGCTTTTTCAGACAGACAGACAGACGGATGTATTCCCCCTCACTCAGTCACGCATTGCCTTCCTGGAACAGCACAAATCACCAGTGAAATGGCTGCCTGGCCGTCTATGCCGAATTTTAAATGTGAAATGTCATTTGCGGTTGCCATGTTGGCTCATATCGAAGGATGGTTGAACTTCATCCTGTTTACTTGCTGTCAGCAACTCACTGTCCTCCTACAGAAAACTGATGTCAGTCATGAACATGTCCAAGTTACCTACAATTTCCCTGGTCTTATTAGGAAGTAGAAAAGACACAGCAGTGTTTTGAGGACCGCTGTTCAATAGGCAAGCTGGAAATAGTAGCAAAAGAAACCATATTTAACACAATTTTTAGGCTTTCAGTCTGAATAGAATGTCTTGAGTTAAAAGGATCAGGAATCAAGAAAATAAAATATGTAGTGTGACCAGTGTAGTCCATTTTACGAACGCATGACTCTTCTGAAATGGTTCTTTAAATGAATCGGTTTGAATGAACAAATGAAAGCTGTTTGAATCATTCTTACAAATCCATCATCAAATGATCACTTTTCCACAATGCCCACAGCCTCAAATGTCACATTTGACTCTACGATCCAAACTTTGTTTGACCCTGACAATGATCATTCCTCACATTGTTTAGAGCAGCAAATCTCTAATCTCAAACTCTTTCCTATTTGCAGTGGAATGGAAATGTTGTCTTGCTGTGTACCTTAATCACGATCTCCACATCAAACGAACAGAGCAGGCTTCAGTTCTTCATGTCTTTGAAGATTTTTTCTCATCAGTCTTGTGCCTCAAGGAGACACTAGATGACTGTGTGTGTTTGAACACACTTTAACCATTTAGCTGCAGTTGAAACCCAACTGAAAAAAATAAAAATGCATTGATTTGCAGCTTTTGGGGCCTTAAATAGTTAACATGAAGAATCCCAAGGCACAATGTATCCCATGTACACACTTAGTCTGGAAAATGCTGTAAAGACAGATGAGTTTGTCAGCATTTGCAACTGTTTGCGGGAATGGAATTAGACAGCAGCAAGTATAATTGAGTGATGTGACCAAAAGAGAACTAGAGTGCATCGAGAAATTAATGAAAGCAAGTATTCCGTAAACAATAACAAAGAAGCGAAGGATTCAAATAAAAATTCTCAATGCAAAATTAATTTTTACAATGAAAGGAAGTCTGAGATGTTTGCTTTTTAAGTCATCCCTGATTTTCAGAGACAAGTTCAAGAAAAGTAGCACAGCTGTGAAATATTTAGCACAGATAGAAGTGATATTTTACTCGTTGAATCTCGGTGTAACGTTGATCGCTTCGCCATCAACCCGGTCGATGGAGTGCCCCTTGATCGTTTTGCTGTCAGTCAGGGTAGGGTCAGCTTGTGGCAAGTCTACATTGTTTACATATGCCAAAAGAGATTGAAATAATGCAAGTTGAGGCACCCTTGGACAAAGTTTGCCAACGTTTTAAACAACTTTTTCAAACCATTTGTCAAGCCACATTTGAAAAAGGTTTAAATGTGATTAAAACTTGTAAACGGAATGTAAAATAAAACGTACACTTTCACATGTATATGTGTTTATGCGTTTGAATGAATATAGTGGCAATTCTTCCCCCGTTCCGCTTAATTAAAAAAAATATTTATTTCAAAATCATGTTACTCCATTAATATTCAGTATATACACGATCAGCCACAAAATTAAAACCACCTGCCTAATATAGTGTAGCTCCCCCTTGTGCTGCCAATACAGTTCTGTCCTGCCGAGGCATGGACTCTGAAAATGTCCTGTGCTGTCTGGCACTAAGACGTTAGAAGAAGTTCCTTTAAGTCCTGTAAGTTGTGAGGTGGGGCCTCCATAGATCAGACTTGTTGATGCAGAACATCACATAGATGCTTAATTGGATTGAGATCTGGGGAATTTTGAGGCCAAGTCAACACCTTTAACTCTTTGTCATGTTCCTCAAGCCATTCCTGTACAATTTTTTGCAATGAGGCAGCAATTTGTGCTACAGTAGCTCTTCTGTGGGATCAGACCAGAAGGGCTAGCCTTCGCTCCCCATGTGCATCAATGAGCCTTGGACTACACACAAACAAATATACATGTGAAAGTGTAGAAAAGAGTGGTCTGGAAGTTCAAAACAGGAAGCTATTTGACAAAATCCAGAAGAGTGGAGTGCTGAAAAGGGGCGGGGCTAAATAAGGTGAATAAATACTCTTGCATTAAAAACGATTCAAAATGTATAAACTCTTGATTAGTGTACACCACCACTAAATACCCCCCTAAACGAAAATTTGTTTTATTGTGGTCCCAAAGAATATAATGATGGGGGAAAAAAATCATACATAGATCAGCCACAACATTACTGTAAAACCAAGGGGTGGGACATATTAGGCAGTGAGTGAACAGTCAGTTCGCCCATGTCTCTGTTGCCGGTTCACTGGTTGTCCTTCCTTGGACCGCTTTTGGTAGGTACTAACCACAGCATACTGGGAACACCCCTCAAGACCTGCCTTTTTGGAGATGCTCTGACCCAGTCGTCTATCCATCACATTTTGGCCCTTGTCAAAGTCACTCGGATCCTAATTCTTGCCCATTTGTCCTGCTTCCAACACATGAAATTTAAGAACTGACTGTTCACTTGCTGCCTAATATGTCCCACCCCTTGACAGGTGCCATTGGAACGATACAATTAATGTTACAACAATTATTCACCTGTCAGGGCTTTTACAGTAATGATGTGGCTGACCACAATAAAACATCGGACGATAGTTTTTAAAATTGATACTGAATGAAAAAACAACATTTAAAGTAAAATAATGCTTAACTTTATTACAAAAATAAACAGTACTGACTGAACCATGAAAATGTTTGTACATTTTAAAATAAATATATAAATATGAATATATTAATTAAAATATTAAAATATAAATAGATATACATCCAAACTGAACTGCTGGATGGTTGTGCTTGAAATGACTCCACATGTTGGTGGTATATTTACATGCAGATGTTGATGCCCCCATGCTGAATATTTTGTCACAGATATTACACTGTGCTTTTTCTTTCGACACAATTTTCCTGAATTGTAAGCAATAACACCAGCGAACATTGAGAAAGTAAATTGAGTCTCTTTTATTTAATACTTTATTCAAGCAGAATTCATACATTCATGTAAGAAGTTGAAAAAGAACATTTAGAAGATAAAAGATCAGTCAGGGTTTGCTCATTTGTTTTTCTACATTAGTATGGAGGGCTTTACTTTAAAGGACTTGCTCCCACATGCTTGTTCTTTTATATGGTCTTTTGTCTGTCAATGTGTTCAAAAGCACAATGTGTTCACATCCACAGCATTGTTTAACAGTGTGGTGAAGTATCAGCAACCCCTTTCACATCAACCACTTTTCAATTTGATTTAGAAAATGTGCATTGAATCGCGACGAGGAGGAGGGTGTGGCCGGGCATTAAGGGTGCATGGCCGGTGCTGCTGTGTGTGTGTGTGTGTGTGTGTGTGGTTTCAGATCTTTTATGTCATTAAAGTTATGTTGACTGTTTTGCCGGTTCCCACCTCCTCCTTGCCCATCCTGAACCCGTTATATGAATGTTGTGTGTTTAGTGTGTGTGTGAGTGAGGGTTTATTCCTGAAGTTCTGTTTACCAGTGTGAATGATTATTCTCGTTTGTTAAAGTATGACTCTGATTACATGACTCCAGTGAAGTGAGAGAGAGAGGTTGTAATAACCAAAAGAGGAGTGTTGTGAACCTGGTTCATTGGGAGCATAATTAATGGAGTAGTTCAGTTGTCATGCGTGATATTTCAGCTCTGGATCTACTTGACGAAGTCTTTTGATGAATAGGCAATTAGAGAGAGCCTCTTATGCCTGCTGCCTGACTGATCTCTTTTTAACAGCACTCCTGTTTCTCTGATAAAATACAAAATGCATCATCAATACCTAGGTCCAGGGAATGCTGAGCTTGTGATTTTAATTGTAATAGAGTGTCAGAAACTGCAGGATATACGGATATGTGTGTATGAGTTAAATGTGTCTTTTTGGGGCCAACTACATTTAAATAATGGCATATAGCCTTCAAGTATTTCTCAGTGAAGTAAACACTGTTAAGGTAATTATTCAAGTAAACTGTCAGAAATAAAGAAATAAATTAAAAGCAGTAAGTGTATAGATCTTTTCTTGTGAATATAGTTGTTCTTATTAAGATTTACAACATAATATACAGCGTTAAGTCTATTAATCAGCCGTCACACTACAGCTTTGCATGTGACCATGGCATTAGGCTGTACGTAACATATTTTGACACAAATAAGATTTATTAAATTTTTTTTTTGCGTGTGTGGCTTTTTTGTCACTTTTGGTTTACTTTTATAAAATTGCATTTATACCTTTTGGGCATTTGAATGCTAACATGCAGGCTACTTTACATTGCATGCATGCTAATATGCATGTGGGTGTTTGTCAGCAGTGCGTGGACCAAACTGAGTTGTTATTCTTAAAGGAATATTCTTGGTTCAATACAAGTTAAGCTCAATCGACAGCATTTGTGGCATAATATTGGTTGCAACATAAATTAATTTTGACTCGTCAGTCCGTCCGCTCTCTTTAAAAAAGAAAAAATCAAGGTTACAGTGAGGCACTTACAACGTAAGTGAATGTGGCCATCTTTTGGAGAGTTTAAAGGCAGAATGTAGGCTATTATTTGAGCTGTAAAAAATTTAAAATTTTAGTTTTAGTTTTACAGTCATTTTAGGGTTTGTTGACATAACATCGTCATGGCAACGAAGTTATAAAATTGGCAATAACTTTACTCAGAAAAGGTTAGTAAATTATATTATCACACTAAAATCATGTTATCATGCATATTGTTTGTGTTGTAGCTATGCTTTTGAAAAAGTGAGTATTTTAATGGTCAAAAATTGACCCCCATTCACTTCCATTGTAATTGTGTTTTTTTGGGATATGGAAAATTGAGGTGACAGGGAATGGGATCAGAAAAGGACCTCAAGAGTCTGGACTCAAACTCTGGTCACCCGCGATGCATCAGCACCACATGTCATGGGCGCAGGCCTCTAGGATACAGCTCTGACTACCAAAACTGTAGAAAAAGTGGTATTATCAGGTTATTTTTATTTTAGTATTTTATTTTTATTATATTGACTTGGTACGGAGGTAAAAATATTTTATACTTTTGACATTCCTATAAACTAAATAGGTCTTTGTTATGATTCAGTGTCGGTTTCTCTGTAGGTTGCTGTATTATTGCTTGCCAAAGTTTGGCAGGGTCTTAACTGAGTCTTTTTTTTTTTTTTTTTATCCTTTCTGATGCTTTAATCCTGGCTTGCAATCTTGCATTTTCCTCTTTCTCAGATTGATTCTTATTAAAAAGGCTCATCACTCATTTCAATTAGAGAGAGGTGGGTGATTTTGTTTTTCAAATGGCAGGGCTTAAATAGTGTATTTCGCTTCTATTTTTGAGGCTTTAATCAAAAAAAGTCTTCGATGATACATAATTGATGATGCTGCCTGGAAAAGAAGAAGGCAATAAACAGCACCCCCACCCCCCAAATGTTCAAAGAAGGAGAAATCTGTTTGCGTTCCTCCATATTGTGCGTTCCACATGAAGCGACTGAGATGGGCTGATTCAAATTGAGCAAACGATAAAATGAAGGTGTTGTTTGAACTTGCATGGTGGAACGAAAATGCATCGCAACGTTCGAGCCAGTCGGTCTAACGCCAAATACTGTCTCACACACAGATAGACCACACGTGCTGACACACAAGGTTCACAGCATTTCTCTATCTGTCAAGCTCTGTAATTCACTTTGTAATGTAATTTTAGTTTACACAGTCAGTGAGTCTGATAGAATGATGGAGATGCCAGAGTGAAGCATCTCGGGGACAGTCCCATCAGACTTGCTGTGCTGCTGCTGTTGTGGAGATGGGGGCTATAATAGCTGCTGGCATTTCTTGCCTAATTACAACTGTTTTATTGTCATAAAGGTAGTGGTGTAGCAATATTATTTTGTTGCGTGTTTGGCCATCTTTGCATCAACCATAGATGCACAATCTCATGCTCACAAAACAATACAAGCTCATGAAGAAACATCACTCTAGTGACTAATCCTGCACCATCACAATGTCAATTACTTTACCCAAGGCTATTCGTTTAGAGTTAAAATGAAAATGCTTTTATCATTTACTCGCCCATGTTGTTAATTTGCTTTCGTTTGATAATTGTATGGTTTTCAGTCCTCTGTGACACAAGATGAGTTGTTATTCACAATGTCCAAGCTGCTCTTTCCCAAAAGTGGACACTGAATTTAACTTGAAGGCTAAATCAATGGATCTGTTGTGCAGGGGTGGGGGTGTACAATATACAAGTAGCCTATTTTTTTAAACATGCTATTTTTTTTCATGTGTATATATATATATATATATATATATATATATATATATATATATATACACTCACCTAAAGGATTACTAGGAACACCATACTAATACTGTGTTTGACCCCCTTTCGCCTTCAGAACTGCCTTAATTCTACGTGGCATTGATTCAACAAGGTGCTGAAAGCATTCTTTAGAAATGTTGGCCCATATTGATAGGATAGCATCTTGCAGTTGATGGAGATTTGTGGGATGCACTTCCAGGGCACGAAGCTCCCGTTCCACCACATCCCAAAGATGCTCTATTGGGTTGAGATCTGGTGACTGTGGGGGCCATTTTAGTACAGTCAACTCATTGTCATGTTCAAGAAACCAATTTGAAATGATTCGAGCTTTGTGACATGGTGCATTATCCTGCTGGAAGTAGCCATCAGAGGATGGGTACATGGTGGCCATAAAGGGATGGACATGGTCAGAAACAATGCTCAGGTAGGCCGTGGCATTTAAACGATGCCCAATTGGCACTAAGGGGCCTAAAGTGTGCCAAGAAAACATCCCCCACACCATTACACCACCACCACCAGCCTGCACAGTGGTAACAAGGCATGATGGATCCATGTTCTCATTCTGTTTACGCCAAATTCTGACTCTACCATCTGAATGTCTCAACAGAAATCGAGACTCATCAGACCAGGCAACATTTTTCCAGTCTTCAACTGTCCAATTTTGGTGAGCTCTTGCAAATTGTAGCCTCTTTTTCCTATTTGTAGTGGAGATGAGTGGTACCTGGTGGGGTCTTCTGCTGTTGTAGCCCATCCGCCTCAAGGTTGTGCGTGTTGTGGCTTCACAAATGCTTTCCTGCATACCTCGGTTGTAACGAGTGGTTATTTCAGTCAAAGTTGCTCTTCTATCAGCTTGAATCAGTCGGCCCATTCTCCTCTGACCTCTAGCATCAACAAGGCATTTTCGCCCACAGGACTGCCACATACTGGATGTTTTTCCCTTTTCACACCATTCTTTGTAAACCCTAGAAATGGTTGTGCGTGAAAATCCCAGTAACTGAGCAGATTGTGAAATACTCAGACCGGCCCGTCTGGCACCAACAACCATGCCACACTCAAAATTGCTTAAATCACCTTTCTTTCCCATTCTGACATTCAGTTTGGAGTTCAGGAGATTGTCTTGACCAGGACCACACCCCTAAATGCATTGAAGCAACTGCCATGTGATTGGTTGATTAGATAATTGCATTAATGAGAAATTGAACAGGTGTTCCTAATAATCCTTTAGGTGAGTGTGTATATATATATATATATATATATATATATGCATGTATGTGTTGAATCCACTTCAGTGTTTTGCTTCATTATAACACAATAATATCTGAAGATTGCCAAGGTTTTGGTATAATTATTTAAACTAATGATGTTTGATGGTGCACTGTAGTGAAAGAACAATAATTTGGCTGATATTTTGCCATTTTGTGACTATCGGTATTGGCTGATATCTTGTCAGATATGTCCACCGATAAACATAAGCACATGTTGTCTCATTTTATAAATACTGAAATCTTTGTCGATGCATAATGCACATCTTGTCTTTAAATATTATTTTTGTGAATTTCAAGTAAACTGCGTAAAAATGTTTGTTTAACTTCAGTGTACAGTATACAGTATGTGCCTTAACAGATATAATTGGAATGTAGCTAGCAAAATAAGCAATATGTCAATATATGATTGTATCGGCACAGCTCTACTATATCACATATTTATCAGCATTAAATCAGCCATCGGACACTGGCCACCCCCAGTCTCTACATATTAATATTGGTATTGGCATAGACCTTTGAAAAATCATAATTCAACCACTAGTACATGGATAAATGTTGCTGCAGTGACATTTCCACCATCAGACTGGCCTGCACATAATTACCAATTTTTTTATTTGTTTGCAAGTGTGCTTTACCTGATTGATCCATCTTACCTGTTAGTTTGGCGTGACATATTTTCTTGTCACTGGATCACATTTTTATGATGATCTCCGCTGTGACCTTAATCTCGAGAGGTCTTGAATTTTGAGTGCTTCATTGTCTTCACAGTCAATTTCCATCAAGTAGAATGTGAATGGCTTTTTATGTAGAGAGAGAACCCAATGCTTGTTGACTCAAAGATCTAGCACTGCTTCCTTAAGTACATATCCTTCTTTTTCTGCTCTATTTATATGCAACAATAACATAACATCAGAATCAGACAACAGCAGTGGTTATGAATGCGACTGCATAGAAGGCTCTGTCCAAATCACTCGAGGGTGAAATTTGTTCAGAAGTAATACATCACTGAGAGTTTCTATATCATTTCCATCAACTCTAAAGCCACACGATGCATACTCATTGGAATTCTTTTCCCTTGTAAAACCTTTATTGATCTCATCAGTGCAATTAACACTGCTAAATGCAATGCGATACACACATACTGCCACAAGCCACATGTCGAAAGTACTATTTAAACATCTCTCTAGAGACCATGCCACAATTTTGCAGCCTGCAGTTGAATAAACAGGCTTTGTATGGGATGCTATTCTAATATTGACTCATGCTAAAGAAATGTGTTGTTTTCTGAATAAACAGAGATTATCATTTAACATATATTCATTTTAGTCATGTCAACTCTCTGAAAGATTTAGCATGTTAATGTGGGTTTGACATATTGATAGGATTTGGTCTCGGCGGACTAGATCTACTAACGCTGCTGCAGAGCAAGTACAAAGACTTGCTACTGCTAGAACGTACACAGACATACTGTGTTAGCATGTGCACATACTGCTGCTCCACATTAGACAAACACAAGACAGTGAAGCTGCACAATTAAACATACATTCAATCAACATGTAGCAGATCTAGACAAATGCAGCTGGCGAGGTGAAGGGTTTCAGAGAAAACCTTGCAGTGCACCAGGAGTGGAGCCTGCGGCTTAATTTGACTTAAAACTGGAAAATTCGCCTGGCCCATACACGGAAAGGATTGATAGATTGATTGCTTTTTCTCGATTCTGTGGGTGGTGGTGCATGGCCGTACTACATTGGTGGAAAAATGATGTGACAGTGAAATCGGCTTATCTGCAAAAACTGAGCATGTGAAATGTTAGTCAAAGAGAGAGTACACAAGTTATTTGACTTACTGATTACATATCAAAGGACCTACAGCTTTCATGACTGAGCTTCAAGTCAATTAGCTAATGCTTTTTTACAAAGCACTTACAAATGAGTACAACAACAGTGAATCATCCTAAGGAGAGAGTACCAAGGAAGTGCAAAATTATACATTTTGCTTAGAAAATTTATAAATTAAAAATAATAAATGTAAGGATAAAGGATAATGTACAGTCAGCCGAACTATATCGCCCATCCTTATTACAATGATGCTTCATATCAGGGTGCTGATCACCTTGTTCTGCATTATTTTGCGATAGACAAACAGACTGTACATTATCCAGCTTATAACATGGATACCTACCAAATAAATAAATCAATGGACATGAAATATTGATTTGAGTTTAAATGATCTGTTTATGTGTGAAGAAAGAAATGCCGATTGCTATGATAGACATGGAACTAGCAAAGAATAGGAAACTGGTTGCCTTTGTTATACAAAAATAATTGACTGGGATGACATGATTGATCAGTCAAAATTGAGTATTCCAAACCCTGCTCATTTGGGGTACTTTGTTCCCAATTGGAAACATGATATTTTTATGTAATTATAGCGAGAGTAACAAAGCAAAAAAACAAACAAACAAAAAAAGCAGTGTAATTGAAACTTTCATTGATTTTAAAATTAGCTTTAACCTGATTTGGTTAAAACGGCCCATGGAGCTGGGTTAGTTTACTTGGCACTCTGAGATATTTGTCCTGGAATGGAGAAATAGACCTTTCCTCCTGTCCAGTCAGACGTGAAATCACTAGACTCCTCTCTCTAACCTCTCCCCGCCAATAACCAATATCCTAGTCAGAGCTGAGAGAGAAAACCGGTTCCCTTCACATGCCAAAGTTTTATGCATAACACCTCCACACATGGCGACACATTTTACAGTGCACACACATGTAAATGCACATCTCTGCATGTGGAAAAGACGTGGTGTGATAGATGTGGATTGGTAGGTGTGTGGTTTTTGCAGATGTGGGTAAAGAGTAGCGTGTTCCTGTCATGTTCTGTCAACTGCCACTTTGCCGCATGCTGGCTGCCACGTCCACAGCTGTGCTGGTAAAAACATGAGTGACACCAGGCCATGGATGTCATCGCTAGAGAAATAACATGAATCAGAGCATGGGAAAGAGAGGAATTAATAGAAATGGAAATGAGAGGGGGAGATCGAGAGCAAGCTGGTGAGATTTAATGACCCATTGTTAGCTAAGTTTTGGTTAAGAGCCAGACGTAAACAAAACTCGATGCATGTGAGACAGCTTTTTACAAGACTACCAGATGTGAATGTGTGTTATGTCTATGTTTGTTCTTACAGTATGTCACTTTTTTTCTTTGAAGACTGCTTTCATGTTCGTGGTTTGATAAGACTGTGGTCATAGTAGACTTTAAGCTCCAATTCACTTTCATTCATATGCATGTGAAAACAGGAGAGAAGAGAAAAGATGCTTAGACCAGCCTAAGGTGGTTAGCTTCTCTCTCAGCCAGGCCAAGTTGGTTAGGCTCATCTGTTTTGATGGTTTTTAGCATTGTTTTGGGCATTTGTCAGCCAATGATGTTCAGTGACAAACAGGTTAACCAGTTAACATCAGCTTGGCCAGGCTAGGAGACCAGCAAAACCAGCTAAGACCACCCGAGGCTGGTCTATACAGTTTTTTTTTTTTTTTCAGCAGGAGAATGCAAACTTCAAAGCTGCAAGTGTTGTTGATATATTAACATTTTTAATGTATTTTTATTTTTACTAATAATGTAATATTTTTTAAAAGCACAACCTAGTGTGACCGATTGTATTTAGGTCTGACAAGCATGTCTGATATCTGCCCACAAGCCCATTCATAGCAGTTATTGATCGAAAGGGACATTGATCAACAACAAGCACCTCTTATCTTTTCTCTTTTCCAGAATCTCCCATTTGTTTAAATTCTTTCCTGTTTCCTTTTTTTTTGTCTCCTTCCTTGATTGCCACCAACTCTGTCTTCTTTCATAACCGCTCTCCGGATGCGTATTTATGGTGCGTTCACGTCATGTTGAAATTATTGTGATTATAAGCGATAATTAGCGACTTGTAAAAAGCATTCACGGCTTGAATTCACGGCGAAGTTATAATCTTTGAATTCTATGAAAGCTCTGTCTTGACAGTGGTGGATTTATGTAAAAAGAACCAAAATGGCAGTGGCCTCAACAGGTAGTGAACACATATTTCTGTTTTATATGCCATTTTATTATGCCATTGTTACCTGAAGTGCTTTCTATGTTCTTTAACAGTTTGCAACAACTTGTAGAGATGAATGAATGTAGTAATAAATATTTTGCTGTTATCAACAACAAAGCTGTTGTGAGTGTTACTATAGACATAATTCACTTCTGAGGTCCCAGGACGTTAACTGCTCCAAGTAGAATGTCAGAGTTGCCATCTCATCATTACAGTTATTCTGACACAATGTGAATGCAGCATTAAATTCATCTGATCACACATATCTCTGAAATGCTATTCTGTAATAATTCTGCTGTGAAATATTTTTGAATAAATTTTTGAATAAATGACCACCGATCTCCTACACTGTACTTCTTTCATATCTCTCATACACTCCACAGTCTCTTTCTTCTCTCATAATAAAACGACGTAAACTAAAATCAATATTTCATGTCCATTTATTTAATTGGTTGGCGAGCAGCCATGTAGTAAGTGGGATAATATACAATCAGCCGCTGGTCATTATCGCAAAATAAACCACTTCAAGTCCTGATCACCCTATCTGTGTTTATTTTGCAATATTGACTGACCAACTGTACTTTATCTCTTACTGACTATCTGCATGGTGTTGAATAGTTGCAAGGCTAACTTTTGTCGTTCTTCATAATATTCCTTTCTATGGTACTCTACTCAAAGTAATTACACAGGACCATTTCTCTCTCTCTCTTTCACTCTTTTACATCAAGTTTCAGTTCCCTCCTCTGTCTAACCTTTGATCTGCTGCTTACACTGTGTCTGTCATTTCATCAAAGGGTTATTGAGTGGTTTATTTTCATTTGTGTGACGTTTCACACGAAAACCTCTGCTGCCAACATGCCTCACGGCCTAAGAAAAGAGAAATAAAAGCTAATTTTGCTGCGATTCATCATATGAAGATTGCCCTGCATTTATTGATAATTGCTTTTTTCCGTTTAAAGGGACAGCGTTAAAACGTCAATCGTGTAAACTTGGAGAAACGCAGCTGTCGCTGTAATTAACTTCTCGCTTTCCTTAATGAAAGGATTAACCACTGGCAAATCTTTTGGGTCCTTACACACATCTATTAGTTTATCTGTCAGCAGAATAAAGCCGACCCGTGTGGTGAAAAATAGGACTATCTGTAACCCGCGCCAAAAGCTGCATTCAGCCGCGCAGTTTGATGTCACTTCAACTTTGCCCTCTCAGCTTTATGCCCATTGACTTTTAACCATCGGTGCTTTGTCAGAGCTTCCTGCCGATGGCATCTCTGCTTATCATCCTCCTTAACATACTTCTGCTTTGCCATACTTCAGCTCCAAGCTTCCTTCTTCCTCACAGTGGGATGTCTTCCTGCCCTTGTCTACAACCTTCAACAAACATGCACAGACGCACAAACACAAGCACACATATCATTGCTTTTTGGTGCTACAGTGAATGGAGTCTCTGTTGCGAGTGGTTTAAAGTTCATGTCTTCTGTCTTGCGTGGAGTTGTGCGCACTTGATCAATTGTGAAAGTCACTCAGCACAGAGTGAAAGGGGCCTTGGGAGATCGATCAGCTCATTGATCTGGTTTTCTTTTCATCACACAGTGAACACAGATGCACAGGTTAACCTGATAAATTAGACACTGGGCAAATGTCGATCAGTCATAGTTTTTTAGTAAACCCATTGATCAAAGCTCAGGACTTTATGGCTCTCATTTCAGCAAGACTGTTCAGCTTGTATCGGACTGCCTCTTCACAGGTTCAATACTCTGCAACCTGAGGGATTTGTTATAGACAGCGGTAGAACTCCAGAGATGTCTGTTGTTTTAAAAGGCAAGGGTTGAGTTAAAGGGATAATTCACCCAAAAATGAAAATTCTCTCATCATTTAATCTCCCTCATGCCATCCCAGATGCGTTTGACTTTCTTGCTTCTGCTGAACATAAGATTTTTAGAAGAATATCTCCGCTCTGCAGTTCCATACAATTAAAATGAATGGTGGCAAGTACTTTGAAGCCCCAAAAAGAACATAAAGGTTGACTAAAAGTTATCCCTAAGAATCAAGTAGTTAAATCTATATCTTTAAAAGCGATTTGATAGGTGTGGGTGAGAAATGGATCAATATTTAAGTAATTTTTACTATAAATTCTCCTCCCTTCCCAGTAGGTGGCGATATGCATGAAGAATGTGAATTGCCAAAATCAAAAGAAGAATGTGAAAGTGGAGATTGATAGTAAAAAATTACTTAAATATTGATCTGTTTCCAGTGCTGGGTAGTAACTGATTACATATTATCTGGATTACGTAAACAAATAATAATAATAAAAACAATTACTTGTAATTAGAGTAAATTACATTTTAAAATACTTGTAAACAGATTAAAATTACTTTTTGTATGGATTACGTGATTATATGTTAATCTGAAAATGGCAGTAAATAGTTCATAATTAATTGATTCCCCTAATTTTTCTTTTTAATTTTTATTCTAAGTCTACTGCTAATATACATATATTCAGTAAGTCTTTGAGTGTTTTCTGAAGAGGGGGAAGGTGGTGGAAAGGGAAGGAATTACACACACAAACCTGATATACTGGCCAGGTAACTATAACACTGAAGATGGTGTGTCTCACTCAGCATTAGACCACTGGGTTTACAAAAATCATTTTACTTTTATGGTACACAGGGCACTACTGTGCAATGTAAACTTTGCCTTCCAAAAGTTAATATCCTGTCCACTTCCATGTTGCCATTCCATCTAATGACACATTTGAAGGTGTGCTTGCATTTTTTTCTTAACTTTACATAGAATATTTAACCAAATCCTGATGAACCCATTTGAATTGTTCTTTAAATTATCCTGTCTCATTGAACCATGTGTCACTGTGTACTGTATATATGCTGATGAATAAGTCTTATCAGTTTTATTTCAACCTTTTTATTTCACTCATTAACAGACAAATAGTGAGTGAAACATGAAAAACATATTAATTCTCATAATTTGATTCATAAAGTAAGTTTTCTTAAATGCATTTAAGCAACATTTTGTGTCATACTACTCAAATATATGTGACATCAAATTAACAAAGGTCAAACATAATCCAAAAGTAATCCAAAATAAATCAAATTAGATTGCCAAAAACAGTAATCCAAGAGATTATGTTACTAATTAGGCCTGCAATTTTAGCCATGTACTGTAATTTGAAATAAGTACTTGCTTACAATTCCGAAGTAATCTACCCAGCACAGTCTGTTTCTCACTGTAACACGGTGTTATGATGGGCAAGGAGGAGGCGAGAACGGCTTGTCAATATAAATAATATGTTAATGAAAACTTAAACAAAAGCACAAACAAACACACATGTCCGGGATTGAGCTCTCTCTCTCGAACCGTCGTCACCGGCCGCCTTTATCCCTTGCGCGCCCCATCAGGCCGATTGGGGACCGGGCGTGCAACATTCCAGCCCAGCCCCGCCCCCTCCACTCCACACTCACTAACACTTATATTGTTGCTTCTGAAGATATGGATTTAACCCATGCAGTCGTATGGATTACTTTTACACTGCCTTTTTGTGCTTTTGGAATTTAAACATTTTGGTACCCATTCACTTGCATTGTGAGGACCTACAGAGCTTTGTTCAGTTCACATGTTATGTTTGTTTATGTTCAGCAGAAGAAAATCATACACATCTGGGATGGTATGAGGATGAGTAAATGATGAGAGAATTTAACATTTAGGTGAACTATCTCTTTGGCGTGTTACAGTTAATCAGTGACAATTTGTTAAATGATATAAATTTCAGACCTACACTCAGTGCTTCTACTGACAGAACATGAAATGTTTTTGCCCCAAGGAAGAATCAATCCCAATTTTGTAAGTATTGAAGGAATAGTTAACTTAAAAATAAAAATGTTTTCATCATTAACTCACCCTTATGTCATAAATGGGGAATTTGAAGAATTCTATGCAGCTTTTGTGATACAACAATGGTTCTTAGCAAAGTGTTGAAGAGGACAAATAAAACATATACTACATAAAATTAGTCCTTATGAGTTCCACTCTTTGGAAGACATAGGATAGGTTTGTGTGAGTAAAAAAAATACATTTAGGTTATTAAACAGTCTGAACTGTCCCCTACCCCTTACTCTGAAGAAGAGTGTACAACTGCCCTTAGCTTGAGGTGATTAGCAAAATAGCGCTTGCTCTCTATGGCAATGGTACCACAAAAAGGATTGGTGACGGAACCTTACACCTAGTGCATGCAAGTGCTCCTCCAATCATCTTTTATATAACACTTTGCCTATAACAAAGAATGGCAGCCTTATCTTTTCTCAGAGTGAGCTTTTTAATGCAGCGGCCAACTCATTAACTGGGCATCTAGCCACTTTCCCATACACAGAGAGACACAGGGAATCTGTCTGTCCAAAAAGAATGGAACACTAATTCTGGAGCGTTTAGGTCACAATCTGTGGCAAATTGTGGGGGTTTGGGTGCTTTCTATTAGGAGCACATCCTTGACTGCAGTTCTGGGTTTACACAGTTTAGCTCTTGGCTTGAACATGCTGATCTCAGCCCGATTTTCAGTAGCATCTCCCCTAAGATAAAGGGTATTCATGCATTCGAGAGAAATCTCAAAGTACCAATCAGTTAACTTTCCGGGACCTGAGGAGGTGCATTTGGAGGGATCTCGGAGTCAGTGGAGATGTTCACAGTTCAGCTGTCACCTCTGGCATTTCTGACTCAATATAAAGTGAAAGAGAAAGAGAGAGAGAGAGAGAGAGAGAGAGAGAGAGAGAGAGAGAGATTCATGCTTGTTCCCCATGTTAAGGCACCAGGGCCAGTTGTAAATCAGCATTTTTATTGCTACCTCTTTCTCAAACATTCCATTCCAATTTGTTAAAGGAATATTCAGAGTTCTATACAAGTAAAACTTACAATAATTGCTGAAAGACCAGCATGGATTCCCATGCTCATCAAACATGCATGGTTTTTCTGATGGTGCTGGTTGATTTAAGGCTGGATTTCGCTACACGACTTTTAAAATGTGAAAAGATTCTACAAATACTATCAATTTAACACTTGCACTTGTAACTGTACTTGAATCTGTAAATTGTTAAAAAACTGAGAATCAAGAAAAAAACTTTGCCAATGGGATAAGAAAAAAAAAAACTTAATTCAAAGGGAAAAAGTTTATTTTTCTTATGCCATTGGCAAATATTTTATTTCTTAATGCTCTGATTTGTAGCCATTTACAGATACAAGTGCAAGTCTACAATTCATAGTATTTGTATTAAAATTTGTAGATTTTAAAAGTCATTTGGCACAGTCCAGCCTTGGTGTAGTTAGTAGCTAGTTACCATTTGATTTGATTTGAGTCATAAAGCATCAAAGACTATGAGATTTCCTCTATAGTTGTGGATATTCGACTCAAAATGATCAAACATGTAATCATATCTGAGAGTAAGAAATCGGAGTCTGTACATCATACTGCATGAATTTCGTGAAATCTGAATCGGCTCAAATCTGCAATGGAGCCGACTACCACAGACAAGCACTGACTCAGCCAGAGTGCAAATCTGGGCTAAAATACAGGAAGTCTTGCTGATCAGGCTAGTTAAGAAGCCGCCTTGGAGCATCAGCAGCATCCCAGCTAAGGAGCAGCAACCAAAACACAACATATGCTGGCGACCAGCTGTGCTGTTTGTGTGTGTGTGTGTTTTATCAAAAATATTGAGGGAATTGCTGAAAAAAATTATCTGGTTATGCCACAAATGCTGATAGTACTTAACTTGTCTTGAACCTGAATCATTTCTTTTACCATCCGTAGCATTGGTTCAAGTGTCCAATTTAAAGAGCCATGCAAAGCAAAGGATTTAATTTAAGATTGCTTAACCACACTATACTTGTCCAAGCTTCTCTCCTACATTCAAACGACATTCTCCTCAAGCCCTTTATCTGTCTGCCCTTGCTAAAGTCATACTTCACCCGATTTAATTTCAAATCAGGTTTGCTTTATTGGCATGATGGGAAATGAACAGTTTGCTAAGGGGAATGAATTAGCATGCACACACACCCTTTTACACACACTCATAACTCTTTAATTTTCTCCATCTCTGCCTTTTTTCTTATGTCTCTCTCTCCTTTCCACACACACACACACACACACACACACACACACACACACACACACACACACACAAAAAACCTCACTCTCATGCCTGAATGATTTGCCTTCTTAGTTCTCTATGTTGTTCCTTCTGCACAAGTAAAAAGGGTTCACCATGGCTGCAGCAGATATAAACTAATGACTGCCTGATTAATTCATCAGCCTGACACTCATGTGGGTAAACCCACTTGCTCATTACTACCTCTGTTTGAAAGAGGGGGCATTCTGGAATTTTTCATATCATTCCGTTTCTCCTCAGTTTGGCATGCCCAATTCCAAGTGTGCTCTTAAGTCCTCATGGTGGCGTGGTAATCGCCTCAATCTGGGTGGCGGAGGATGAATCTCAGTTGCCTCCACGTCTGAGACAGTCAATCTGTGCATCTTATCATGTGGCTTGTTGAGCTCGTAACCGTGGAGACCAAGTGCATGTGGAGGCTCATGCTATTCTCCGCGGCATCCATGCACAGCACATCATGCGCCCCACCGAGAGTGAGAACCACATTATTGTGACCATTGAGGTTACTCCAATGTGACTTTACCCACCCTAGCAGCCGGGCCAATTGGTTGACTGGAGTCACTCAACACGCCCTGGATTCGAATGTGCGACTCCAGGTGTGGTAGTCTGCATATTTACATGCTGGCGTATTTTACCAATCAAGCTGTCATTTTGCCAAATTATGCAAAAAGTGTGAAAATATTATATAATTGAGTGTATTAGGTATGCATAAAATGTTAATAATGAAGTTAGCCTTAGCAATACAGAGGAATAGGATATTTTATTATAATTTTTTTTTAAAGATAATAACATATGTTATTATATTATTATTTTGTTTATCGAGTAATTTAATGATTATTCTGACATTTAATCGATTAATCAGAAAAATTACCTAATAACTCCAAAACCTAAAGCCTAATTTTTTATGTACTCTATGATTGAATAACACCAACAAACAATTGAAAAAACATCTAAAACCAACAGAAACCCTTAGCTTTTCTAGAAAATGTATATAATTCAAATCACTTACATGCAACACTGTTTAGATTAATTGCATCATTGAAAGATAAATATTTGTATTTTATCGCGTTAAAGCGGTGTTAAATCTGCAGGCATTGTTGCACTTGTGCTACGTACTGCCAAGATCACAAACTTGTCGCTTGTGACACATTGTGTAAAATGCCCTTAAGCATCTGGACATTCAGCTCCTTCTTGAGTAAATACTCTTAATAATTTAATCTGCGAAGACTAGCCATTACTCCCTCAATTCATCTGCAAGGTGCAAGAAGCACATTTGTGTGGGTTTTACAACAAACTCATGTTGAACTTTGACTTATACCTGGGGCTCTGTTCAGTAAATATAGTTCTCTGTATTACCATATAGAGTTTTACCTGTGATAATGGCCCTAAACTATCAAATATTTTAGAAAGTGTGGCATTGCAATCTATTTCAAACTAAATCATCAAGAACTCATCAATTAACAAATTTCATTTACATTCAAATGCTAACTAATATACACAAAATAGAAGCTAAATTACAATGTGCTGAAAATAGCCTTAGATCGTCTGGATGCGGTAAGATTTATTGAAACATAATGTTTTGTACATCTGTCATTAGGATTATTACTTTAATCAAGTGTGATGGACGTCTTTTTTGACAATATTTTATGTTGCTTCATAAAAACCCATAATGCAAAGATTGTGAAAATAAATAGGTCTAGAGTGCATTCCAATGTATTTTTTCTTTGTCGAGTCGAGACCAGGAAGGGCTCATCTTCTCTCCCGCATCTGGACGTACAACACCGGCATTGTTTTTCAAATCTAAAGTGAAGTGATCTTACATGACTGATCCCTCTTGTTGTCACATGCTCATCCGTGTAGAGTCAATTCCGCCATTTTGTAGGGTAGAACGGGGCTAAAGACTCTTTAGATATCACTTTAAACCCCCTAGGGGCTTTTTACCTCAAGCGAGGGAACCTTTTACCCCAAGTGTGGGTAAGAGGCTCACTCACCTTTTTTTTTTTTAAACTTATTTTTAAAAAAATTATGTTGCTCTATCAATTTACAATAAAAATAAATAATTTTGATACATTTTGTGACCAGAAAAAAAGCTAAATTTCCTTAATGGGTGCCTTTAGCCCCCTTTGTACTATAATAATGGATGTTTTTTAGTAATTGTGACAGCCCTAGCTGGAATTTTCATGGCTTTCAGAAAAGAAAAAATACACAAATAACATGAATATCCTGTGATTCATGCTTATGTTGGACATTGTATACAATAATAATAATTAGGGATGTGCACGAGTAGTCGAATATTCGAATGTTTGTTCCGCAATAACTATTTGAATAGTAAAAATACTATTCGAAATTTGCAAAGTTTTGCTTTGCTGGCCATATGTACAGTGAGATATGTATGTTAAATCCTGAACATACAAACTAAAACTGGCAGTTATAACAGAATGCACTGGGTGGCGCTGTTGAGTGTTGTTGAGCAAACGGTTCTGTCACTCAGTACGTTCAGATGGACACCAGAAAAGCGGGTTATTGTGAGAATGTGACTTACTGTGAGAAAGCTGGGTTCCTGTTTAAATGTACTGGACAAGTGGTGTACACTTTACTCATCAGAAAGCAGCGTCCCCGTAGCGACGTAATCCCCACGACACTTCTTAATTACATTTTTTTTAACGAGTTATATTTTTAGAAAATAATCGCACTAAATTAACGCATTAAATCGGCAGCCGAATTGATATATGAAATAAAAAAAATTAAAAAAATAATTTTACAACATCTCTTTCTCATTAATTACCTTCTTTAAATAATAGTATATTCAAATATAATAATAATGAGCTTAAATATTCGAATACCAAATTATTGATGAATGCCCATCCCTAATAATAAATATAATGATAGTGAAAGTAGGGCTAGGTGATATGGCCAAAATTGTTATCAAGATATTCTTTTTCATATTGTTCGATATCGATATTTATCACAATATTCATTCACATTTACACATTGCACTTTTTTTTTTATTTCAAATTTGGTGGAAGAAAAGAAGAAAAAATACATTCCAAACTGTCAAAATAGTCACTACAAATCTGCATTGGGGGTCCAGAGACAGCCAAAGCAGTGGGGTCTGAGGGATCTTTTACCAAAATATTTGATAGTTTATCAATCGAGTGCATTTGAAAAAGAATGTTAAACGTTAAATCTGTTCGTTTTGAAGCATAATTGAAGCCCTTGTGACTGTGGAATGATACTGTATGGGGGTTCATTTAGAAAACGTATATGTCTGAATGGAACATTTTTATATTTTCATTAAAGTGAGAGACTAGGCTACCAACTAGTAATTTTATTGTCTTTCCCTGTCATCCATTCCAGAGATTGTATGTGTATTCTATATTGTGTACATTGTTTACTGTACATTGTATATTATTATTGTGTTGTGTAAGTATGTGTACATTTGATTTGTAAATTGTGTTGTGTAAATATGTTGTTTATTGTAAAGTGGTTTATGTCTCGTCACTGTCATGACTGCTTTGTTGCTCGGAACGGCACACAAGACTTTCACCTACTGTTGCACTTGTGTATATGGTAGTGTGACAGTAAAGTGATTTGATTTGAGATGATGACAACAGATTAATTTTCACAAAATTAGAATGAAAATCGATTTTTTTTGCATGTCTCATAACATGCTGATTAATAAAGGGAAAAATTTTATGGTCTAAAAGGCACTTTGGAACCACGTCAACTTATTCGCCGTCTCATGTCTACACGCATGCAGGGAAAAGAGGCAACGCGTGCGGATCGGGACAGGGCAGAAATGATGCATGTTTGGTGCTAGAGAAAAATATTCAAAGACTACAGCGCAGAAAGATCAGAGCTGGTGCACACAGCACTGTTGTTTTGTCGCACTTTTCACTAGAGATGATAAGAGGGCGCAACAGTTGTCATGATGTTTTGCAGTGCGGATGGAATCAATCTGGTGTCTGACGTAGCCTAATTGTTACTAAGTCAGCTAACATTAGCAAGTTCATCCAATCTAACCCTATGTTTCCACTGGCGCATTGTGAGCGAAGCTTAGAGAGCTTTTCCTATGGAATCCGAGCGCCGCGCTCGTATAATGGATTGTAGGATTGACATCGGTGCGGAGCAAGCTCGTTCCTGGTTTTGTGAGCGTCTTTGAGTGGATTTATTCTACGCCAGTGGAAACGCATCCTGAGAAAGCCATACTGCTTGCATTTTTAGCGACACACACACTAAACATCATAAATTCCTCAAAAACTTACTGTATATCTGCTAAAAGTGAATTGACAATGTTTACTAGTATGCTAGCATACAGATGGCCTCAAAGCTAACACACATTGAACTAATTTTGATTTCTTGGGGTCTTTAAAGCTATTCAAAAAGTGCTGTTCTTGATTGTTCTTCCAAACTTTTATCTATAAAGTTCACTCTCTGCACGCCTGGCCTTTTTTCTTTCTTTTTCATCTCTTCTCTGACATGTTATGGATCTCTGTAAGAATCTAATATCAAGGCTCATTATGATTTCATGTGTTATTTATTTTCCAGCAGGGAGAGTTTGCTGAAGAGAGCTGGTCTCTCATCATTCTGAGAAACATATCTCGCTAATTTAATGAGCCTCATTTTACCTTCCTACTGTGAGATGGAGCATCGTGATCTGATTGGCCATTTGGCTACCCACTGATAAGTGATTGGTGGTGGAATTAGCATGCACGAGTATCTTTGCTGTGTAGCCAGGGTCAGCAGTTGAAAGGTGAGGGAGTATGGACTGTCACTCAATCGTCAGAGCAGAGGGACAACTCTTAGCTCTGTGATGGAACCTTGCCCTTAAGAAAGAATAAAGAAGGAAAAGAGAAAAAAGAAGAAAAGGAAACAGAAAAAGAATAGCTGAAGCATGCAAAGATTAGGACAGCTTGGAAGACACAGAGAGGGGACTTCACTAATGCCTCCTACACACTACACGACTTTCAAAGACGTCGGATCGTGGTACCGTTCATATTACACAACTGTCTGTCTTGTCATGGAAGTCGTCCTGTCTTGGAAAATCTACCTATTTGCTTACCTGACTGCCCAAGAGAATTGGCAATTTCTCTGCAACACTTCTCTTTCTCCACCCGGTTGTGCTACAGTTCAGATGAAACATCAAATAGGCACGACAAATTTTTCCTCCATTTCTTCCGTCCAATGAGACTTTCTTGACACCGCAATCATGCTAGTAAATGTTCTGTTGCAGGTACATCAGGACTCCTCCCACTGAAACTTCCCGTGCCCCGTTTCTTGCTCTCTCATTGGCTGTAGGTCAACGCTGCAGTCAAAACATATTTCACATTGTGCGATTTGGAATCACAGACAGGTCCAGATATTTAACTTTCTAGATATCTCTAGACATCGGCGACGCATCGGCACTTCTCTCAAATAGCATCTTTGATAGTTCATACATTGCGATCCTCGCTCATGGGAGCGAGCTCCGATTTGCACACGATATTAGGCATTTGATGGTGATCTCCACAAAACTGTCAGTGAGCGAAAATCTGGCTTAAAATCATGTAGTGTAAATTCAGCATAAGAATGAGTTGTTTTAATTGACATCATTGCTTCACCACTGTAATTCATGAATTTGAGACATCTGTTTAAAATTGAGGACTCAACTGCAGAATACGATGCAATACATGCCCAGATATAACATTCTTTGCCATCATTTGATCATCATTTGATGAAAAACTGCTAACAGGATCACAAAAAAATGCACACAATTGCCCCTTTTAAATAGAATTCCATTTACCACCTTTTCCACAAGTGGCAATAGTGCGACGTTAATTGTTCCATGGCAAATGGGGTTTTGTGAAAAAGTCTAAGTCAGATTTGGTTGTAAAGCACGTTACATTTAGATAAGATTAAACAATACAAACTAGAAAAAAATACAACAACTTAAGAACAGAGGCAAACTTTAAGCACTTTTTTTAATAAGGACATTAAAACAACTAAAACCAAAGTAGCAACACACCATGACCATTGATCAGCATAAAAGGACCATTTGGCTGTCCCAAAGGACAACAATTGAGTTTAAATGGATTCACTTCCGTTTATAAATTCTATACAGTCACCACAATTTTGGTCAGTTTTCTATTATTTTTATTTAATTAAAAAACTTTTTTTAGTAAACGAGGGAGAAGGTTGCTTCATCATCATAATGATGCCGCAAAAATGCTGTTAATTGAGCTTTATTTGTATTACTCCTGCAACATTCCTTTTAAATATGACGCAGCACTATTTAAGCATTGAAAAAATATTTGAGAATCAGAATGGCACATGATATTTTAAGTCTTGTTTTCAGAGAAATCAAACTAGATTTGCTTAAGAGAATAAAAAACTCTTCGCCAAGGGAGAAGAACAATAAGCTTGTTTTCCCTTTGAATCAAGTTTTTTCTCTAACCCATTGGCAAATAGATTTTTCTTGTTATAAGCAAACATTTGACTACATTTTGTTTCTCTGATAACAAGACAAAATATCTGGTAATTTTACTAGAAATTTTACTGGATGTTTTTTGTGAATAAGAGCTTTTTGCACTGAAATAGTGTGCACAGAAGTAGCACAATTGTTTAGCAAATGTACCTCTTTGTGTTCAGAATGATATGACGCAACCTTACTGTCTGGAAACAAGAAAGAGAGAAGAAGCAAGTAAAGGGGGAAAAGAAAGAAAAGTTGAAGCTAAGACAGAAAAGAGCAGCTGAAGCAAACAAAGACTAGGATGGCAAGAAGGCGAGACCAAGGATGAACGGTTTAAATAAAAACACAATACTCAGCAAAGCAAAGACTTGGAAATGAGGGCAAGAGAAAAATGAAAGAATCCCTAGAGCTGGTCTTGGAGATATCTGACTGCAAGAGAGAGATATAGCGGAGCAGATGGGTGAGAGTGATTGAGGGACAGATGGATAATTAGATAGATAGATGAATGCTGAGAGGTGGTGATGCTGAGATCAAGATGAAAGTTAGTCCAGCGTGGGATCTGGTGGGGGGTTTGTTAAAGTGTGCTATAATGTTGGCTGTCAGTGAAAGGGACCTGCATCTTTCATCAGCCTGGGCCAGTGCTGTTCCTGCCACACGTACATGGATATTTTTAATAGAATTAAGCTCGTCTCGTTATCAGTGAAGTAGGCGAGCAAAGAGTGAGGCGAGATTGAAACAGCGATTTCCAATTTGAGATTGTGTCACATACTGCTCTGTTCACCGAGATAACATCGAATCAAACGTCATCATCATCTCTCTCTCTCTCTCTTTCTTGCGCTCTCTCTTTACGTTCCCCTGGCCTTGATTTGTTCCTCTCGCTAATCCTTCTCTACTCTGCCTGTTTTTTTAAGTTGTTTTTATAGTTAACTTTATGACTCTTTAAAGTTTACGATTTTCTCTCTTGCCCCATCAATCCTCTCAGTTCCATTTAAAGTAATGGCACACAAAAAATTCTCTCATTATTTACTCAACTTTACAGTATGTTGTTCCAAAACAGAATGTCCAAGCTGCTGCTTTTTTCATACAATGGAAATGAATGGTGACCATGATGTTTTTAGTCCTCTTTGGAGCTTGGTCCCCATCCACTTTCATTGTAAGAGAGCAGCTCGGACATTCTTAAAAACTGGTTTGAAACAACATGAGAGTGAGCAAATAAAGAAAAAATAATAATTTTTGGGTGAACTACTCCTTAAAATTACTTTAATAGTTTAACTCTTTTAATACTTTCTCTCCCAGAATCTATTCATTTGCATTTATCCATCCATGGATTTAAAGGAATAGTACAACCACATATTCAGTCTTTATTGACTCACCTTACTGTTGTTCCAAACACAGATGACTTTATATATTCCATGGAACATAAAAAAAGAGATATTTTGCAGATTTTCCAAGCTTCTCAATTTCAAACAATGAGTGTAAATAGTGACCATGGCATCAAGCAAGGTTTTCAGTGAATAATTACTTCTATTTCACTCTGTTCCTAAAACAAAACTATCATATGACTTCAAATATAGCACACAAGTAACATGGACTACTTTTATGATACATTTATATCCTTTTTGGAGCCCGGTCCCCATCCACTTTCATTGTATGTTAGAGTGGAACTTGGACATTCTACTAAACTAGCTTGGAATGACATGAGAGTGAGTAAATGATGAAAAAATGTTCTTTTTCTGGTTAACTTGGCATTCAAGGTACTTTTATAGTTTAACTTTCATGACACTTTATAATTTATAATATATTTTCATTTTCTGCCTCGCACTGTCAATCCTTTCCATTCCGCTGAAGTTATAATTCTGCCACTGACTGTGTCTCAAATCAAACCAAAACCATTCACAAATCAATCTCCCTGTTCTTTTCTCACTTGTTGATCTGTGGTACTTTTCTTCCATTTCCTTCCTACTCTTTCTTATTCTCTTTATTCGTATGATTCTCCCTCACTCTCTTTCACTTCCACTGTTTATTTCCACCTCCTCCACCTCTTCCATTCTCAGTCTAAGATTCCCTTTATCTATTTCTTTCATAATATCTCCAACTGTGTGTGTGTGTGTGTGTTTCAATGCCCAACTGGTTCCTTTCGTGCTGATGCGCCGTGGATTTCTCTGTACAAGAATGGAATGACTTTCCATTAACGTACTGTGAAAAAGTTCTGAACACCGAGGGCTTGCCATGACAGCCCTTTTAACAGTGGCTGTGTCGGTTGTGGTAGTTGCCGACCATGGCACACAAACTCGCTTCTTTGAAATTTTATTTTTCCTCGGTTCTTTCTTGACGGGCTTGATTCATTTGTGATTAAAATGCCATCAAAACTAAAGTGCACACATACTAGTGGTGAACACATACAAACAAAAAGACACAGAGTAGAACCAAAACCTGACATCTGCCCTGTTAGTGTGTACTGAAACTTTTAACCTGATAACAGTATGAGAACCATCAACAGGAAGCAGGATTCAGAACTTTGGGTCTCATTCACTAATAATTATGTGTATTTTGCATACTTATACATACAGAACATCTCACAAAAATATTTTGCCAGCAGATTCACAACAGGTGTGCATGAATTAACCCTCTGGGGTCTGAGGGTGTTTTGGGCCCTGGAGAAGTTTTGACATTCCTTGACATTTGTGCTTTTTTCAGTTGCTTAAAAACATATTAATGGCTAAAGTATGATAACACTGTATTCAGCACAAACCGGGGTACAATAATATGTGAGCAACGTGTGTACATGTTTGTATTTTTGAGAAAATAACGTTTATGCGTGGTTTTTGAAAAAAACAACAATTTTAAGTGATTGAAATAAAGCCATCTAACAAATACTCATTTGTCCAAAAGACTTTTGATAACTGGATCTCGTAGCCTAGTGTTTTTGCTACAAAATTATGTGAAAACCATCCTGATCACTCATTCATACAAAACAGTTTAGTCATTTAACTTTTGTAAGACACTTTTAGTGTTAGAAAGGTTATATGCGAGGAGGCTTGAATTCATGAATATTGATGTATTTCACACCTGAGGAAACAAAGACCCCTCCCCTGGGCTTATCAATCATTATCAATCAAGGACTGTGACAGAAAGAGAATGAATGTGAGGAGACTTAATGATCAAAATCAAGTTTTAAGTTAAAAGAAGTAATCTGACTATACATTTTCTTTACATAAAGACTTTACTTAATTTTAGACCTACACTACCATATAAAAGAAGTCTCTTCTGCTCACCAAGACTGCATTTATTTGATCCAAAATACAGTAAAATCATTGTATGAACTCTTTTTACAATTTAAAAGAACAGTTTTCTATTTGAATATATTGTAAAATACAATTTGTGATCAAAGCTGTATTTTCAGCATCATTACTGCAGTCATCAATGTAACATGATCTTTCAGAAATCATTATAATATGCTGATTTTCTGATATGGGCATATTTACATCACATTTGACACATTTACACTCAAACACATATTTGCAAGCACAAGCTTTGTTGATAATAATCAGGCAGCATAAACACTAGTTAAAATATAATCTAAACATTCATATTATTTTGATATCATATTACATATCATATTTATATCATACAGCAAACACTTTAAATGCCTGCTTTAGACGAAACAACATTTAAATGTAACTAAAACTTGCTTATTAGGACATATTTCAAATTTCTGAATCCTGGCTGGCAAATCTGGAAACATTCCATTAGTAAAATATGTACATGTTTATGTAAAATAGCATGTCAACTAATGTAAGTAAAACTAAATGGCTTACTCATCCGAAATTGTATCAAGTCACTCTTTAAATTGCAAACGTTCATCGGAGTCCCGCTGTTCTTCTGAGGAAAATGTTAACTCTTCGTCACTATCCAGGAGTTTTCTCACCATTGTCCATGGTGACCATGGTAAGTGCCGTTGAAAGTTGATAGGGAAGATATTCCAATGAGTCTTCGCCACCAGAAAGGGCGCACAATCAGCCCGAGGTTATTTAGAGTCACCAAAGCTTCTGCTGGCGAGCCATGAATGCCACATCTGGATGGGTTTTGAGTCTAATATATGCACCCATCACAGAACTAAGGCTTGCTTGGACCCCGTCCCCCTGGCCCCACTGGTCATTGTTCACATCTTATTATTTGGGTCTGAACTGTGGCCCGATTTTGTCATCAATGTGAGTTCAAGTGGCAGCTGTTTACCACTTTAACTAGGTAACAACTCAAAGAAAACATTAGCTTGGCTGTGTTAGTAAAATATAAATTTCTTTTGATTTACCACCAAAACTTTACATGCACAGAACAACACTTGTTTTTGTCTGCCAAGGATGCACTCAATGTGCAAAGATGTGATGCCATGAGCCTGCGGATGTTGCAAGAAAAGTGAAAAATGTGAGCTGCTCTCTGAAGGCGACAAGCAGCTTTGAGAAATGTATTATACCATTATAATTGCAACCGGGAGCCTGCATGACGTGAATTATACATAATAAAGGTGGTTCACTTCCACGATTTGTTATGATTGTATTCATATCAGCAGCAAGCCGTACTGGAGTTCACATGAACCATAACCCAGACCACCTTTTCAAGTGGACTCAGGTGCTGTACGAGGGTTCATACCTGAGTTAGGAAAACAGCATTCACATCATCCAGGATGGGTTAGAGGGCTGATTTCCAATGGATTGCAGTGAGTTAACTGCACAACAAGTACACAACATGCTAAAACCATCTGAAAGCCCTTTTCTAGGCTGAACAGAAGTGCTCTGCATCCAAGCACATCACATCCAACAGACAATCCCTGATATATATGTTCATTTCGTGTTAATTCCATGTTTATAAGGGAAACCGGGAGTATCCGATTTTTGATCTTGGCATTTTGGATCGATGTTGTATCTACTTCCTGTCCCTCTGAACAGCAGTCCTAGCCTTTTAACTGCAGTATTAATACAACATTGGGCACAATGCCACAAAGATGTAGACAGACAGTTCTAGTTGGTCTTACATGTTAGTTTTGTGCCAAACCCTTTTCCTGAGGTGCTCGCTGATCTATAGACACCAGCTGGGTGGTCTCCAGCAGAACCTCCAAAAGACAGAGCAGCCCCCACACCCTCCAGCCACTGTAGCCTGGGCCACATACTCAGCCAGCCAACCAGCCATCCAGCCAACTGCCCCAAGGGTGAGCTAAGGAAGGGTGAATAATCTGCTGTAATAAAGCCCACCTAAGGGCTCTTTGGAAAGGAAGGAGAGGGGAGCCTAATCAGGCCCCGAGGTGTGGAGGAGCATGTCCTAAACTCCTTCACCGGTTTGCCACACATGTATCGTGTCAACATACACACTCTCTCAATTATAACCACTAACTATTTGCTAATAAGACATGTGTATGCAAGCTTTGCTGAAATCAAAATGGGTATGAAGTAGGAAATACTGCATAAACACACTGGCAAACATGCATAAACAAATATAGTGGTCAAATATGCGCTCACATGCACACAGTCTGCCAATATCTCACAATGTTCCTGTGAAAATCATGAATATTTTAGCCTCACGAGAAGTGTGAGAAATATGAGTGTTGCGGAAAGGTATGATTAATATTTTGAGTCACAGACTTGCACTGTGAGACTGTAAGTGATCCTCAGTTTGGTCTATGTTTAATCTTGTACTCTTGGAGACAGTGGAGGAAACGTGAAGGGGTCCTCAGGGGCCGATGCAGTGATAGAGAGAGCTTATTTTTCCAGGGGACAAGGGCTCCCAAAAGGAAACAGATTGCCACCAAAGCATCATGAAGTTTTTTTTTTCATATAAAGTGTCTTAAATTAAGTTCTACAAGACTAATCCTTAAATTCATCTAATCCTGTCAATCACATCGCAAGTGTACATAAACAGCTGTTTACCTCACTCCTGTGACAAATCTCCTAGTGACCTTCCAACATCCCAACACCACCTCTATTTCTGTTAATTTCTATTCAATATTCTGTACTTTTTCAAGTCCAGGGTGGAATTTAAACCTTGAGTTGAGTCGTATTCTCAAGCACTCCATCACAACAACAATCCAATTCAGTCTACCTTCCTCTCTCACTCAAGGATTATATTAAAATGATATGTTCTGTATGATATATGAAATGGTGAAGTAGTCCTTCGGTTAGTGAAATGATCCTTTAAAGTTTTGAAAGGAAAGGAAAATTGTGATTTACATTTTTGATGATATTCTACTGCTTTCTTTTTTAAAGCAGACTTGTCTTTGTAGTTTGAGTGTTTGGTATCAATGTATTTTGCAACACTCAATGCACATTGTGATCACCAGAAACCATGTTTTTCATTAACCCATTTTCAACTTGGTTTGGGTTGTATTTTCTTTTATCTTGCATAATTTTGTTTATACTGTAGTGTTCCAGGATTAGGGTATGTCAGTTAACCAGCCCATGTTGGTATCTGCCTAATATGGCTGCTTCTACCTAGTGTGATTGTGGGAAAATGTTTGCTAAATTACGTTACGTGGTTCCTTACACATATTGAAGCAGTTCTGAGGTGAAATGTGGTGCTAATAGCGAGTTCCAAACAGCTAAGGTATTTAGGGTTTATACTTATACAAGTTTTAAATCACACAACCTAGGCCTACATCCTAAACCTTAAACCCAGAGTTAACCAATAATGTCATAAAAGACAAATATGACAAGAAAATTCAATTTCTGAAGCAACCACATAATTTATTGGTGCTTCAGTGACACTTTCATCTCACGTGTCTACTTATGTGCTTTTCTGGACGTGTACCACAGTCTTTTACATTGCAAGTGTAACACTATTATTTGAGCTACCGCGCAGGTTAATCACACTCTAACATGCTTGTCTTTGTAGTTGGTTATATAATGCAAAGGTTAGAATATATTGCCTTACAAGTCATGCACTATAGTAAAAGTGTTTTGATGTCATAAGATAGCATTGTGTGAAAAACAAAAGGCGAAAAGTGTTTATGAACGAATGATCATGATGGTTTTACTCGTGATTCATGTAAAAGTGAATAAAACGTTTTGTTGTAGTGTCTCTAGTGGTTATTTCACCAGGAAGCTTCCAAGATTCATACAGTGAACTATTGCTATATAAACGTGATGCTATGAGTTTCATTGGTTGTACAGCCTTTGATATCATCAACAAAAGATATACAGTGAAAAATAATAGTGGAGTTTCCCAAAAATTAAAACATGAATCCACATCCAGGCACTCATGCGGAATTTCAATATTAAAAAGCCTTTATTACAGGGGCTACATCATAGAAAAGAACTAACACGCATCGGCCCAAACAGGCCTTCATCAGGGTGTCAAACAATGAAAAACAGGAAGTGGTTTAATAGCTTCGCCTGTGTGTACAGATGTTATGCTGTAGGTGCTGGCCACTAGAGGCCTTAAGTTATATAACAACAATAATAATATAACCAAATCAAACATGTAAGCATACTTGCATTACAATATAAAGAGAGTAGTATTTGTACATTGAGAGGGAAAAAAATGCATACACACGGGCTTGGGAAGAAATAAAGAAATAAAAAGAAAAAAGTCAGACCTCAATATATATATATACTGTATATATATATATATATATATATATATATATAAAATGGAATATACAGTCCATGGGCTGCTCGATTATGGCATAAATCATAATCACGATTATTTTGTCAATACTGAGATCATGATTATTTAACATGATTTCTCATTGACTTTGGAAACATCATGCATTTATTTATCGTTTTTTTTGTGTCTTTTTAACAGTGGATTTCCTTGAACTTGAAATGTAATCTGCACTGGGTAGGGGAGGATGCTTTTGTCATATAATAAACATTTAATGTTACGTATGGTAGTCAAATAAAGGAAAGCCTCCATCGCCATCATTTATAGCAGGCACACTTACTCTTCTATGGATTGAGATCTACTTTTTCATCATGTTATTGTAGCAAGATCTACCATGTACAATAAAGGCTATATACATTATCACCATACTAAAATTTCAGTAGTCTGTAAACGATTTGACGATTCTCAATACCAGCTTCAAAACCACAACAAATAATAATACTAACTAATATATTAATTTTGGAACAATGGTTTCAAAATTCACATTTTTTTTTAACAGCTTTAAAAGTGTTTAACATCAGTAGGCTATCAAGTATTCAAGTAAACATTCAGAATGCAATGAAACATATAAAACTACTGGTCTTCACTGTAAGATTATAATACATGAATTACCCAGTTAAGAGCAGTGAGTGTTTTCTCATTCTTGTTTATAATGACACTACACTAGACAGCAGCAGGTCTACTAGCTTACATTTATACTTACAAGTCCGACATTTCAATGCAAATCCACCTTTTTCTCCTCTGTTTACGTTCACTTTAGACATCACTCACTGTGTTTACATGAATACCTCACTAAAACGTTTGGCAGTTTTTGGCAATTTTTAAATGTATTTGACCATTCAGGCGCGCATTAGCGCGAGCATTTTTGGAACATGTGCATGTTCAGCACACGCACATAAGCCGCCTGCCAATCAAACAGGGTGCAGCTGTTGGTAGATCGCTAGTGAATTATAAAATGATGTGCTCTGGATCACTTTCAACAGCAGATTAAGAATATGCACTTTACAATAAGTGACACAGGCCTAGGCTAGCGCAAATATAGCTGGTTAATTTTTAGTTATTGACGTTTTAATCAGTCGGTTTGTCCGGTTGGGCAAGTAAAATTTCACTTGCCCCTTCAAAAATCCACTTGTCCCAGATGAGGAGACAAACGTTAATGTTGAGCCCAGATAAAACAAAATTCTGCTGCATTATAGCTCCTAAAATAAATATGTTGTTTTAAATTAGTTTTAGTGTGTTTCATTGCGAAACGGAATGCAGCACAATAATGGTTTTATCTCGATTATCTTGTTTTCATAATCATTGGAAGCCAAAATAGTAATTGAAATTAAAATTGGATTAATTGCCCAGACCCATCCATGATTCTAAAAATGGAGAAAAATCAATGTCCTCATTAAGTCCAGGATACCAAATGGCCTTTAGTGTGTGTATCCAAAAAGCCTCACGTTCCTTCAGCCTTTTCATTCCATCTCCATCCTTGATACCAAGTGACACCTGCTCTATGCCCATTACTTTCTAGATGCTAAACAAATACAGTTTGGGAGGCATTTTCTTCTTGCTTTTAGAAGTTGATAAGTAAGGGACAATGTATATGCTAGATATCATCACAAAATAAACCCGACAGGGTGATCAGGACACCGAATATAAATTAGTGCATGGACATGAAACATTGATTTGCATTGAAATTATGTAAATAAGTGAGAATAAATAAATCGCTGAACAGCTGAAATCCATCTCCAGATTGAGTTCTTTTGGTGTTTATTTTGTAATGAATGACTCTCTGACTGCTCATTATGCATCTTATTTAAAGACTACTTATATATACTGTATAAAAAAAATAAATGCACATGGAACATTGATTTGAGTTTATTAGCTTACATGTAGAGATTGCACTGTGATCTGAGAATAATGGCTCTCAATACCCGGATGAGCGGTCTGATACTTGGATGTACGGTTGGTACTGAGCAATATGAGACCACTTGATGGTGCCATTGACCAATCAGAATAGAGTATTCTAGAGAGCCGTGATATAAGCCTATTTTTGTCATCCTAATGACAAAGGAATGGCATAATTCAAAGGAACTAGAGAATATGAGCTTAAAAAGGTTCTCCCATGACATCGGGCTGTAAAACCCTTTTTGGTTCGAACTGGAACCTTTATTTTTTTTAAAGTGTTGTGCAGAGTTTAGTCCTACTCTGGTCACTTGAAGCCTTTATGGCAACTCATCAGACTCTGTTCAATCTACTTCCCTTACTTCAATGAACATACAGCATTCTTCATCCTACTTTGCTTCCACTCCTACTACTGCATCTCTTCCTTTACTTTGTCTCTGTCTTCCCCCTCTCTTCTCATCCTTTCCTCCCTCCCTTCATCACTCTCTATTGTGAAGAGCAGTTTAATCAGACTCAGGAATATCCAAAGCCTTTTCCAATTAAGACACCCCCCTTCATTTAGAAATCTTGGCAGCACCAACTTTCTTGACTTACAAAAAGGTTTAATCCACAAGGTCTCTCAGGGAAAAGGGAAAAGTTAAATAAAAAAAAAATTGCATTTTTAGAGCCTTTCTCTTTCCACTTTGAGAACCCAAGTGCTTGTGTGTATTTTTAGCGCTAGATTCATTCCAATGCAGACAGTGCATGCTCTCTCATGAAGAAATCTACTCCATTACTGCAGAGGTTTATGGGTTGTGTGCAGGGGCTTAGTTTTATATTATATGTGCACAGAGTAGTGAAGAGTTGAGTAGGTGTGTGTGTGTGTGTGGGGCTGAGAAATGGTGTTTCCTGTTTGCAGGATGTGCTTGGTAGTATCATGTGATTGGTTCTCTCCCTTTGGCACCAAGGAAAAGGTATGTGTAGGTGTAGATGAGAAATGCAGAATCACTTTTTTTGTTTATGGGACATCCGCCACTACTAGCATGCTGTAGAGGTAGTATTAAAGACAGTTGCAGTTGTCTTTCTTTTTCCACAAGTGATTTTCACCCTACTTAATTCCTTTCTCTACTTCTTTTTCTGTCTGTGAAAATCAAATTTAGCAGTCCACTATTAAGTAATAAAATAACCTGTGCTCACACACAAACCTTATCATTTTTGCTCATGACCTTGGACTGATCGAGATTTCTGCTCTCAAATGACACATTTTCCCCTTCTCCCCTGCATAATTTGACAGTTCTTGCTATTTCATGAATTAAAATTCACACTCAGTCTACTTGAGTACAAACATCCTTACAAATAGGCATACTTTATGTGAGTGAATTCACCTCTGTTTATTCCCAAAGGCTGTGCTGAAAAGAATGACAGCTACTTTATGAAATGCTTCCAGAAATATGGACACACATTTAAAGACCATGTGAAATCAAAATGGGAGTTTTGTGTTTTTACTTCATGCCCATCAGCTTTGGAACAATCTATATAGCCTACTAGTGTACCCCTAACACTGAATTTTTTTAAGGCAGTTGGTTTGCTTGGTTTTTTAAGTAAACATACTTGATTGGCTCAAGTACAGTGAACTTTACAATTTTAGTACAGTTAACTAGCTAACTAGCTGGTGGCGTAGTGGCTAGAGCACAAGGTTGCTAATCAGAAGGTCGCTGGTTCGAACCCCATGGCCACCACCATTTTGCCCTTGAGCAAGGCACTTAACTCCATGTTGCTCCGGGGGGGATTGTCCCTGTAATAAGTGCACTGTAAGTCGCTTTTGATAAAAGCGTCTGCCAAATGCGTAAATGCATGTAAAAATGCAAAGACTCAAGTATTAGTAAGTCTAAGCATTTCTTTGCTGCTCATATTTTCAATGGCGTGAAATATTTATGTACAGTTACAGTTCTATAGTGTTGTTAATTGCATTGACATTAAAATTCACTTATTTTTTCCAACAGATGCAATGAAATCTAATGTCAGAAGGCTAAAATCTAAATTATTTAAGCTTAAAGTGTAAATGTCATATGTGGTATAAAGACATGGACAGCGTATAATTTTCTAGTTCTCGTTTTATCATTATCATGTACAGTCAAGCCTATCAAGCCTATATTTAAAAAAAAAGAGATGAACACTTTGATATCCTATTTCAATATGAAAATGCAAAAACACAGGAAAGAAAGCCATGTCCATCAAGCCATTTTATAGGGTCTTAAAACTCACAGGCTCTCCTTGGTATGCTAGACTTGCACTATGGATGCCATTGGCTGCAAGGCAGTTGCGGGGCAGATTGAATGTGTTAAACAAAGGTAATTGGACGTAACATTCATAAATTGTTGTTAACATCAGGTATTAATGCCATCTTTTCTGAGTCTGAGTTCCGATGTTCCCTATTGAAAAAGGAACACCTTTTTTTCAAGCTCATCAGGGTGAGGTCTAAGGTTCACACTCATGCTGGCTTCGGACTTTGGCACTGCACTACTTTGTTAACTCTGAGATATATAGAAATGTTATTACCAGGTGTCAGTGAAATCCAGTTTCTTGCTGTGACCACATGGTGTGAAAGCTTTTGGTATGGTACAGATTAATCTCAGCCGCCCTGCTGGCCATCTGTCTGTCAGACATTATAAAGTTTTCACCACAATTATAGAGCTCACCATGATCAGAGATGTCTGAGAGTGTCATACCAGGCCCTTTGGGATATCCACCTGTTTGGGCTGCCCTTAACATGGAGAGCAAATAAGCAGGGAAATTGTGATGACATGGTGAAAATCAGAGGTTTTATAGATTAGATTCATTCAATTTAGTTTTTATTTCTATTTTACTTTCAATTTGCCCTTGAAATGTGTTGAAATTATTTTTCACTCGATTACTATTTGTTTTAGTTTAGTTTAAAGTTTTATCTGTGTTTTCTAATTTGTTTAGTTTTAGTTTTTCATTTTCACCCATGAAACCCGTTAAATTGCAGTAAAATTGCCAGATTGCCTTTTCTTTACAAAGTAAAAGTGGTGTTTTGGTCATTATAGGGGGGCTAACTGAAGGTTGGTCAGTGTAGAGATGGGTTTGGTTTAGGAAGGGAGTAAACCACTGAACATGGAGAGCAAATGAGCAATACAAATAGGCTTTTGCTGTACAATAAGGGGGTGAAAATACAAAGTGAACCTGTGAGATTAAAAAGTTAGCGAGCGGAGAGAGAGTTGGGATTAGCAATGATGCAATAGAGGACTCTTTGGCCTTACTTCACAACTGCCCCCCCCTCTTAAGCTAGTTTCCACCAATTACATCCATGTCACAGTGCGTCCTCAATTCCAAATGTAACCAGAGCCTTCGGGGCACTACTGTCTGTCACCCCCTTATTCATCTCAGAATCTCTCTGTCTGCCTACCCTGCTTCTTCCATTTCTCCTACATTTCCTCCTCTTCTCTTTATTGTATTGTAAGCACACACTCCCACACATAGCCCTATAATGCACAAAAAACTCACTAGCCACTACTTCATCCTCGCCTCTCTCTCCAGCACTCCAGGGCCTCGATTCATCTCTTCCATCTCTCATTCCTTCTCTCTCGACTGTTTCGCTGTTTGTTTGCCCTCCCCACCCCCCGTCTTTCGTCGATGAGGGTGGCACTGCTATGGCTGATTGCTGAGATGGAGATAAGGGCTGGCACTATTGATGACTCCTCGCGTGACCGCGAAGACAGAGGTGCTCTATTATTAGTGAGGACAATAACAACAACACTGGAAGCCGTAATTGAATGAGATGCGCCTGCGGCGGCGCAACCTGATGACAGGGGCAGAGAGATCAGATGCGTGCAAGACCGAAGAAGGGTGTGAGGGGACAGGATCTGACCTTTTGGGGCGATGGTGGATGGGCTGTGAAAAATAGGATGTTTATAGTTAGTCTTGATCGTAAACAAATTTAAACAATTGTATTAGTGTGTCTGAGTGTAAAGGACAAAACCGGAGAGGCAGATGAAATTGTTTGAATTGGTCTGTGTGGTAAGATTTTGTGAGGAAAATTAGACACTGTTGGGGGCAGGTAAATGGTGGAAAATGTTCAATAAAAAGAAAAATGGGAGATGGAATGGATCTTTTGTGGCAAAGGTTCTGAATTGACGGGTCTCTGTTATGTTCTGATAGGATGGTGAACAGCAGGGAAAATGTGCAAACAATGCTGAATGCTAATAGTAAGGTGCAGATAATGGTATAAATGTGTATCGTTAGGATAGCAAAATAAATTGTCTGTTCAACTTCTAAAAGAAAAGAGGAAACACTTCCATTAACTTTTGTTGTTCATGTCAATAGGAAGAAGTTTGACAAGATGCCAACAATGGCAGGTTTCTATGCAAGGAAATTGTGATCCAGAATATGGCTGCATAATTCACAAAATAAATAATCAAGATTACAATTATACAGTTATTATTACAATTACAGCATTTCATCTAGGTTTAGTCCAGTTGCAACAAAAGTTCTATTGACATAAACCCAGCATCATTTTGCCCCAAAAAAAGGGGTACTCACCATATGACAGAAACTGAGGGTGTTAAGAACCAAGGTGTTGGAGAGATGGCAAAATGGTTGGGGCATTTGGATAGTAAAAGCTTTCTGGAAGAGCAGAACTGTTAAGAGAAAGATGGAGATGTTAACAGAGTTAGCAGAAGTCCGACGAAATAGGAGTGACAGAGATGAATATTGATGAGAATGCGATAATGTGTGTTTAAGTGCTGTTGGAAAAGTGAAAAGGTACATGCCTTTGCCTAGCCATTAGTTTGAACCATATACTGATAGATAAAAGAATTATTTAAATGATGTCAGAAAAAAAAACAACAACCTGCCTGGGCCTTTTGGCAGGTTGGCACGTAGCATCTCTGCCGTTAAATTATTCACAACCATGTTACAGTGAGATGGGCTTCTCGTGCTCATTTTTACAACACCCATGTTCCCTGCTAAAATGCTTTTTTTTTTATTTAGTTTTTTTTATTAAAAGTTCCTCTTGTCTGAAGGTGAGAGAAAAAGAAATGAGGTGAATTCAAAGGAGGAGTGTTGGAAGAAAGGATGAATGCTCTATTATTAGTGAGGACAATAACAGCAACACTGGAAGCCGTAATTGAATGAGATGCGCCCGTGGCGGCACAACCTGATGACAGGGGCTGAGAGATCAGACGCGTACGAGACCGAACATGGGTGTGAGGGGACAGGATCTGACCTTTTGGGGTGATGGTGGACGGGCTGTGAAAAATAGGACATTTATAGTTAGTCTGGATGGTAAGCAAATTTAAACAATTGTATTGGAGTGTCTGAGTGTAAAGGACAAAACCGGAGAGGCAGATGAAAGTGTATTCAAGAAAAATGTGATTCAGAATATGGCTGCACAACTAACATAATAAATAATCAAGATTACAATTACAGCTGCCACATTTAACAGATCTTGAAAAGTGTAAATTACAGCATTCCATCTACCGGTAGGTTTAGTCCAGTTGCAACAAAAGTTTTTGGTTTTGCACATTTTAAAGTATGTGTACTTTCAGTATACTTACAAAAAATAAAATACTTTTTTAAATTAAAAGTTCCTCTTGCCTGGAGGTGAGAGAAGAAGAAATGAAGTGAATGCAAAGAGGAGTGTTGGAACAAAGGATGAGTGAGTTTATGGCTTTTTTGCCATCCCAATGGCATGTGTGTCTTCAGGCGCTGTCTGTTTGCCATACAATCTTTCAGTGATGGATCTAGGGTATTGTAGTGTTGATGGATGAGCTTGTATCATTCCTCTATCAGGGTCATGGTGAAGGGCATGAGTTCACGTGCTGAACACTGAAGAATCTGCTTTTTCAAGAAAAACACAAACTTTATCTTTCAACTATTCATTGAGTGACTTCAGACTTGGAGGGTATATTGTAGAAACCATGGCAAAATATAGAGCATCTATTGCCATCATTTACACAGCACATGTGGCACAGAAGTTTGCATTCTGAAAGTGTGTACCACGGAAATGGGTATTTACACAGTCTGGCAGAAGTGGGGGACTCGAGTCACAAATTTAAGGATTTGTGACTTGCTTGACTAAATGAAGAAAATGACTTGACTTTGACTTGAGAACCAGTGACTCGACAATGATTGAATATTTTTTTATTCTTCTTATTATTATTATTTTCAATAACTTATTATAAACCGTAATGAAATGCATTTAAAAAAATATTGCGACATAAATTAATTAATGTGCATAAATATAAGCCCGCCAGCACCACCTGCACCACCTGCATTGGCGCAGTTAACGCAGCGCTCACAATGCGCCAAAGTGACAGATGATTGTCGAGTTCCAAAAATAATCTCCATGGGATATAAAGATTTCAAATTGGACCGTGTGAATAAAAAAAAGATTTGCTAGATGCACAATATGCAAATGAAAGATACCCGATACAACCACCACAACCTCAAATTTCATCAGATATTTAAAAAAACACAAGGAAAGGTAAGGAAATCATTTTGTTATCATTTCATTATCCCGAAAGATTAATATGTAAAATTACTGTTCAAATGGGTTGTCAGTAAATTAAAATGATTCACAATTAATCTCATGTTTTGTAGTGCGACAAGTTTGAAATTACCCAACATTGCCTCTAAATGGGTGTTTGCCTTTTCTAAACCTTCTCAACTGTCAACAATATACCATAACCATTTGTTAGCAATACAATAACATAACAGGCAGCTTTGCAATCACATCACTTTATTTAAAACGTGACAAGTAGTATAAAATATACAGAATGACTCGTGATGAAATCCAAGCGCTCTCATAATGATTATGACTTCTGAAGACTTTAACTAAAGCCCTTGAATGCAATATCTTTATGACTATTTTATATAAATGTCTCTCTGAAGGGAACTGACTGTCTTCAGAAAAGTTTTGATGGCATTTTCTTTTCATCTTACCGCCGTATAATGTCTAATAAAGTATTGTTTATAAGCGCAGGGCTGCTTTGTGTAAAGGCGTTACCAGGGTAACGGCTATATTTCTGCTGTTCCATAATACACCACTTAATGTCAGTGACGAATTTGCATTTTCATTCAGCCTGTCTGCTGTTTTTGTTAAGATTTGTTAGATTTTCTTTTGTTAGAAAATCTGACCACATTTTTACACAGCATACATGTAGTGTTATACATTTTAACCGGTTAATTAAAAAAATCTTATCAATTTGGATAATAAAGTATCTATCCACTAGTGCCCACGATAAAAAATACAGTGCATGTTCATTAATGCAATTTACTAATATATATATATATATATATACACTACACATTACTGTTATACAGTTAATGTAAAAATGCAAAAAATTGTATACAAAAAATACAAATGCTGTAAACTGTGTAATTTGTCATGTTTACATTCTGCACTCATGGGGCTAATGCTAAGGCTTACACCCAGTACATGGTCATAATAGTCAATGGTTACCCTCTGTTATTGTTATTAAATATGAATTTTGTGACATAAGATCATAAAATAGAGTGATTATTCTTGTTAAAGAACAACATTGATACTACTACAAAAATGGGTGTATAAAAGAGTGGCAACTCTGCTTCACAGTGTGTTCATGTTGACTGGAAAAAATACAAGGAAAGACCTTAAAAGGTTTTCCTTTATCGGAGTGAGGTCATAATGATTGTCATAACATAACAATTGGCACACAGATTTTGCCCATATCCCCAATTTCACATTGCATGTAAATGCCTTTACCAGCAAACTTAACGGTTCATCCAATGTGCACAAGTGTTGTGTGCATGCCAGTTTACACTTTGATGTCAAAAGCAAAGAATAATCAGATGATTTAAAGTCTTGTGTTAACAAGGTTTCCTTGCATTGTCAGATTTTAAGAATAAGCTAAAAACATATCAACAGAATTGTCATTTTTGACTGAACTATTCCTTGAAGACAGAGAAGGGGGGATTAGAAGAAAATCTTTTTATGTGATTTCATCCAGTATTCAATAAAATGGAAGGGAAATACAAAGGATACAATTAAGTGCATAAAATAAGTGCATAATGCCTTCCCCGTGGTAAACATTCCAGTTTGGATCAATTAACCACAAGCTAATGAGCAAAGAGGGGTCCGAATCAATATCTTGCCATTGTTCATTTGCATTTTTTAATTAAAGGGTTTTTAAGAAAAAAAAAAAAAAATCACAACTTTTAATTGTTTTTTGTTTTATATTATGGAGGGGAAGATCAGAGTGTTAATTATAAAAATGGCTTTAAAGCGTGAGGGATTTAGAGTTTTAATTACAGACATATTTATTAAGACTGGCATAATTTAACAGTTCGTTCAAAAGTGACTTTCTCCTCCCTTTACTCTGTTCACTTCCTCTTATCTCTCTTCATCTTTCTTCCTCCATCAGCTCCTCTCCTCACTGCTGTCTCTGTCATGTTATGTAGGGGGGCTCTGACTGTAGTGGATATAGGCAGCAGATTAGCACGCAGGAGCTGTGCTGAAAGAGCTCGGCTGAGGTACAGGAAGGGCGGAGGGTTCAGTCACTCAACTGGATTGCTTAGATTGAATTAGTGAGCTTAGAAGCATCAGAGTTTTCCCGAGATATATAGCGATGCTTCACACCATTCTCTTTTCTGCCTCCAGCTTTCTGCTCTTCTCTCACTCTGCCTGTACCTCCTGCAGTTCCCCCCTGTCATTTTCCACGCACATCTCTCTTTCCTCTTCTCCTTTCTTTTCGCTAACTTCTTAACTCTCCCGTTAATTCTCCCGACCCCCCGCTTGCCGCTCTCTGTCTCTCTCTCTCTCACAGTGTCTGTGATATATTTGACACAGCCTGGTTCTGCCACACCGCCTCAGTCTCTTTCTATCCTCTCGTATTCTTCTGTAGTAGCTTTTTATAACTGTGATAATTTAGGCTGAAGTGACTTGCTCATTTTGATTACACTGCTTTGCTTATTTGATTGACAGATGTCCTTAGCCACGGAGACGTTTTGTAGGTTATGGCATTACACGCGCCCTACTTGCACTGCTGGGGATTTTGCCAAAGAATTTCAGGTTAATTGCTCAGATCATGGATACAGCACAACATCCCCAACATCAGCTTAATACCAACTCCTCTGTTTACAATAGTTGGAATGTTTCATATGTATTTGCTTAATTATATATGTATTTCAAACCTTGTTGCAAACATAATTAGTCTATAACTGTTTTTTAAACTTCTCAATGATTAATTGGGTCTCTTAGTTCCATTCCTAATGCTAATAGGGGTTATTTATAATGTCTAATGTGTGATTATATACTCGGTAGATACAATAAAAATTAAAGCCAGACATAGCTCTGTTCTATGAAACAAGGTTGGTTTTGGAACAAAGTTACTATACCTACATTTTTGCAAAATTATTTTAACATACCTCATGTACATATTGCAGCAGTTTCCTGGTGAAATGAACACTAGAGGTGCTAAAATATCAATGACTTGTATAATGACTTGTGGCACCTCATTATATTTCTTATCTTCTTATTCATTATCAGACATCTTGGCCTTTAAGGTAGTTACAGGGCCTGTTCTTTAGTGTCCCCAAATCTCGTTTGAAATCGAAAGGGGAATGTGCTTTCCCTGTTGCCGTTTTACAATGGAGTCTTTTACGTCTCAATTGAACGCATGTTTTTTCTCAATTGCCTATGAGTGTACATAGAACTGTAATTATATTTAATATTTTTTTTTTATTGTGCATGTGTCTGTATGTAGTTTAACTTATCTTGTGTAAAGCACTTTGGTCAACATGTTAACAATGTCGAAATTAAACGTGCTATAGAAATAAACTTGATTGATTGATTCTTTTCACACAAATCTCCAGTAAAAAGACAGCTTAACAGTTAATAAATGCTTGCTTTTCGCAATTTTCCTCACATAATGCATAATTTTTCCACATAATTTTTCCTCCCATTATGACACCTAGACACTTTCACTATAGTGCATGACTTGAAACGCAAAACATTTTAGTGTTTGCAAATTGCACAGTAACAACTGAAAGAGCACAGCACTTGCAATGAAAAGGACCAGGAAAAGAGGCCTGCAGAGCAACGGAGTTGACACATGAGCTGAAAGTGTCGTAGAAGCATAAAAAAATTACATGCTTGCTTCAGCAATTGCTTTTTTCACCTCACATTTTCTTTTCTGACACTATCTGGTATAGATTTAAGGTAGTTAGGTCTGTTTTGTTTATTTAAATCTCAATAGAGCACTGATCTTAAAAAACCTCATCTGTTTGGGTGAATATTTAACTCACCTTTAGAGACACACAATGGACATTTCACCTCGGAACTGCCGCAATACATGTAAGGAGCGATGTAATTTAATTTAGCAAAAAAGTTGCCAAAGTCACATTTATTTCATGAGATCAGGCTCTTGAAAACCTATAGTGGGCAGCCTATGAAGGTATCATTTAGGGCAGGGGTATTCAATGGGCGGGCATTATACATTTTTTGATTTCTTCATAAAGAACAAAAGATGAAGACGAGATAAAAAAACGTGCATAATGAAGACTATTAATTATTTTATTAAAGCATACTGTGTAAAAATATGACGATAAAAATTATACTGCAAGATATTAACAGTGCAATATAAGTATATAACATATAAGAAGAAACATCTTGATAATCTGTAAATGGAAGATATTAGATGGATTCGTTTAATCTATTAATCCAGTGTGTTAGGCAATTCTTGCTTGAGCTGCGAGAGTTGAACACGCCAAAACCGGCAAAATGAACCGCTTTTTAAATACCTCATTCAAACATATCTTATTATACATGATATAAGTTTAGTCTGATACAGTTTGACACATTTGTGTCCATTTTGCACATCATCATCATAAAGTAAAAAGATATTATTTTCATTGACTAAACTTTTATGCCATTTTTGTAAAACTGACTTGAATGAATATAACATGATGAAATATTGACTATTTTTAACATTTTTGTCAAAAGACTGAAACTGTGACTAAAACAAAAAACTGAAAAAGATTAACAAGACAGTTTATAAAGTAAGTGAAATTTTAGGCCTAATACTACTGTAAAATAAAAACAAAATGAGCAATAGTGAGGATAAATACACTTTATTAAACATGAAAATCATTTGTACAAGAAGTCATTTTCAGAAGTCATACGTATTAGTAAACATGCACAGCAAATTCCCCTGACAACGGATTAACACACGGGTAATGTTAATTTCTTAAAAGCATGGCAACCCTACCAGACAACATACTGTATCCAATTCCAAGCATTATAGCAGGTAAACAACTTCGCCAAATGGATAACAGATAAACATCTTTCCAGACTGAAGGGATGTCATCCTCAACTGTGTGATTGTGACTGACTGAACTGAACAGCATCCTCAGTCGGAACTTGTGACAGCCAGCACTTCATTCCAGTGTTTATGGACATGACGCAAAGAAGAAAGTCATAAGCCAGCGATTACATGCCAAATCTGACCTGACAGCTCAAAATACAAAATTATTTTTAGGCTTATCGAAAAATAATTGGAAACGGTAAGGACATTGTTTTGAAAACTGATTGTTTATGTACTTAATCAATAATGGCAATTTGTTAATTTTTGCATCTTGCAGCCTTAAAACTAAAAAGTAGTTAAATGCACTGGTAAATAAAAACAAACTATTTTACCAAATATTTGTGTGTGCTGTTTACTTTGATGCATATATAGGGTGACCAGATTCCTGATTGTGGAAAACGGGACAGCCCCCTCCCAGCAAAAATTAAATTGATGTATCCATACAGAGATGCAGATCAATGCGAAGTAGAGCGTGTATCCGCATCTGTAACTGTTGTCACCTTGTACTTTTTGCTGGCAGCAATTATTCTCAGTGTATGCTTGTCTTTCAAGAGTTTATCAAAAAATGCAGAGCAGTCCAGTCCAAAATTAAGATGTACGAAAGTCATTGCTTTTATGATGGTTTCAAGTTTTATTGGTCACATACATAACCATACACAGTACGACATGTAGTGAAATTCTTGGTACGACAGTTTACGATAAAAACTAAAACAATATACAACACATTAAAATACAAAATAAAATAGGAGAAAGAAGATAAGAGTATGTCTTTTGTAATTGATAGTAGCCATGGTGTGAAGTAAGAAAGATTAAAATAACTTATAGTGCAAGAGAAAAAAGTAAACTGTGGTCAGAGCAGTCGTGACGGCAGCCGACTTCACCGGCGCCATCTACATACTGAGTCGAGATTTATCTGGTGTCCATGCTGCGTTCATTAATGAGAACACACGCTCCACAGATGCAGATGTCCCAAGCAGGCATATAACAAGTTCCACTACCTTGGCTAAGACTCCAAAGTTGATGGTCTTGCTATCCAGGTCACGAAAAACTGTCCATCTCTCAGACATGGCTGTCTTGTTCATGTTTCACTCAGTGATGCGACGAGTGACAATGTTTTTCGCACAAGCCCACTCATCAAAGAGTGTGGTTTCGTTAGTCAATCTAGAATCTATTGAGAGCTGGGGTTCTGGAGTAGAAGTATTCAAGGTTGCTCTGAATGCCTTTCCACTCTAGGATGTCTCTCATTAGGTCCCACTCAGGTGTTTCTGTGTTCTCCAATGAGCAGCTCCAATTTTGGAGGTAAATCACCGATGCTGAATAAAAGTTTCTCAATGCACAAAAGAAATCATCAGCTTGCACGTCACCAGCTTCAACCAGGGCATCCAACTGCATTTTAATGTCATAGGATATAAATGATTCATTTCTCAGAAAGACATTTCTCAGGTGCAAAGTCACTTCTGTGGCGGATATTTGGCCTTTCTATACTATCTTCAGTGCATGGTTAAAATTGCTGTCTGCTTGAGTGCAGAGCCAATCCAAAGTTTAGTGCAAGGATTGAAAAAAATGTCTCCTAAACTATGGGCATTTTTCTTGAGAAATTATGCATGCAGACCATTGAAAATGTGTAGTATTCTTTCAAGAGCTGCACCAAGAGGAAACGTGTTTTTCCATGCTGCTGTAATTTTTGATTGTCCAGCTACAAAAAAAAAATTAGTACGAGGCATATGACAGCTTCAGATTTGGTGGGGGGAGAAGAAAATTTCAGACCATACATTTCTTGATCAATTTTGCAGTGCAGTCAACCGACCTGAAACTATGGCCGTGCACAGTAGAATAAGCAAAAAGTCCTTCACTTGCATGCACCTTGTCAGATTCTGAACTTTGCTTCACAAAAAAATCTCTAACACTTGGTGTGGCACACTTAGTTTTATAGCATCCAAATGCTTTTTAGTCTGAACATGCTGCATGATGTCGGTGTGGCCTCCATTGGTGATGGAAAAGCGAGCTCCACAAATCTCACACCTCACTTTACTAGGCTCTGTCTGTGACTCCTTTTTTAGAAATGTAAACACATTTTGAAAATCCTCATTAAATGTACATGCACACTTCCTTGACATTTTTCCAGTTGCAATTTCATTTGTGTGCTCTTTTTAAACTGACTCTTCAATCAGTTCACTAACTGGACGTCTATTGATAGGGGATTGTGATTGGATAGTTTAATTCAGTCATGTACTTCAAATAACACGGTGTGATTTTATTAGTGGAAAGCTGCATAGGCGATAGGGCTCACAGCCTTAGTTACAGTCTCAGTGACCTGTTATAGCATTAAAAGTGCCAGTTTGGCTTCTTTATCCAGAAAATGTCCTCACAGCTTTGCACTTACAAGTATTTTGGGAACAGACTCTTGACTCACACGACTCCCAATGCAAAATGATGCAAAATCCCTATCATATTCTCTTATTCTCGCCATATCTTTATTTTACAGTGAGAACAGACGGCTGTGTCTGTACATGCTAGAAAGGGGAGCATGTGGAGTAAAATGTCTCAGAACTGTCATTGGTAGTGGCTGTTTATGTTTGATTTCTTGGAGACAGAATGTGAGTTAGGTTTAATCACCAGACCGCTGAGAATGGAACGAACTCGTGAGCGCCAAGGTAAATGAGTTAACTACTTAAGCAGGTCAAACTTCACTCTCATGGTTTTTTCTCTCTCTTTTTCTTCCGTTCTCTCTCCATTTTCTTTGGAATGACAGGGAAAGGGGGGGATTACATCTTATCGGCTGCCAGTCTCTCATCTCATTTTTTTTTGCAACTTGCTCCATCGCCTGCCATGAGCTTGCTTTCCTTGTCTGTTTATCCCTAAACCTCTAATCTTCATCTTTTTCTCTCTCCTGATTGCCGCATTAATGCCTTTTCTTGCTCCAATTTAGATTTCTTTTTAGTTTGTTCACTCTCATATCTCTCTCTCTCTATTTCTCTGTGTACCTGCACCATGTTTTCAAACACGCGCTGGCAATTTTGAGACCAATCAAATTTGTTTTTGTCTTTCAGAAGATCAGTTAACGGAGCTACAACCTACAAACCTACCATTCCTAAAAAACTCATTAATTATTTTTTAGTAGTAGGAGGAAATCTGTCAATGGCCAAAACTTTAGCATGCACAGGATGCACTTGTCCTACTACCTTCCCCAAATAAGTTACAAACATGCACTTCGCCAGGCTAACCATCAGGTTCGTTTCTGCCTGACTCAAAAATAGTTACTTCTGTAACCTTTATTCCCTGATGGAGGGAACAAGACATTGTGTCGATGTAGTGACACTAGGGGTCACTCTTGGGAGCCCGAGACACCTCTGATCTTTGATAAAAGGCCAATTGGAATTGGCGAGTGGTATTTGCATGCCTCTCCCCCAGACATTCAGGTATAAATGAGGGGATGTGCATACCGCTCATTCAGGTTTTGTGCTGAGGAGCCAGGAATAAGTTCCTGGCCATTTCATCAGGTAGTTCTGTGTTGTGGCAGAAGGGACACAATGTATCGTTCCCTCCATCAGGGAACGGAAGTTACAGAAGTAACCAGGACGTTCCCTATCTGTCACTCACTCAACGTTGTGTCGATGTAATGACACTAGGGGTCCCTTACAAAAACTAACTGAATTGCGTTACGTGGAGCGGCGGTACGAGACAGGCAGATTGCTGTGTGCCGCATAGACAGCTCACCGGGCCAGTAACCTCCCCTGACGTTAGTATGAGTGTCAAACAGCCCTTATGGAATGAGTCGCCTACCCAAAGGATAGGGACAAGCTTGCCCTAGTTGTGCCTCTTTTTTCTCCTTTTTTTTTTCCTCCCCAGAAAAAGAGAGAATTCGCTAACCGACCTGGATGCCAGTATCAACGTGGAAAGTCAAAATATGTTACATGGTCTTGCCGAGTCTAGTCGGAAGTATGTCATGTGGAGAAGTCCCATGGTAGGTCCTGCCCAATGGGGGAGCACTGTAACTGGGGCAGAGGGGCATTTTACAACAAGGAAACTTATTGCAGCGGAATATACGTCGCAAGGGGTTGCCTACAGGGAAGGCGAGATGCGGTCCGGAGGTGTTCAACCTCCCTGCACCTCTTAGGAACCTGATGAACGGGACGTGGTTCCCTAGGACTCACCATCTACTGCATTGTGGTGTGCCGTCATAGCGGCTGCATACACCTTCGAGGTGGAGGGAGACAGCCGCCTCTCCAGCTTCTCCTGCAGGAAGGGAGCATCAAGCCGACAGCGCAACTCTGGGGGTCTTTGCGTTTCCGGGAAGAACACTGGTAGCAAACAGACGTTACCTCAAGGCACGCAGCCGCCTTGTAGAGGATGCCATGGCCTAGCGATCATGACTACCAGAAAAGATGGTAAGCCACTTCGGTCTTCTTCCAAGCCCCATCCAGGGGCCAGACCATGAGGTTCCAGAGGTTTGGTCACGGGTGCCCCATCCCTGAGAAAATGGTTCTTCCTCAGGGGAATTCGCCATGTGTCCCGTGGCGCCATGCCCATCTCGGGACTCGAGTCCGGAGCCAGTGCTGAGGCGGTCTCATATGCAACACCAGAGCAGTGTGGCCACAGGAAAGGATGCCATATGCCTCAGGAGCCTCTGAAATGGTTTCAATGGGACCACGGTCTTCTGTCTGAATGCCTTCAAACAGGTCAGCACCAACTTGGCTGTGAGGCGCGCAGTCATCGAGACTGAGTCCAACTCCAAATTGAGAATAGAGATGCTCTGAACCGGGAGGTGCTTGCTCTTTTCCCAGTTGACCTGAAGCCCTAGCTGGCTGAGGTGCTCAAGCACCCGGTCCCTGTGTGCGCAACACGTCTCAAGAGTGAGCTAAGATTAGCCAGTTGTTGAGGTAGTCGAGTATGCGAATGCCCACTTCCCTTAACAGGGCATGGTTCGTGAAGACGCGAGGTGACAAGGACAGGCCGAAATTTTGTACTGGTATGCCCGACCCTCAAATGCAAACCACAGGAAGGGTCTGTGTCGAGGTAGAATCAAGACATGGATGTACGCGTCCTTCAAGTCTACCGGTGCGAACTAATCTTGATGCCGGATGCTCGCTAGAATGCACCTTTGTGTCCAGGAATAACACAGTACACCTATACAGAGAGGGGAGAAAGCCGCTGTAATGCGCCAGAAGGTCCAGCAGAGGTGAATGGAAACCGAGCGAATTCAGCTCGCTTATTTTTCAATTAAACTGTGACCACTCGGCTCCGAAGAGAAAATCTTAATGAGCGGTATGCACGCCTCCTCCTTTATACCCGTGTGCCCGGGGGAGGGGCATGCAAATACCACTGGCCAATTCCCATTGGCCTTTTATCAAAAGATCAGGGGTGTCTCGGGCTTCCAAGAGTGACCCCTAGTGTCACTACATCAACACAACTTCGAGTGAGTGACAGATAGGGAACTGATTATATCCTTCAAAGAGATCGATCTTTGTTACAAACCTAGAAGAACCTATGCAATCCACACAATCTTCCATGTGTGGAAGTGGAAAAGAATCAGGCTTTGTAACATTGTTCACCTTTCAGTAGTCTGCACTAAATCTAAAGGTATTTATGCCCAGCACAGATGGAAATGTTTCGCAAAGCCATTATCCAAAAAATTATTAACTTCAGCCTCCAGGATTTTTTGTATTTCCGGCGATATGCGATCAAATCTCTGCCGGATAGGCTGAGAATCTCCCACATCTATATCATGCTCTATTAAAGCAGTTCAAAGGGGCGCATCTGAAAAGAGTGATGGAAACTAAGACATAAGATACATTAATTGAACTAGATTTTCCTCTAGAAAAACATACTTTCCAACTCTGCCATTTTCTCCAAATTACGAAGCCAAGTTTGAACACAGTTATTGGGAACACTCTCCTCCTCAACACAAGCTGCCACCATAGGTGAGAAAGAAATGGACTCAATTCATGTGATCAACGCAACAGACTTCACTTCAACACTATGTACAACTGCATCTGACCTGGACACACAGCTGTAATAAGGTTTCAACAGATTTACGTGACAGAGTTTTGTAGACTTTTTACGGTCAGTGATCAAAACTACATAATCTTGTTCTGAGACCTGCCGAACAATGTACAGACCCACAAACTTTGCTAATAAGAGTGAACTTGTAACAGGGAGCAATGCAAGCATTTGATCACTAGGACTAAATTCCGTGCACTTAGCCCTATGATCAAACCAGGCTTTCATTTTTGATTGGGCCTTGGTCAAATTTTATCTTGTCATCCTACCTGCTTAAAGTAACTTGTAAACTTGTTGATGGATAATAATGGATAACATGCCAAAGGGTATGTGGAACCTGACTTAGATGGACTCAGTGGACCAACACAATCAAATGTTCAAAAGGATTGCTCATGGTGGGAATGGGATATAATGGTGCAGGCACTATGACCTGATTAGGTTTACCAGTTAGTTGACAGGTATGACACGTTTTAAGAAAAATAGCCAAACCTCTTATCAAGCGAGGCCAAAAGAAATAGCGCATCACTCTATCATAGGTTTTCTTAACCCCTAAATGTCCAGCTACATCACAATGAGCGGTTTGTAATACCATGTCACGCAGTCAGCTGGTTTGACTATCTGAATCATGGGTTCGCCCACTGCACTGTCATTACATGGCAATCATTTACAAAACAACACTTTATCTTCCATTAATTAGCCACTAGCAACACTATCTAGATCTTTGTTGGGCCTAATTTCAGCAAACAATTTTGCCAAACAGGCATCTTGTCCTGACCTGTAATAAGCTCACTATGGGAGATTGGAGGAAGAGTGGGCATACTCGCTGGTTTAACGAGATTTTTCTTGCTCATTTAAATTTGATTCTCCCGATGCACAGTTCATCGCACGAGTTACAACACAATATACAATATCTGGAAACCCTTGCACACTCTTATCAGACTCAGTTGAGAGAAAAGGGGTTGTTTTGAGAACAGGAGGCAACAGGAACATCCAATCTTTGATTTCATCGATATACTCTGCTAATTTGGATTTTGGATTTCAATTTTGTCGGGTTACAAAGAAATATAACGTTGTGTATCGTCTGCATAACAGTGGAAAATTGTTATATATATATATATATATATATATATATATATGATAATATCTCAAAGGGGAAGCATATAAACTCAAGAGCATAAAAAAGCATAAAAAAAGAAATGTCCCTTTTTCAGGACACTGTATTTTAAAGATAATTTTGTAAAGATCCAAATAACTTTACAGATCTTTATTGTAAAGGGTTTAAACAATGTTTTCCATGCTTGTTCAATGAACCATAAACAATTAATGAACATGCACCTTTGGAACGGTCGTTAAGACAATAACAGCTTACAGACGGTAGGCAATTAAGGTCACAGTTATAAAAACTTAGGACACTAAAGAGACTTTTCTACTGACTCTGAAAAACACCAAAAGAAACATACCCAGGGTCCCTGCTCACCTCCATGAACATGCCTGTAAAGGGATTAAGGGAAAGGAGGCAAGAACCGGCTTAACAATATAAATAACAGTTTAATGAAGAAATAAACCAAAAGACACAAACACACACATAGGACGGACAGCTGCCCGTAAACATTCTCTCTCTGGCTCACCACCATACGCAGTCGGCATTTATCCCTCTCGGAGGCTTGATTAACCTGATAAGGGGCCGGGTGTGTAAAATCACAACCAGGCCAAGCCCTCCACCCTGTCCCATTCCTTCCTATTTCTCTTAGGCCGGGGAGCCCCCGGCATGATGTACAGCCGCCCTCATTCCCTGGGGGTGGGCATGACTTACGGCCCGTCTGCCGGCAGGTCATTCCCACTTTCCTGAATCTGGTTGGGGACAGGGAGGGAAACAATAATGAAAAATAGGGGGGTACTCCCTGTAACAGTGCAGTACCCCCCCCCCAACAAAAAAAACTGTAAAATTTAAAAGAGAGGAATAAGGCCAACACGGAGCGGCAATGGGAGAGAGAGAGAGAGAGAGGAGAGAGAAAAAAAAACTCTTACTTGCCGGTTCTCCGATACACCGTAGCTTGGTCTTCGGCCACTCCTCCTCCCTCTAACGGATGACAGCCACGCCTCCCCGGGCGGATCGTGTTCTCGGGGAACAGAAGTGGTCTCCCCCGCCCCTAGCGGTCAGCAGGGAGACCTTCCCCGCTTGCGGTCGGCGGTCTCAGACCCCGCCGGGTTTCAGTGGCTGGTAGGGGTCTCCTCCGCCCTTGGCGGCAGCCCCTTCTCCTCTCATGGTTAGCAGCTGTTCCTCTGCTTCCAGGCGGCCAGGCTTTTCCGTCCCCCGGCAGATGGCCACGGCTGCTCCGTTGGGGTGGATGGTAGCGGCGAGAACTCCCCTACGGTGTATCATTCCTCCTTCCCTGGTTTCGGCACCAGTGTAAAGGGAACAATGGAAAAGAGGAGGTGAGAACCGGCTTGACAATACAAATCATATTTTAAATGTAAAATGGAAACCATAAGACACAAACACACATATAGGATGGACAGCTGCCCATAAACGTTCTCTCTCTGTCGCACCACCATTCGCAGTCAGCCTTTATCCCCCTCGGAGGCTTTATTATCCTGATTATGGGCCGGTGTGTAAAATCATGACCCAGCCCCGCCCTCCGCCCTGTCACAATGCCTTAGGCATGCTGCATGGAGGCATGAGAACTGTTAATGTGACCAGGGCAATAAATTGCAATGTCTGTACTGTGAGACACCTAAGACAGCACTACAGGGAGACAGGAAGATCTCACAGTGGCAGACCACTGCACAGGATCGGTACATCCGAATATCGCACCTGTGTGACAGGTACAAGATGGCAACTACAACTGCCCCAAGTTACACCAGGAATGCACAATCCCTCCATTAGTGCTCAGACTGGCTTGTAGGCCTGTTGTAAGGCAAGTCCTTACCAGATATCACCAGCAACAATGTCGCCTATGGGCACAAACCCACCTTAGCTGGACCATACAGGACTGGCAAAAAGTGCTCTTCACTGACGAGTTTTGTCTCACCAGGGGTGATGGTTCGACTGATGGCATTAGACTGAGGCCTGTACTTTAGAACGGGATCGATTTGGAGGTTGAGGGTCCATCATGTTCTGGGGTGGTGTATCACAGCATCATCGGACTGAACTTTGTTGTCATTGCAGGCAATCTCAATGCTGTGCGTTACAAGGAAGACATCCTCCCCCCTCATGTGGTACCCTTCCTGCAGGCTCATCCTGACATGACCCTCCAGTATGACAATGCCACCAGCAATACTGCTCATTCTGTGCATGATTTCCTGCAAAACAGGAATGTCAGTGTTCTGCCATGGCCAGCAAAGAGCCTGGATCTCAATCCCATTGAGCACGTCTGTGCCTTGGTGGAAGAGTGGGGTAACAACTCACAAATCTGGTGCAGTCCATGAGGAGTAGATGCACTGCAGTACTTTCATTTGGCAGTACTTAATACAGCCTGTGGCCACACCAGATATTGAATGTTACTTTTGATTTTGACCCCCATTACTTGACAACAACTTGACACGTTATTCCATTTCTGTTAGTCACATATCTGTGAAACTTGTTCAGTTTATGTCTTAGTTGTTGAATCTTTTTGTGTTCATACAAATATTTACACATGTTAAGTTTGCTGAAAATATAAGCAGTTGAAAGTGAGAGGACGTTTCTTTTTTGCTGAGTTTATAAGGAGAAAACAGAGGCCTTAAAAATAAAACTTATCCCAGTGGCACTCTATACTTAACTCCATACTCAGAGAAAGGTCATTTTGACTCCAATATAAAGGATTCTGAGGACCCTGTATCACGCAATAGTCTAACAGGCATTTTGTTAGAACAATTCAACATGGAAACAAACCCAGTAGTGATGAAAGGACCATAGTCTCAATCTGATGCTGATTGGTCAGCACTACACTGACCGTCAGCAATCTCAGCCATCACAACAGCTGATGATTTTTCACCAGAAGTGCCTACAGATACACTTATGTGACTGCTCACAGGCCAGTAAACAAGAACTACTGGTCTTACGGTAATGACTTACTTACACTTACCTTTAAGAACTGACATTTTTTTCTTCCAATGTCCCTTGTCCAGTCAGTGGTTACAAGAAAGAGTTTGTGTCTATCTTTCGATTTTGGTGAAGTTTACCTATCCCTGCCCTCACATTTGTGATATTCACTGCGATTGTCACAATTACCTCTGCGAGTCAACACAAACTCATCCACGAGAATGGCGGCTTCAGCTGCCTTGCATTAACATGTGGAAATTCGATCAGGAACAATGTTTTTAAATTGTTCCAGCACTATCAGATCCCAAAGACTCTCAAAAGAATTTACACCTACAGACATACACCAAATGGAAAAAAAAAAAAATCCAATAAAAAGGAAAATATATTTTCAAATTAACAAAATATGAATTTTTACTCCCAGTCAATAAATCCACACCAAATAGGCCCAATTTACAATCAAATACCATAAAATTATTGACTTGCCAATAAGTGAACAGGCCCACCCAAATATTTCAAACCGGAAAAAACAAATATTCCCAAGAGCATTACTGACCTGATCCCAGCTACATTTTCAGACTATGAGCCACTATATCTTACAAACCACCCAGCTCAAGGTAGAGTAACATGAAGGGGAGTAATATAATTTTATTAATCATATCAAAAACAAGTAACATCCAACATGGATAATACATCCAACAAGAAACCCAACAAAAAAACAGATCCAGTTGCTGGTGAGTTGAGAGGCCCACACATTGGGGAGAAGAGCCATTTTATGAGCTGTTCAGTCCCAAACTCTATCACAGGTAACCTGCCACACCTGTTATGTGAATCCACCCTAACAACAGAGGGAGAGAGACACAATGCCATCTGGTGGACAAAACAGCACTAACACCCAGGGCTGTAACAGGAAAAAAGTACAGAGATATGATAGCTTTCTCAGGATTTTAGCCAGGTGTCCTTTCATTGGGATTGTGGAGATTGGATGCTCTAAAAAAGGAAATGCAGCTTTTGAGTTCTCATCAGCATTTGTGTTTTTGTCAACATTGGTTTATCATTCCTTAGCAAATACATTGACATCCTTTTATATTTATAATTAAAAAGACATAAGCTGTTTTTTTTTGTTTGTTTTTTTGCATCACAATGTTATTTGTAATTCAGGTGTAATTTGTAGAGTTTCAAAAGTAAAAGTGCCTAAACTGCCTAAAACAGTCTAAGGTGGTTGGCTGATCTTAGATGGTTTAAGCTGGCTTATTTTTTCTCCCAGTCTATCCAAGGTGGTCTAAAGCTGGTCTAGTTGGTCTCCCAGCGTGACCAGGTAGGTGCTTAGCTGATTTAAGTGATTGGCCTGCCGGTCTTCCAGTCTAACCAACTTACAAGTGCCCAAAACCTATCTACAACCAGCAAAGCAGACCAGCCTCACCAGCTTGGCCATGCTGGGAGACCATCTAACCACCTTTTTTTCCTGCAGGTTTGACAGAGGACAAAGTTGCACTTTGGATGCAACAAAGATACTGAGCAGCTAAAAAGGTACAGTTAATACATGCTGATGACTAGATGACAAGGAAACTAAATAGAGAGAAAGAGAGATTTGTGAGCTTTGGAGGGACAGGAAGAAAGAACAGGATTTAGATATAGACTTTGAATTTAGACAGAAAAGGTTAGAGAAAAAAACAAAAAAACAATTCAAACCGAAATGGTGCTGGTTCTTTGTCATCAGTTATGATTAATAACATTAGAAATCAATTCACACATTGTATATCTAAATCATTTTATTTTGAATGAACAGGGAAATTAAAGTGGCTGGAATCACTGTGTAATATGACATAGAAATTGTCAACTGAATGTGCGTTGCGCTGCCACTTCGGATGGTTCCAGTGTAGAGAGCTTTGTTGATTATAATGGGAGTAATCTAGTTTTGTGCAATATATATATATATATATATATATATATATATATATATATATATATATATATATATATATATATGTATGTATGTATTTTTTGTTTCAGTTTTTCCAGATTAAGTTTTAATTTATTTACTTGGTGCAGGCATTATCCAACTCCCTATGATGTTAGCAGTTCCTGGTTCGAGAACAAGTTTTAGAGGGTGATGACACAGCCCGTTTTTGCGACCCAACATATTTTTTATTTTATTTTTTTGTTTGGTAAATGTGCAGAACATTCCAGATTGGGCACTGGCACCCTGTCAGTTGAAAGGGGGCTAGAGACAGGGTTCCAACAGTCATGGAAACCCTTGAAATATAAAACAATGTCTGGAAATGTCATGCAAATTTCTATAGTCAGTAATATACAACATTCTAGCTGTGCTCAGCTATAAAATATCTCATTGGCTAGAAATAGCTTTAAATCAGTGCAATCTCTAAAATAATTATTTAAAAAAAACCCTTACCCATTAATCACAAATGTCTGAAAAAATCATGAAAATAATCGTGGAAATGAATTGGTCAAAAGGTGTGGGAACCTGTAGAAAGAAATAATCTATCTTCGTGTTTCAGATAGAGAAAGATATCAGATCTGAGCGAGAACATAAAAGGTGGAGAAAGAACAGGACCCAAAAGAAAATGGTAGAAAAAGGACAAATGAGAGGTAGATGGTGAGAGAAAGGGAAAGAGCTGGATGGAAGGCTAGGGTGTGAGAGATTGATGAGAGAGAGTGTGAAACTAATTCTCACTTCACTCTCGGCTCGAAGATTAAGGAAGATTAGACAGATAGAGCGAGGGCGAGAGAAATGGAGTGATAACTTTTACTGCATGCCATAGAGAGATCTTTGAATGGCTAATACCTTGAGAGAGGGAGAGATAGAATATATGGACAATAAAAGGATGGAGGGATAGATATAGAAAAATAGAGAAAAGCTGACTCCAATGACTCTTAATGGCAGTGGTCTACGAAAAGAAGAAATACACTGCTAACTGTAATGCCCTTATTTATAGGCACATGGAGAGAGAGGGGCCTAAACAAAGCTCTTATGATGCCCTTCTTCAAAGCTGCCTTTTGCTATTCCTCTGTATGTCTCATTGGATATGTTTGAAATACTCTTGCTGCCATATACTACATACTACATTGCCAAAATGTGCAGTGTACAACAGAGCAAACTCTGAAGTCAAATACTGCTGCATAATATGCTCTGTTTGCATAATGTTTAAAAAAAGTAAGCAGTATGTAATAGATATACTGTGTGGTATCCAGTAAGCAGTAAGCTAGTTTTCCATTTCAAAGCTAGTACCAACGCTGCACAGAGAATATACCTGTGAATGCTTGTTCCAGTCAGCAGGATTGTGACTGTGGGAGCAGCACACGCATAAAATTTAAATGGGGACCCATCAAAAGGAACGACAGAGTCAATCCGTTATGCAAGATTATCGGTTAAGCTTCTCCACAGTATTGGATGTAGCTTTATAAACAAGAAAAAGGAAAGGAAGGCTAAACAAAGCCCAGGGTTTTCAGAAAAGATTGGACATGATCTGTGCTCTCAAGGTAGGGAACCTCCTCATCAGACAGAACGCTTAAATTTACTTTACCTGGACCATCCTATGCTCACCGCCACATGATTACTTCTAATACCAACCAATCTCTGGAGAGAATTCACCTAAGAATGAATGCGCTCTACATTGATTTAGCACCCGATTCACCACAGGATTTATGCAAAAATTTAGTGCTGAATGTAATTTAAAAGGCACAGATACTGATCCTGCAGGCCAGTTCTGAGTTTTAGGTTGTGGAAGATCCAGCATAGCCCAATCTGGCATACTTTACTGGGACTGTACATTATAAAAAATTCAGTTGTTTTTACAAAAAAAAAAAAAACAAACAAAAAAAATCTGGCAGCTGTGGTTGCCAGAATAATTATGTAAAAAATACTTATTTTTTTTTTACCAACTTTACGTAACAACCTGTACATTTTACAGTTTAAAACAGTTTTTTGTTTTTTTTACAGTATATTTTACGGTGCGATACCGCCAGTTATATGATTAAATGGTAAGCTTAATATATTAAACTTTTGAAACTGTAAAAATCTTCTTTTCACTTTATAATGTATCGTTAATCACTGTAGTAATTACAGAAGGGCACACGATGACTTGAATTTCATCAATAGTGGCCCTCCCAGGAACAATGACAAATAAACATATAGAAACAGTGCTCAGTGTCACTCAAACAAACATTTAACACCATCAGTGAAATTAAAATAATGTAATAAACATTAACTAAACTACATCAAATGTAACACAGAACAACCCAATGTACATAACCAATATTTAAAATAAGAAGAAACATAGCTAAACGCATAAAATATAATAAAAGGGGCCACGCAGGGAATTCTGGGAACACCCGATTACTGTTTTTTACCGTAATTCTACAGAATTTTATTGTAAAAATTACATGTATCACCATATTACGTTGCCATGATCAACAGAAAGTGTTTCATAAAAATCCACAACTCTTTTGATAAAACTCCATTCACTGCCTACTTTCCAGCAGTGGTAATAGCCCAACGTTAATTGCATGTGAATCAGGTGCAATACCTATTAAGCCTAATTGCTCTGAAAAGAATGACAGTGTCTTGATTGAAACTATAATGACTTGGGGTTGGTGGATATGGTTATCTCAGCATTCAATATACACTCACCTAAAGGATTATTAGGAACACCTGTTCAATTTCTCATTAATGCAATTATCTAATCAACCAATCACATGGCAGTTGCTTCAATGCATTTAGGGGTGTGGTCCTGGTCAAGACAATCTCCTGAACTCCAAACTGAATGTCAGAATGGGAAAGAAAGGTGATTTAAGCAATTTTGAGCGTGGCGTGGTTGTTGGTGCCAGACGGGCCGGTCTGAGTATTTCACAATCTGCTCAGTTACTGGGATTTTCACGCACAACCATTTCTAGGGTTTACAAAGAATGGTGTGAAAAGGGAAAAACATCCAGTATGCGGCAGTCCTGTGGGCGAAAATGCCTTGTTGATGCTAGAGGTCAGAGGAGAATGGGCCGACTGATTCAAGCTGATAGAAGAGCAACTTTGACTGAAATAACCACTCGTTACAACCGAGGTATGCAGCAAAGCATTTGTGAAGCCACAACATACACAACCTTGAGGCGGATGGGCTACAACAGCAGAAGACCCCACCGGGTACCACTCATCTCCACTACAAATAGGAAAAAGAGGCTACAGTTTGCAAGAGCTCACCAAAATTGGACAGTTGAAGACTGGAAAAATGTTGCCTGGTCTGATGAGTCTCGATTTCTGTTGAGACATTCAGATGGTAGAGTCAGAATTTGGCGTAAACAGAATGAGAACATGGATCCATCATGCCTTGTTACCACTGTGCAGGCTGGTGGTGGTGGTGTAATGGTGTGGGGGATGTTTTCTTGGCACACTTTAGGCCCCTTAGTGCCAATTGGGCATCGTTTAAATGCCACGGCCTACCTGAGCATTGTTTCTGACCATGTCCATCCCTTTATGGCCACTATGTACCCATCCTCTGATGGCTACTTCCAGCAGGATAATGCACCATGTCACAAAGCTCGAATCATTTCAAATTGGTTTCTTGAACATGACAATGAGTTCACTGTACTAAAATGGCCCCCACAGTCACCAGATCTCAACCCAATAGAGCATCTTTGGGATGTGGTGGAACGGGAGCTTCGTGCCCTGGATGTGCATCCCACAAATCTCCATCAACTGCAAGATGCTATCCTATCAATATGGGCCAACATTTCTAAAGAATGCTTTCAGCACCTTGTTGAATCAATGCCACGTAGAATTAAGGCAGTTCTGAAGGCGAAAGGGGGTCAAACACAGTATTAGTATGGTGTTCCTAATAATCCTTTAGGTGAGTGTATAATATGAGGTTCACAATTCAAATGTTTGAGCTAAATGCACATTATAGTTTCTCATCAAAATAAAGTTCTTTAATGCACAATATAAATGCTCAAAGTTTAAATAATAAGAGTTTCTCATAAACATTTCTCTATAAGAAAATATCACAAACAAATAAACCTTAAGAAACAGTTGATTCAGGCTGATCAGGTGCATGACAAGCAATAGAACTGAACCTATTCTGAAAAAGTATGTAAAAGTGTGTATTTTATTTTTTAATAATTTGTTTGTAATTATTAATATAATCACATAACTTACAAAAAATCTACATTTCTAACATTTAATATCATAAAATTGTATATGTATTAATAATATGAGCTGTCAATGTTTAAAATAATACATACAATTTACAAATAACAATATTGAATTTACATTTATTTGTATAACAAGTGCTTAAATGTTACTGTCACTTTAAGAGTTCAATGAGCATCTCACAGTCACACAGCGTTCCAGTTTATTAACAAGAGAGAAGTTTTTAGTTTCTTTAGCACATCCCTGCTATTTGTGATTACAATTAATGTTTCTTTTTACGTATTTTCTGACTGTAAAGAACAGAAAGGATGTTAAAAGACATATTATTCAATAAAAGTGGATCTCATCTTTGATGGACACACATTATACAGAAGAAATGGTCCATTTTATTTTCAAGCACATTTAAAATAAACAAGACAATTTTCCAGGTTTTCCAGTACTTAAACTTTTAAAAACTAAATTCAAGCACTAATCACAAGGACCTTGTGCGAACCCTGTAAACAGTTGAGAAAAAAGCGCAATACGAGTAAAATCAAGCTATAGAGAGATTACTGTGTTTGATGACATGGACAGAAAACAATGTTGCAAATTTAGAAAAAATGACTTTTGCCTCAATACATTTAATAATTTTTTGGTTCACGATGTATGAAAATGAGATATATCATCCCATCCCTACTCACAACAGTGCTATTTTAGCACATTTTATTTCAGGTTAAATTGGTTTACAGGGTGGTTGGCAAATAAACGGACTTCCACGTGACTCGGCTTAGCGTTGCCAAATACCTTGAAGTCAGCGTTACCACTTTCTTTTCCCTTAAGCATTGTAACTCGGCTCTTAAGTTTAAACTATTTGAATTTTGACCACTTTTCCACTGACCTTTTGAGCATCAGCCAGTGATTATAGAGTTATTTGCAAATACACAAAGTCAGACTTTGACAGATCCAACTTTACTGCATTGTGATTTTCACCCACGTTTTTGCCTCACTAATGATTTTAGAGTACACAAGAAATATTTCAATATTTAACTGTCAAAATTTATGAAGAGATTTTGAATGTCTCATATTTGTTTATTCACAAATATTTAGCTTGTTGTTTCCAAGCACCCAGAGACCTCATATCTTGGACCAATTTAAATTCACCAAGGACATTATCTGCAATGCTTTTCTAGTGGAGGTCAAAGTGATGCTTGATGCTGAAGTTGAGGTGTGCGTTGACACCCTGATGCAAATCATGTAAAAGCCTCTTATAAACTGTCCTTCCGGGCAAGTACTGTCATTTTGGGGTGACCTTGAGTGCTCTATGGCAACAGATAGGCAGTCAAGGGGCAGGAAATAATGAGTGTAGGATGAGGAGGGGGAGGGCACCGTCTGCCCAATCAGACATCTTCGACAGAGTTACTACCTCTCGCTGGAGCCACGCCAACCCCTCCCCAACTATAGCAAAGCCTGACAACATGACCCAGAGAAAACGACCCTGAAATACAACCTCTCAAAACACTAAACTAATTAATCTCCCTTCAAACACAAAAAACAGCACTTACTAAGGCCGGAGAGGTCACACTAAAACCAAGTGCTAAATAACTGTTGCAGAAGCTTGTGACAAAGTATATCAGCATAACCTGCAGAGCAGAGCTCAACATAAAACTCAATCTATCCTCCACAAAACCTATACGAGGCCCTACTCTACTCGCATACAGCCCTTTAAATCTCTATCAAAATAAATCAAAAACACGACACCAACCAAAGCCATGGAACGGCACTTTATTGAGTTGCACGCTTAGCTTGTGCAATGCAACATCAGCTTGATGCTACAAAGAACAAGCCAAGCCATACACAATGCATTGTATCCATCCCCGACTCAAACTACCAAAGATGTAAAAGCATCCAAATAAAACCAGCAGGCTATTAGAATGACTCATAACACAGTTTCGAGCTGAGGACAGCAGCAACGCAGCCCGCCCAAACCTGCCCTGGGGCTCAATACACCATAAATGAATACATCAAAATGTAGTGACAAGGAGCGAGCCAGATCATACAGCCAACCTACATCTACACAAACAAACCGAGAGGAGCTTTTAACTCCAAAAGAGCTTTTACTTAAATGCTAGATTATTGATTTTACATGGTGTTTTGTTAATCAACATGTTTTTTTATTCTTTCTACTTTTTCTCTTTCTCGCTTTTTGCTTTTCAAAGGTATTAAAAGGGATAATTCACCCAAAATGTAACATTTTGTCTACATGCACCCTCTCATGTATGACAGAAAGTTTGAGTAATTGACAACAACATTTGTATTTTTACTAAACATTTACACATTGTTCATAAATGCTGACATTCTAGTTTTCTACGATACAGGGGAAGAATGTACCCCCCCCAACCCCCCCCCCCCCCCCCCCCAAAAAAAAAATGACCCACATACAGAGAAAGACAAAAACAGGAAATACATTTGAGTTTGGGGCAAAGTCATTAGAATTACAAAAATAACTGTCAACAGCTTGCTAAAGTGCAAGAGGACCCAGAAAAAATGAAAGTCACCCATAGAGTGAGATATGCTAATGAGGCAGGGTAGACTGTGACTCCAACCAGGGGGATTAAAAAATGAAAGCAGATGAGTTTTACAGTCCTGCATAGAGCTGTACTTCTCTGCTGCGTACCTAGTGTTTTGTGGAGTAAAGAGAGCAGCAGCATAGCAATTTCTGCACTTGTATGTATGTATAATACAATCCTTACAGAGGCAATTGCTTGTCATATAGCTTGTGCAAGCTTTTGTACTGGTGCATACACTGGTGGCCAAAAGTTTGGAATAATGTACAGATTTTGCTCTTATTGAAAGAAATTGGTACTTTTATTCACCAAAGTGGCATTCAGCTGATCACAACGGATAATCAGTACATTAATAATGTGGAAAATTACTATTACAATTTAAAAACAATTTTCAGAACTTAAACTACTTTAAAGAGTTCTCATCAAAAAATCCTCCAATTGCAGCTATGACAGCTTTGCAGATCCTTGGCATTCTAGCTGTCAGTTTGTCCAGATGCTCAGGTGACATTTCATCCCACGCTTCCTGTAGCACTTGCCATAGATGTGGCTGTCTTGTCGGACACTTTTCACACACCTTACAGTTTAGCTGATCCCACAAAAGTTCAATGGGGTTAAGATCCATAACACTCTTTTCCAACTATCTGCTGTCCATTGTCTGTGTTTCTCTGCCGACTCTAACCTTTTCTTTTAGATTTTCTGTTTCAAAAGTGGCTTTTTCTTTGCAATTCTTCCCATAAGGCCTGCACCCTTGAGACTTCTCTTTACTGTTGTACATGAAACGTGTTGAGCGGGTAGAATTCAATGAAGCTGTCAGCTGAGGACATGTGAGGCATCTATTTCTCAAACTAGAGACTCTGATGTACTTATCCTCTTGTTTACATCTAGCCTTCCACATCTCTTTCTGTCCTTGATAGAGATAGTTGCGCTTTGTCTTTGAAGACTGTAGTGTACAAATTTGAATGAAATCTTCAGGGGTTTTTTTGGGCAATCTCAAGCATTTTATTGCCTTCATTCCTTAAAACAATGATTGACTGACGAGTTTCAAGAGAAAGCTGTATCTTTTTTGCCATTTTTGACCTAATATTGACCTTAAGGCATGCCAGTCTATTGCATACTGTGGGAACTCAAAAACAAACACATAGACAATTTTAAGCTTAATTTAACTAATTAAATAGCTTTCAGCAGTGTTTGATATAATGGTGAGTGATTTTCTAGTATCAAATTAGCAATTTAGCATGATTACTCAAGGATTAGGTGTTGAGTGATGGCTGCTGGATAATGGGGTCTGTCTAGTTTTGATCAATAATAATTTTTTTCAAATAGTGATGGTGCTGTTTTTACATCAGTAATGTCCTGACTATAATTGTGATCATTTGAATGCCACATTGGTGAATTAAAGTACCAATTTCCTTCCGAAACAGCAAAATCTGTACATTATTCCAAACTTTGGCTGCCAGTGTATACACCAGAACCCGCCAGTATGAAACACCATAAAGCTATGCTTTGCCTTTTAACCAGTTTAATTGTCTTAATCTCTGGTTGACAAGACATGCTGGTGTATTTGGCTGCCACTCCTGCCACACTTGTTTATTTATTTTATTTTAATGGTAGCACACATTTTGGAGTCCCGCTGATTGTTAGATTTGAAGACATCTTATTGCTCTACAGTTGTGATTTGGCTAAATTATTTTATGCACTTTGGACTCTTTGGACTCTTGTTCTTATCCGTGTGTTTCCCCTGGTGGAGTTTACCTTGCTGTTGCATCGCTTAGCATAGCTTTAAGGTACACCTCACGCCAGCTATTGGACTTAAAACGAAACCATTATTTGGCAAAAGACACTTGAACTCTGCCGAAATGTTGGCCTGTTGTGACCAATATTCATAGGAGATCAGGATGCAGTTACGTCCTTTCATCATCCTCTACCATCTCTGTACCTATATCTCAGCGAAAGACCAAAAGACTGTTTTACTGCTGACCTCAATAATTTATCATTGCTTTCCTGCTCGGAGTTTAAATCCTTTCCTTCTGTGTCTCAGAGCCTGGTTAATGTTGCGTTATTTAATGGATGATCCGTGAATAACAAGGCTCTGCTTTTATTGGACATCATCACAGAAAAAAAATTGATTTATTGTTTTTAACAGAAACATGGCACAACAAAATGATGGACTTCTTTTTTACCAGATTACTCCTACAGGATATGGGGCTGTTTGATTTTCTCTGATTTTCTGGCAGAGGCGAGGGTATCATTGTGTTATATAATCTGCAATATAATATGAGCTCTGTGTCTGTACCACAGTTTATGTCATTTGAATGCCTCGTTTTGAGTATATCTGCTCCACAAGCAACCATCATCGCTACAGTCTACAGACCTCCTAAGTCAAATGAAGCTTTTATGTCTGAGTTTGCCAATTTGTTGTCAATGTTGCGTCTCAATTTCAAGAGAATCCTTATTTGGGGGGACTTTAACATACACATTGACTAAAATAAGTCTGTGATTGCCAAGGACTTTCTGTCTTTACTGTAATGTTTCAATTTTACTCAGTTTGTTAATGGCTTTAATCAAAACAAAGGTCACATTTTGACTGGTGATTGCAAATGATTCATTTGTGTCCAAGTTCCTATATTGGTCTCCCTGGCCACTTAGCTATCTTTTTTAATGTGGAATTGCCTCATTCAAGCATGTCCTCTTCTCGCACTGTTAATTTCTGAAAGTGAAAATCAATTGATCAGACTTTTGCCAACTGTGTTGTTTCGTCTCTAAGTGATTTATTTTCTACTCCCCTTGAGGACAAAGATTCACAGTTAAATAATGTTCTTGCCTCTAACTTGGATTCCTTTGCTCTTTTAAAGTCACATAATGTTTTCCATGCCTGTTCTGTTTCCTGGTATAATGGCAACCTGTGCTTAAAGAAGGCAGATTGTCTTAATATGGAGCATATGTGATGTATTTCTTGCTTGAACATTTATAACCAAGCTTGGAAAGACCACTTAGGTGAATATAGAGTAGCAATCGAATCTGCTAGATCTTCTTATTTTGCTCAGATTATTGAAAATAATCAAAACAATTCCAGACATCTCTTTCACACTATAAAATGACTGTTCAAAGTTAACAGTGGCACCACCTTGCCTGTCTCACATCAGTTATGCAACAATTTTCTTTATTTTTTTAGTGTTAAAATTGACATGTGCATGTAAATTTATTCTTACTCGATCTTTCTCTTCTGCCTCACCACTCTGTTTGTCCAGTTTTTCTGGTACCCCTTTTTCTAATTTCTTTGAACTTGACCCTGATTCGCTTATTAAAGAGGTAAATTTATGAAAGCCACCACTTGCATACTTTATCCTCTCCTTACAAGATTTTTAAAATCTTGTTTTGACTCGTGTCCGGTTGTTCTCAGCATAATAAATGACTGTGTTGTGCCAGCAGAATTAAAAATTGCTGCTGTAACTGCTGTAAAAAAAAGAAAAACATGCATATGGACAATTTAACACCTCCTTCCTATTTCTAATCTTCCTTTTTTGGCAAAAGTCATAGATTGTGTTGTTGTCTCTCAACTGCATAATCACCTTACTGTTAATGATCTCTTTGAGCCCCTTCATTCTGGTTTTTAAAAAATTCAATAGCACTGAAATGGGTTTGATCAAGGTCACCAATTATTTATTATTAGCATCTGATTCTGGCTCACTTTCCATCCTTATCCTTCTTGATCTCAGTGCCACTTTTGATACTGTCAATCACAATCTTTTACTCACCAGTCTTGAAACTGTTTTTGGTGTTTTTGAGACTGTTTTAAACTGGTTTAGATCCTATCTTTCCGATCATAGCCAGTTTATTTCTATGGGTGGTTACAGGTATGAGATTGGTTTAGTACGTACAGGTGTCCCCCAGGGTTCAATTTTAGGCCCCTTACTTTTTTGCATTTCTTATTTTCCTCTTGGTCAGCCCGTAAGATAGCTCAGTCTTAACTATAACTTTTATGCTGATGATACTCATATCTACAGTATATCCACTCTAAACATGGTAAAAATGGAGCTGTTTCTTATCTTTCACATTATATTTCTGAGGTAAAAATATGGATGACTAAAAATGTTCTGTCTAAACAGTAATAAGACTGAAGTTTTGCTTCTTGGCTCTCCTCACCAGCTTCGTAAAGCTGGTTCTATAACTATCTGTAACTCTATCTATAGCTCTAAAATTCTGTGATTTTTGATGCTTGTTTGACATTTGATCCCCATGTGAAGAATACTGTTAAGACTTCCTTTTTCTATCTTAGAAATATCACAAGATTATACCCTATGCTATCTTTTTCTCTGGCTGAAAAGAAGATCAACACCTTTGTGTTTTCCCACATTGACAATTGTAATGCACTTCTTGTTGGGGTTTCTAAATCCACACTTTAAAAATTTCAATATGTACAAAATTCGTCAGCTAAGATCCTGACTTGGACCAGAAAAAGTGACCACATTACTCCTATTTTGGAATCGTGGCACTGACACCCTGTCATGTTTCGTGTTGATTTTAAAATACTTACAATAAATAAACATGCTTACAGATAAAGCACTGCATGGTCTGTCTCCTCAGTATTTGTGTGTAATCGTGCTCCTCCCAATCTGGTCTCTTGGCTGTCCCTCAAACATACTTGCATTCCATGGGTGACTGGGCTTTTTCATCTTATGCTCCTAAATTGTGGAATTACTTGCAGTTGATATTCGAGAAGCACAGACTTTAGGCATTTTAAATCTTATCTAAAAACATTCTTCTTCAGGTTAGCTTTTACTTTATTATTTTAGTTTTGTTTTATGATTTTTTTATTAGTTATATCTTGGATATGCATGTTTATACATTCTTTAAATTTTTATGTTTTGTATTCTTATATGTTTGTTTTACACAGTAAAGTGCCTTGAGGAGCTACATTTAAAGGAGCTACATAAAATAAGATTATTATTATTATTATTATTATTATTATTATTAATTGTGTTGGTTATTGAGCATATTATTCAGAAATTCTGCAACTCTCATGAAGTGACTGTTGAATGGTGTTGAATGCTTTTTAGAGAACCAAAGAGGTGTTTTAGCTCCAACTGTTCTTACATTCAACATAAGACAGCATTGCAGATATAGCGAACACTCAGCTGTAGCTGACGCTGCAGGATTTTCAACACTTAAGTACCAGTATGCTAACATTCGATATCAGTGAGTGTTAGCACTATCCCAAAGGTCTACGTGAGACTTATTTTTTTTTCATACTACTCCTGCAAGTTTCATACGGCACCCATCTGCTCCCACTGAATTTTACGCTTCATTTACCCACTCCTGACTTATAATGACTTGATCTCTCAGATGCATCTGAAATTTAATCTAAGCAGAAATGCAACATTTAAACCAGAATTAGCCATCATATTAGTGGGTCACCTGTATTAAAGGATTTCCAGGTGTTCATGCTTCCCATCTGTGTCTCTGCATGTTGATATCAGACATACTGAAGAAGATCTGTGAAGTTCTCATGCTTGTGTGTGTACCTGCATTTTTTTTTCTGATTGGATGATAATTTCCTTTTAAAGTTGCTCATAACTGGCAAACTTTAAACCCTTGTTTTAGCGCAATGGTTGATTGATAGGTGAGGGGTGGCACTTCACTGCAGTCCAGGAAGCATACAGGACAGTTTAGTGTTTGCACCTCAAATGTGATGTGGTCACATACGTTTTTGACTACCTTCTGATGTGTTTTTGTGATTCGATCACAAAACATTTTAGACCCCATTTAAACATGTATTTAGTGCTGACCACATGTGATGATCACACAAAACACATCTTAATACCAGATGTAAATGGGGTCTCAGATTTTACAGCCCATTCTCACCTGACAAAGGGATGTTGTCATTTAGAATCAATAGGGCAATTAGCTCTTTTTATTTTTTTGTTGTAATAGCTAATAGTTTTGTTTTAAGTCACTGTTTTGTGTTCTATGAAAGAAAGAAATGCAGGTTTGGTAAGACATGAGGGCGATTAAATTATTACAGAATTTAGAATTTAGGTTAATTATCCCTTTAATTGCTTTGATCCAATGAATTTACTCCAATTCTATGAGTGTATTGAACTTGTCAGGGTTTGTGATATGAGCCATAAGTTTGTGGGGCAAGGGTGAGTTTAAAAAATCTGTGCCTCCCAAAATCCAAAACAAACTTTAAATCTTGTCTTTTAGCACACCACAGCATTCAGCCGAAGCACCACCCTGAGCTTGTTAGCTTGCTCAGCACCTCTAGCCATTGCAGATCCCTAAAGCTACCAGACTCACCAAAGGTTGCACTAAAGGCAATTGTAAAAACCCCAAAGTAAGTAAGATTTGATATAAAAAGAGAGAGTGTGACGTGAATTTGAGTTCACGTAAGATGGCCGTTTGTTCTGTGTTGATCGTGTGGCTATCCAACAAAAGGCTGACCAACAAATAGCTTCTACACAGTCAATCAATCTCTGTTTTTTTTTTTTTTTTCTGAAGTTCACTTTGTCGCCAAACAGTGAGAGGATGTGCCCTGTGTTATACTCCATTTTTGCTCCTTCAGATGCAAGTTTGTAATTATAGGCAACACTAAAAGTGTCTGATGAAGCTATGAACTTACTTGAGTGATTTTAAAAGGGTGATGTAGGCTTGAAGTTAAAGATCTAGTGTGGTAATCAAAAGATTGTAGATTCAAATTGCATAAGGGGTGATAAACGGAGCAGCTTCATTGCTCTTGAGCTAGACACTTTACCTTTAGGTAAACCACTTTAACTTTAGTTACCACAGGGGGAATGTCCCTGTAATAAATAGCATTTAAAATTGCATTTAATCTGGATAGAGCAGCACCTATATCTCTATTCTTTTACAACATACACTGGCGTAGAATTGGGAGAGAATGGGGGGCACACATCCCCCCAATGCTGTGAAAAATATTATACAGTGCATCCAGAAATTATTCACAGCGCTTTACTTTTTATTATGTTACAGCCTTATTCCAAAATGGATTAAATTCATTATTTTCCTCAAAATTCTACAAACAATACCCCATAATGACAACGTGAAAGAAGTTTGTTTGAAATCTTTGCAAATGTATAATTTTTTTTTTTACAGAAATATGTACATAAGTATTCACAGCCTTTGCTCAATACTTTGTTGAAGCAACTTTGGCACCAAGTATATTCTCAAGTCTTTTTGTGTATGATGCTACAAGCTTGGCACACCTATTTTTGGGCAGTTTCTCCCATTCGTCTTTGCAGGACCTCTCAAGCTCCATCAGTTTGGATGAGGAGCGTCGGTGCACAGCCATTTTCAGATCTCTCCAGAGAGGTTCGATCGGGTTCAAATCTGGGCTCTGGCTGGGATACACAAGGAAATTCACAAGTTGTTCCGTGGCCACTCCTTTGTTATCTTGGCTCTGTGTATAGGGCCGTTGTGCTGTTGGAAGATGAACCTTCACCCCAGTCTGAGGTCCAGAGCGCTCTGGAGCAGGTTTTCATCACAGGCCCGGTTCTACGGGGGTGCTTGAGGGTGCTAAGCACCCTCAAACAAAAGTGAAAGCGCCCTCAGATGAAATGTTTAATAGCTCAGATGTAAACGAGATTTTGCCGAAAATAGAAACACAGACGGATTTCACACTCATGCAATACACAAAATAAATCCATTAACACGATTTAAATCAGAAATTATTTCATTATGCTTTCATGTTTAATGCATTTGATTGGTTGTGTCCTTTCGCGATCGTGATACGCATAGGTGAAGCTGTCTCTTTAATTTTCCACTTTGCTTGCGTGTGTGCGTCCCGCTCGGGAAATTTCCCGCTCTGACTTTCTGAGACGGGCTTAAGGTAGCCTAAAAATATGATTTGTCCATTTTTAATCATGGACATATGAAATTGGCTCAAGAAAGCTCAAACCTCTACATCACAACAAGACGAAATGACACCGCCTGCCGATGACAGCAGCGAACCCCGCCCTACAACCTCACTCTCACCGCATGACACCCATTCAAACACTGGCGATAAATCCCAGCAAGTGCCACGGCCTATGGCGCCGACGCCGCCGAGTGACCTAGGTGATGAAGAGCCCTTACAGGTGATGTGCTTGTACCCCAGTCGATCTTTTAGTGGCAGTGGAAATAGTCGTTCATTTAGCAGCTCTTGGTTCAAAAATAGAGTTTGGCTCGAATAGTCTGTTGAACGCGATGCTGCATTTTGTAAGTTATTTATATGAACTTCTTTATTCAACTGCAGAATAAAAGTTTCAATGCTTCACACATTTGCAATACTGCTGATATTTGGGGAAAAAGCACTCTGTGTGTAACATTTCTTAACTATATCATATGATATATATGTAAAGGACAAAAACTTGTACAGGACATTTCCCCCCCATTTTTGAATTTTGGCCATTCTAGCTGCATTTAAACCGTGCAGTAAAACAATCTAAATGCACGTGCCATAGTTTGAACTATAGGGTAACATCACAGTGTAACTTAGGCTATGCGTGGCATGTTTTTGTTTGTTTTCTGCAAAAGTGAGGGAGATGGGCTACTCGATCATGCCAGATCGCATATCGTTTAACATAACAGCAATTCAATATTGTCGTAGACAATAGGTATCGCTCAGCCCTATTTTGAGGTACTATTTTCAGACTGATGACGACTGGGAGCCATGTTTATGTAAGCACCCTCACTATTTTCAGAAGCACCCTCAGTGATTTGGTTCTAGAACCGGGCCTGTTTCATCAAGGATGTCTCTGTACATTGCTGCATTCATCTTTCCCTCGATCCTGAATAGTTCCTGTCGCTGAAAAACATCCCCACAGCATGATGCTGCCACCACCATGCTTCACTGTAGCGATGATATTGACCAGGTGATGAGCGGTGCCTGGTTTCCTCCAGACATGACGCTTGCCATTCAGGCCAAAGAGTTCAATCTTTGTATCATCAGACCAGAGAATTTTGTTCCTCATGGTCTGAGAGTCCTTCAGTTGCCTTTTGGCAAACTCCAGGCAGGCTGTCATGTGCCTTTTACTGAGGAGTGGCTTCCGTCTGGCCACTCTACCATACAGGTCTGATTGGTGGAGTGCTACAGAGATGGTTGTTCTTC